>CACVBM020000136.1:0-16103 GCA_902728155.2 Microthlaspi erraticum
TAGTTGTGTGACAAAAAGGCCTATATATACTCACACTAAACATCTGCTATTGCAAGACACAAGCAAAAAAAGCACATAAACAAACATGGCTTCTCCAGTCACCACCACCACTTTAGCCCTAACCATAATCTTGATCTTCCAACTCACGTTCGAAACAACCGCAGCTCGCTCTCTCAACGATCTGAAGCCGACTGTTGAAATAAAAGCTGATATGCCACCACAGTCAGGATCCATTCCCGGTATCCCTGGCTTTATGTTACCATTTCCCTTTCCATTTCCATCACAGTCATCGCCACCGAGATCCATGCCCAGTTCCCCTGGCCTCCCTGGCTTTAGTTTCCCGTTTCCATTACCGTCACAGTCATCCCCTCCGGGATCGAATCCCGGCTTCCCTGGCTTTCCACAGTTTAGGTTCCCGTTTCCATTACCGTCACAGTCATCACCTCCAGGATTGACTCCCGTCTTCCCTGGCTTTCCGCAATTTAGGTTCCCGTTTCCATTGCCATCACAGTCATCCCCTCCGGGATCAATTCCCAGTTTCCCTGGCTTCCCTGGCTTCCCTGGCTTTAGGTTTCCTCCCCTGCCAGGTCTCACGCCGCCACAATGACTTTTATATGCTAACGCGGTAAAGATAATATCAGTATCCCATTGGGAAAAACTTTGTCACTCATTGTACCATCGATATTGATGCTTTAATATATGAGAGTATTTAATGAAAAATTAATAAAATATGTGTCGTGTGTTAAGTTTTTCACAAGGTTTATCTAATTAATGAATATACTTTGATTCGATTTGCACCACAAATCTCTCTCTAATCACTTATTCTTCTGTCCATGAAGTGTAAGAGTACGACTGAGTTTCGGAAACGTCGTGTGCTGGATTTGTTGTTTATTTGTGAGTATGGCTTAAGTTTGGTATGTTGTTTCTACAGTATCATGGTAATTGATATGATTGATTGTAGATAGTACTAGTAGATACACAAAAATATCCTTGAATTTTTGGATCAGGCAGTTTGGGCACTGTGTTTAAAGCATTGTTCCCAGTGGAGAACAGAGTTGTTGCGGTGAAGGTTCTAAATGTACAGAAGTTTTATGGCGGAATGTGAATCTTTAAAGAACATAGAGCTTCGTAATCTTGTGAAACTGTTAATTGCGTGTTCGAGTATTGATTTGATGATTTCAAAGGAGATCAATTGATAGCTCTAATCTATAAGTTCATGCCCAATGGAAGCCTAGATGAGTGGCTTAGTATCGCCATAGACGTGGCCTTTGGTTTGGACTATCTTCATGTTCATTGTCATGAACCACCTACGCTCATTGCGACCTTTAAGCCGAGCAATGTCCTTCTAGACGTTGAAAAGAGTGTATTGTGTGGTTTCCTCTACAAATTTGCATTCCACTAAATAATGTGTGGTCTTTCGTTTGCTTGAATGCTCTGAATTACACAATAAAATTGACATTTCTACTTGAAAACAACAGATCTTTCATTCAACAAAAGGTTTTCACATTCAGTATCAATGGCAAGAGAGAATCATCAACATCATCATCAAATGCCAACACTTACACAACAACAAAAACAAAGAAAAACACAAACTTTAAGCAAGAAAAGGAAAACAAACCCATAGCTCTCAGCAGCACTTCAGCAGCAATGCAATCGAATCCCTAGATGCTTACCTTATCGAAAGCGAGAAGAGCATCACCAGTGAGCCTACAAACTCTCCACTCCTGCAAAATCTGAGCACCCATCTGCTCATAAAACTTCATCGCATTCACATTCCAATCAAGCACGACCCACTCAACTCTCCCGTAATCCATCTTCACGGCCTGCTTCGCCACCGCCGTCAACAGCATACTCCCAAACCCTTTCCTCCTGTAAGGCTCTCTCACGAAGATGTCCTCGATGTAGAAACCAGGCTTCGACAGAAAGCTCGAGTAATTCGGGAAGAAGAGGACGAATCCGGCCACCACGACGTCGTTTAACATATCCGGCGAGAAATTGTAGCACTCCGGGTCATCGATCGGGAGATCGAGGTTGTGCGTTTTGACAAAAGGGGTGAAATCGGGAGACGCGACGACGTTGGGGAACGGAGAGCGGGAGACTTCGAGGAGGAAGACGGTGAAGGATTGGAATGGGCGAGCGTTGAAGAGAGTGGAGGCGAGACCGGACTCGGTGGCGGAGAAGAGGTGGGTGAGGCGCTCGAAGACGGCCATCTGGTGGATTAGCTTGTGGATGAAAGGGACATCGGAAGGAGTCGCGAGGCGGATGCGGGAGAAGACTGGGTGGCCGATCGGGGAAGTCTCCGGCACCATGTTTGGCTCTGGTGCTGCTGTTGGAGGCGGTGGAGGCGCTGCAGCTGCCATTTTTGGTTTGAAATTAGGGTTTTCGGAGGATGAGAATGAGAGAGAGAGAGGTTCTAGAGAAGCCGGAGAAATGGTTTTCTACTGTTGTGACTTCTTCTTTACAGATTTTTTCTTTGTGCGTTACAGTCCTTTATTGGGAGATGTGCATTTTGTTTAGGAAACGTGTTTGCTCATGCAAGTCATTACTTTACTCAAGTTGGTCTTGGGTTTCTTTATTGGGCCTGGGTGGGATTAGTTTATTACTCTTTTAATGGGCTTTTTAATGGATGACAAAATTTGATAATACGAATTTAAAATTCACTAATCGGTTTCGAAAACAAGTTTGAAAACATTGTCAAATGCTCAACTATGATAACAAAATAGAATTAAAATATTACTTGATATGGAAAATGTCTTGGTAATTTCGAACGTACACTATTCTACTGCTAATTAACCTGTTCGGTATTATTTTAGGTTTTCAACTATTGAAGGAGAGTAAGTTGTTTATAAAGAAGTATAAAGAGATAAACCTCATTTCGTTTTATGGTAAAGAGTACAATAAACACGTAGAGAATTGAGTTATGTGTGTGTCTCTTAATGCAATCTTAGTGACCGTTAATTAGTTTATTTTTAGTCAATGGCCGTTAATTAGTTTGTATGCTCTTTAGTTATGTGCGGTACAAAATAAGGTTAGTATGGTAAAAGGGAGAAAGTAATTTTTAAACAAGAAGATATAATTTATAATTCTGATATATCAGATATAATAAGAACCATTAATAAGTAGAGGATATAAATATCAAATACATCAAAATAACACATAGATTCAACACGATCAAGGATTGTGTGTTACAAACTGCCTTAATAAGTCACACTCAAACCTCCCACCCAAAGCCACAAATAAGACACTAATTGTCACTCCCCGACCATCTTTAATAATATTCTTGTTTTTCTTTTCTAATATTTGGGTCTCTCTCTTTGTTTTTTCCTCCTTTCCTGGTTCAAAGAATTCTTCACCTCTTCGATAGTTTGAAATATCAAATTTAAGCGTGAAGCTCGTGAAGCTGGCTCCTGACTGACCCATAAGCCTTCATAGCACCAGCTCTCAACACAAACTGATGGTAGAATGCTGCAATGGCTGCACCCACAAATGGACCGACCCAGAAGATCCACTAAAATCATAGAAGATAAACTCATTAGTTAATAAGTTTAATTAATTAAGGCGAAATAATGAGTTATTAGAATGGTGAAAATACTAACATGATCATCCCAAGCCTTTTGATTGTTGTAGACGACGGCAGCTCCAAAACTCCTAGCGGGGTTAATCCCGGTGCCAGTAATTGGGATTGTTGCTAAATGAACCATGAACACGGAAAATCCAATTGGCAATGGAGCTAATACCTTCAATTCATTAATAAAACATAAAACATATATGTTATTAACAATGATATATAAATTTAAATTCGATGGAATTATACTAGAATATACAAATAATCATGTAAGTAATGTGGACAATGTTAACCGAAAGATTGGCTATGTAAGGAAATATATATTTGAGAGGAGAGGTTAAGATCATACAAATATCATTCATGGCACATGTATGAACATACATACACACATGGGTCGTTGCGAACAGACTTTGGACCATTTACGTACAAAGACATGTGAATGTGGTGAAGATACGTGAATCACAGAGAGATTATGTCGTTATTTCGTGAAAGGACATTTGGAGCCAAAGAAAAATACAAGAAATGAATGAAAAATAATTGGACACCCTTTCGTCGTTTATCTCATTACAAGAAAGTAGACGCTACACTTATTATTACTTGGTTCGTATTATTTTCGTTAGACCAAAAATTATTAGACGACATCGTTTTCAGCATTTATAGTGCTTTATATAGCTGGCACTAGATTCTGTTACGTCCCCTGGCCCAAAATTGACAACGAAATCAAGATAATTTTATCCTGAATTTTCTTTCCATTTTTGATTTCTGTAGTCATCGCAAGTACAATATTTTTTTAAACTATAAATTTTAGTTAGTAGAAAGAGAAAAAAAAATTAGCTAGGGTTGTTTATAGTTTTAAAATGTTAATTTATTCCTTATGACTTTAGTTACTTTTTATTTCATAATAATATACTTTTGTAAAGTGTATCCACTTGTTTGATAAGAGACCTTTGTTTAATATGGTTAGATGTTTTGAGCTTAGGTTTAATCATCAATTAAAGGTTATGGTCGTAAATGGAAATTGAAATGTAACCACAACTTCCTCTCAATTGATAATGAATCAAACGAAAGATTATTTCAATGAAAGAGAAGCATGAAAGGGAAGATGGACTTGCTTACAGGAATGTGAGAGTCACGCGCATTACGCTTGGGATCGGTGGCGGAGAAGACGGTGTAGACGAGGACAAAAGTGCCGATGATCTCAGCAGCAACACCGACGCCAACATTGTATCCGTCGGCGAGGACGTTGGCTCCACCGCCATAGCGATTGTAATAAGTTGACTGGAAGAGTTTCACCAAACCAACTCCGCAAGTGGCTCCGAGACACTGAGCCACCATGTATGATATAGCTCTCACCAATGACACCTTACTCGCCAAGAACAGCCCAAACGTCACCGCAGGGTTAATGTGCCCACCTATAGATACACAAATGATTAGCCAGCTGATCCGAGTGAGAGCAGTGCCTCGGTTAGTTTCTTTTTTCTCTTTATATATATAATTGAGTAAACTATTTACTGAAACCTAGACCAATCATAAGTAGAAATCCGAATTTTCTTGACAGTTAAAACGTTTAAAGTGGTCAACATGGAAAGGTAAAAGATGAGAAACAATTCTTTACCACACGACCAACATGGCCAAATTTCAACCACTTCACAACTCTAGTTAATTTTGTGATCTATTGCTTCTTTGTTTTTTTTTTTTTTTTTTTTTAAAAATAATTATTGTTTCTTTTGTTAAGAGGAAACTTGTTTGAACATATAAGTCTCGAATTATGAAGCATGTATATTTTTAACTATGAAAATTAATGTATTAAGCGTTTTTAAGGCTATAAGTCTGAAAATAACTCAGAAAATGAAGTGATTAGCTAGAGAATGGATGTAAAGATAATGCAAAAGATTTTTTTTTTTAGATAATGCAAAAGATGGTTAAGGAAAGAGTAAGAAAGAGAGAGTGAGAGAGACCAGAGATTCCGGCAGTGCAGTAGACGAGGATGAAGATCATGCCACCGAAGGCCCAAGAGATGCCGAGGAGGCCGACGCTGGCGCAAGCTCCGCCGCCCGATTGAGCATCGGTCTGGCTCTTGAAGCCGATGACAGTCAAAACGGTGACGTAGAGAAAGAGGAGAGTAGCTATGAACTCAGCGATGACTGCTCTGTAGAAGGACCACTTCCCAAGCTCCCTCGCCTCGAAAATCTTCACGGGCGGTGGTTCTTGGTAGTCCTTTCCGGAGAACGAGTCTTCCTCCGTCAACTCAGACGTCGTCATTGTTATTTCTTATGCGTACACTAAACCTCCACAGAGTCAGAAAGAGAGAGAGTGAGAGAGAGAAGGGATGTGGCTGGCTGATGTGTATCGATGGTGAGTGGGTGTATTTATGGAACGATGTGGATTCAGGTTTTTCCTCTTTTGCCCTGGTTCTCTATTTTTGTCTAAATAATAAGTTTTTCAATTTATTTCGATACACAAAGTCACAAACCATCAGTAACTTGGTTATTCAGTCTATAACGATTTTGTTTTAACCTAAAATGGATATAATTGTCTTTGACGTCTTGCCCTTTCTTGCTGTATTTTCTATTATTGCTCGATGGTCGATTGCTATTTATTAAAAGAACTAGCTCGTTATTTAGCAAATACTATTATTTCACGAGTTATTTTTTGTTCACTACATTATAAAATTTCGTTAGTGCTGGTACCAATAGTATTTTTTGTAAGTTAATTAATTTACCTACGAACAAACAAAAGAACTATTTACATTCCAGATTTAGTTTTAGTTGGCTACTTGAAACGCTAGGCATATTATCCATGTTAAGAAAACGCAATGGTAAGGGTTAAGCGTTAAGATGATGCTAAGGCTTGACTCACTTTCGAGATTAGTTAAGCGTTCAAAACTGAGATACATGATGCTAAATTTATTTTAAAAAACTTCGAAAAAAAAATTCTTGGCTTACTTGATCTAAGTTTTTTAAATCTATAACTAAGTTCAATTCACTAATACTACCACAAACATATTTAGGTTTTAGTGTCTAGAAAAAATACAACCATTTAATTTCATTATATACCCTTAGTTAAGTTCACGAGTCTAATAGAAGATAATATATATGATTTCCGCAAGCATTAAGAAAAAAAAGAGTCGCTCATATGAAGTTTTGACGCTGATATGAGCCCCGTATTTTTTTTTTTTTTTTAAACGCAAAAGGAATCAGGGAAAATCAAAAGTTGGAAAAATAGTTATTACAGTTTGAAAGAAAAACATCAGGTTACCCGATGAGCATCAACTACAGAGAAATGGACATGACAGCAAAATCGGACGAACGCGAAATGTGGTCGACAGGCCTCCTATTTTCTTTCTTTTCTTTCGAATAAAGCCTCCTACTAAATGTTGTCTTAAAGTTTTATTTTTGTTTTTTTTCTCAAATTACAAAACATGGAGCTGCACCTAACCCTAAGACAATGGAGAGAAAAGGAGAACTATGAAGAAACGCTTGCGATATAATTCAGTTTACAACGATCATTAGTCTAGTTTGCTATTTAATTTAAAGTTGTGATGATTTGGTTCCGTCACAAATTGTTTGTTTTCTTACTAGTGTTATGTGTCTAACATGTGTTTCGATTTAACAACAACAAAAATATGTGTTTTAATTACATATCTCGTTTCTTTTTAATTTTCATGTATGGTACTAGTGATCGTCTAGTTTGCTATTTACTTTTTTTTTGACAATGATTATGTATTGACTGATAATGAAGTCGGTTTCTACGAAATTCACTCAACGATTCCTATAGCTTACCACATTCAACTTCTAGTTTCATATTAAAGAAAATTAGATATTTCGAGTTTTCGACCGGATCAAGAGTTGAGAGATGAAGAATAATTACTATTTTTCTTATCATTTTATCCCTGTACTAAAGTGAAAAACTACTTGAAGTTTTGTTTCGACGATGAGCTTTTACTGTTTAAATTTAAGTTATAGGTGACCTTAAGATTTATAATAATTTAGAATTAAGGATTATAAACTACTGTAATTAGTGACCTAGCAGGTGATACCAGAATCCAGACGTATCTGATGTGCAACTCATATCCAACTATATATATAGCTTATAAAACTAAAATTACAATGTGAACCAATGCAGAATGAGACACCATATTATTACTCAACAAATAAAGAAATGTCACCAAATCGTAAAGTGAGTCTTTTTGGCTTAAACGATCGACCACCATGAAAATAAAATCTTGTCCACGTGGTATCTATGTGGAAGAAGACCCGTCTAAAACTCAATACGTAGACTAGATAGGTTCGTCAATGGCGGAGTAGGGTTGGACACAAAGATAAATACAATATGACATTTGACGCGAGGTGTTTGGCGGATTGTCAAGTTCTACGTACAACATATGATGTATCATTGTATGACTCTTTAATAAACGAACGGGCTACCATTATTTTCGAAAAAAAAAAGTTTTGAATTGATTCATCAATTATTACTAGATTTTTCTATTAGAGACTATATATTACCGATATCTTAGCAATGAGACTTCTGTTTTTTCTGAGCAAAGTTTTGTGTAAATTTACGATATTTTTCTGACGGAAGTTGTACTCTATAGTCTATATCAATAGAAAGAGTCGAAATTAGGAATATGACAATAGAGAAACTGTTAGCGACTGTTGCTCAATATCGGTTCCTATACTATCCCTATTGGCAACTGAACTTCGATATAGACTAATCGTACGTTAGCGGGTGAATACATTCTGATACACATAATAAATGCACCGATCTTGTTTGATAAAACTAGAGAACAAACATTCCCAAACATGATATCTTTTCGCTCTCCACCGATTTTTTTTTGCCAAAATGAGATCCAATTAAAAAAATACGTTGAAACTTCTCATTCTCGTTTATCTTATTCTCCTTTTTTCTCCGTAACATCTATGAGGTATACAAAAAAAAAAAGAGAGGCAATTATTGAAGAACAAGGTTTCGATCTCTTCGTAGTAGGATCTTTTCTATGATGTAAACAAGGGCACATCTTATTTCTTAACATCTTCTTGTTTTGATTTATTTATTTACTTACAGAATATTAATGTCATTTCTTGCTAAATAGTAAAAAGGACACCAGTTAACCTTTATGAACAGAAAAAGGACACAATTATTAATAAACAAGATTCTTAAAGACAGGTGATAACTTTGGGTAAAAGGATGCTAAAAATCCGTGGGACAACACTTTTCGGAATTACAAAGCCTCCATTTATTATATTCTCCATTAATAGCATATAAAAGCTTACTCAAAATGGCTAAAACAAACATTCGATCAAGTATTAATTAATGAGTTACAAGGGAGCAAAAAAAACAGAACATTAGAAGAAGAGCCGTTTAAGATATCGGAAATGAATCTGCATTAAAGAGAAGATGAAGAAAAGAAGCTTCTATCACAGAAACTTCTATCACAACACGGCTAGTACACTTGTTGATGTCGGCGAGACACGTGGCGAGATCTGTGGATCGTGATTGAGCTGGCAGTTCGGTCGGACTATACATTATCTGTTTCGAGTAAAGGTTCAGTGGCTTACAAATAATATCATTTGGATTAGAACTTTGAATCTCTCACTTGTCGACATCAACTTTTCTTTTTAAAAAATTATTTTCTATAGTCTATACTTTCCCTTTTGTACGTTTCTCATTATTTAGATGTAAGTTTTGAAAATTCAGCGACAACAATTTAATGTTATTTTGTATGGGATTTAAGGATGGTCTGCTACTATTTCAAAGTTATGATAAGTTTTGGTGACGACTAAAGTGACTAAGAAATATTCGTTTTGAATTTGAATGATTTGCAACGTGAAAACGAAAATTATTCCTTTTTGTGTGGCTAATTTCAATTGTGGAAACAACTCTACTTTAAAAGAGAAAAAAAATGATAAACAGCTTTACTATAATACGACCGTGAGCAATGTGCACGGGACTAATTTTTTATACCGCCTAATTAATTATTTTTTTGTTTTTTATATACAACTAAGAGTGCTAATCATGCTTTAAACATGATTTTGGAACTACAGTTCAGCAAGTTTGTAGATCCAATCAATCTGAAGACAAAGAGTATGAATGGTAAACGTAAGTTACGTAACTGATGTTGATGGAATCTTACAAAACTTGACGGATTAGTGTAATAGCTAAATAATAGCTAAATAATCAAAGTGTGTACAGATGGAACAACTTGAGCTTTTATGAAATACATAACACATTTTCACAAGAAATCAGTTTTCAAAAGTTTGCATATAAAACAGATTTTTACAAAAATCAACTTTGTTAAATTTAATTAAATACAAAGTAGTCCTGAGTGTCACAAATACAAAGTATATTTCCATGAAATTCTATTTTGTTAAACCTAAAATATAAAACAGACTTTCAAAAAAAGTTTGTTCATATATTTTGAAATACAAAATAGACTTCCATGGGATGTATGCTTTGAAAACATTTAATCACAAAATATATATTTCGTTGGTAGTTTGTTGGTCATGTACATTTTATTGCAAACAAAAAAACGCAATTACAAGATTAAAAACGCAATTACAATATAAGAACAATATAATTAAAACTACATAAGGAAAAGAAGATACAAAAATAAATACAGTTAAAAGCAAAATTCACGAACTGACCAATGGAATGAAAGAAATTCTGTTTTCGACAACCGCACCACTTACACCAGTTCTTAATGTTATGAAAGAATTTATATAAGTCTATAAAATATTCCAAAATATAAATCAGGCAATCAATAGTTTACTTTGTTAAATCTAAATAGTAAATACAAAGCTTACTTTCATGGTAGTTATTTGTACAGTCCAAGTGCAAATCAAATTTTTATTATAGTTGCCTTCATACCCTTCATACGAATCCAATATTTTTGCTCAATTATGATGTACCACAAAGAATACTTATTTTTAAAACTTCATTTACTAACACACCTCCACACAGCATAATCTTTTTGATATTTCATCGCAGAATAGTCTCGAACACATTCCTAAGAAACAGTCACGAATTTCTTACAAATCTTTTGCAGTAAAAGAAAACAGTCAATTCTAAAGAAGTAGCCACCGGTGGTTTAAAAAGAAAATATACAAAGAAAAAACACACAAAATACAAAGAGTCCAAAAGATAGAGAACGAAAACTGAAGTTTCTCCCAGTTAGCCATTTCTTGATTCTCATTTACCGCAAGTTTCTAACCTATGAGCTGCATTTTACACCTCTTAAGTCCAATTAGTTCTAAGTGTATGAACATTTGAAGAAATAGTTTGAAGTGTGACTCATGCAATCAATCTCAATGCTGCCCGAGAGCAGTTTTCTCTTTTATCTTCTCCTCCACATATTTTATCGCATTAGAGACAATGTTCTTTGATCTCCGGCTTCCTAGTGATAGATTCTCTTTTATCTTCTCCTCCACATATTTTATCGCATTAGAGACAATGTTCTTTGATCTCCGGCTTCCTAGTGATAGATTCCAGCACTTTTTCCTTCTCAGTAATATTTGATCATGTCAACGCCATTTGACAGTTCTCCTAGTTCCTTCACCAAACCCTCTATGCTGTTGAAAATTGTTTTGGTACGCTCGCATCTAATTATGCTTCCCAATTAAATTTGTGCTATAATATATTCTAAAAATTCAAAATGTGACATTTTCATGATATAAATCCAAATATATATATATATATATATAGATTATCATAAAAATCTATATTAGAAAATTCAGATATAAAATAATGTATGATGTAAATTTGTTTTT
Organism: Microthlaspi erraticum; assembly: GCA_902728155.2. NCBI lineage: Eukaryota > Viridiplantae > Streptophyta > Magnoliopsida > Brassicales > Brassicaceae > Microthlaspi > Microthlaspi erraticum. The sequence continues at coordinate 11,332 of CACVBM020000136.1, forward strand.
GAAGTTCAAATGGATAACACACTTCTATTATATTGAATAGAGATAATGGTTATAGTATGATGATGCTAGTAACTATATGATAATAATGATAGTTATATGATACTAATGATAGTATGATGATGGTGGAGGTATGATGATGATCATCATGGGCTGATGATGATAATTGTTAATTATGAAGATGTATGATGATGCATGATAGTAATAGTATGATATATGATGTTGGTGGTTGGTATGATGATGGTGATGATGAGGCATATTTTAGCAATTTCCCTTTTCAATTATGATTTTTTTTAATTTCAAATCGTAATTTTAAATTAAATTGTCCATTTTACTGTAGAGAAAACGTGTGAATTGGTGGGAGAGAGAGAGAGTATCCTTTACAAAAAAAAAAAACAAATTAAATTGATTTTTCATTTGTAGTGACGATTCGACCGGTTGAACCGTCCGGTCTATTGTTAGAATCGTTGCCACTGGCTCAGAGGTTGGAGAAGAAAATATTGCGGCCAACGGAAAAAAATGCGGAGCATACCGCTGGGGACGACGGCGGTATCTCCAGCCTTACCAAAGCACAACTGTTATAGCTCTTCTGGAATCTCTCTCCACCGTAGGATACGCCACTCGTCTCTCTTCCTTCTCTCGCCCACAATTTCTACTTCTCACACTCCGTCTTTCAGATCAGGTTTGACCTCTGATTTTCGAAGGCACGATTTAGCTATGAATTCGAGTTAGCTTTTAGAAAGCAGTCTCTTGAGGTTATCGAGTTTGATTTTGATCGTTAAACCACTAGTTAGTCATTCAATTAGAGGGCTTTGTGATGAAATCGCCGATTCGTTGACCATCCCCAATTGCGCCAGTCGTGATTTGAGCAAAATTAACAGCTTTAGAGGGCTTTATTTGATTCATCAGTAGATGATGATAAAGATTTGTTTTTTCTCTTTCTTTTTGTGTTTGTGTGTAGGAGGAGCATGCAATGCAAGTCAAATAGCTGAGCTTTTTCCAGCGGTTTCACCTGAAATAGTTGTTCGAGAAGCAAGATTGGAGGACTGCTGGGAAGTGGCAGAGACTCACTGCAGCTCCTTCTTCCCTGGATATTCGTTCCCGCTCGATGTCGTCCTGAGAGTAGATAGGTTAATGGCGTTGGTCATGGGGTTCTCTATTCCAGCAGGTTGCCAGAGGACTTGTTTAGTCGCTGTGATAGGTAGCTCTGTAGATGAAACCATCTGCATTGGCAGTGAAGATTTCAAGATTGGAGCTTTTGATGCTAAAATCAGTTTGAACAAAGGTTATGTCGCTGGAATCTTGACTGTGGATACTGTTGCTGATTTTCTTCCAAGGAAAGGACCTCTCCGCCAACGAAGGTTCGCCTTTTTCTCTTCTTATCCTTTGTTCCTTAGACTAAGGACCCAAAATGTGTCATTTGGGACTCTAGCTGGCTTGGTGATGTTAAAAAGATTCATACTTTGGCTTGAGAATGTGTTGTGTTAGGATCTGTGTTCCTTTTTATTTGTTTGACAATGGTTTGAGTGTGTGTTACTGATTCAAAGCCAGGACGGGGATTGCTTACATATCAAACGTGGCGGTGAGAGAGAATTTCAGGCGCAAGGGAATAGCAAAGAGGCTCATCTGGAAAGCAGAGGCTTTAGCCAAGAACTGGGGATGTCGAGCTATAGGCCTTCACTGTGATCTCAACAATGTAGGAGCCACAAAACTTTACAAAGATCAAGATTTCAGGTGCATCAAGATCCCTGAAGGAGCGAGTTGGCCAACACCAAAGATATCTCCAGACACTAAGTTTAACTTCATGATGAAGCTCTTGAACAATACACAAGCTCTTGAAAAGTTCCGGTAAATCCGAAGGAAAAAAGGGAATATTCAAATTCCGTTTGTTGATGCAAAGTAGCTCTGATTATGTAAATATGGTGTCAGTGTTCTTCGTTTGTTCGTCTTGCAGCCTTGTGTAAATGCTACTGTCTATAATATTTTCTTACTGTTTTCTCATTGTTACTTTTATATAATCGCTACTTGTTATGACTTTAGCCATTGAAACAAGATTACACTGTGACCATACCATTTACTCTACATAGTTTAAACATGTAGAGTATTAATAAACTCAAGGATTAATATCATTGGAACGAGAAGAAACCCAAACCCTTTATTGAGATCAATCCAAGCAACATAAGTCATGTCACCACATTTTATCTTCCTAACATAAAACTTCTTCTTAGCATCTGGTGATATATATGTCTTAGACCTCCATTTTATGAAGTCCTTTCTCCAAGATAGCAAGTTTGATGAGATCCAGCGATTCTATTAAATCATCACATAGGAGATGAGGATCGGGAATCACTGCTGTGTCGACAGCTAGATTGATGATAAGCTTGTTTACGTAGCTTACAAAATGGATGATTAGAGCCTAGTCCAACAACAAACAACAAACACATTTTCTGCATGATTAGTTATACGTACCAATTACTTGTGGTCCAAACCAATGCGTGATTAAGTTATAGCGTACTTACTTGTGGTCCAACCAATGCGCTTGCTGCAACGTAAGATATCGGATGCTGAAAAAAACTTATTTCTTCGTTTGGACCCAACACATTTGAAAATGTCAATGTTGTGTGACCAAATATCTTCTTAGCAATAGTTTCTGCTGCCTGTCATTAATAATTTTTATATACATATAAACAAGTACACATGTGAATATATGATATATGGATTAAGTATAGTTGATAGTGGTTTTTATATTTTTACCTTTTCCCCAAATATTTTCATGGTAAATTTGATGACTCCGTATAACAGAAGTGTTTCCATGGAGACTTTTTTCATATCCATAGTAGCTTTGGCTCTTCGGACGTACTCCAACGGATCATCCTCAGATTTTATCCATAAAGGAAATAAAACAACACCCATGAAGTTTCCCCATCTACATTTTGAACCTTTTGCCATCATATCAGCGAGATCCTACATAATTTTATATTCGTTATGTTCTTGTATTCTAAATTCGTAAATGATGCATAAAATTCTCTTTAATAAGATAGAGTTTAAATAACAGTAGCAATATTGATTTACCTCTATCTTTGTATCTGGTCTTAAATTTACAGCTACTGTACCACGAAGTCGGATTTTTTCTAAAAATTGTTTCTTCCCGACCGTTGAATCTTCATCTTTTTCTAATAACATCAAATATTGGAACTACTGTTAGTGAAATACTATTAATTTGGTAAGATGTGTGAAACAAAACATAACAACTGTATGTTGATATATATAAATAAAAGGAGAAGGAATTTGAAATTACCATATTTTTTACTCAAATATCTTGAGATACCTGCCTGTGTCATTCCAAGAAGAACATCATTCACTTTCTACAAAATAGACAAAAAAGTATTAAGTTCTTACTATATATAAGGAAATAAACATAACGACCAATATAAAGAAAAATGATACCAACTACAAATATATTTACCATTTCCATTGCGTTCTTTACGAACTTGACATCATCAAAGCTTACTATCCGATGGATAATCTTTCTAGGTCGAATTTCATCTCCAAGTTTACCAAGAAGAGGAGTTTTAGTATCCCGCATAAAACATACTGTAAGGAGTGACTTGAACATTTCAGTAGCAGTTGTAATAATGACTCTTATTATAAACCAAAATCTTGCAACCAACAACCACCAAGCCTTATCATTGGTGTCAACATGTTTTCTTGTAGCCGCAGTAGTAGGAAGAGCGTCGGGATCTGATGTTTTTCGTGAACTTGCGTATAGAAGAGACATAAGAGACATCCCATCACCCAGTGAATGATGGAATTTCCCTATACCTAAAGATTCTGCATTAGATGTTTTTATATTCAGTACATGAAATTCCCATAAAGGTCTAGACATGTCCATTGGAGTATTAGCTAGGTTTGACGTATAGTCTTGTATGAACTCATCAGGATTTTCGATGTTGGAATGATCAAGGTCGGGAACAATGACATGATCTTCTACTCGAACACTAACAGGGACCCAAACCGCTTCTCCATTTTTCTTATCATCCATAACCTGAAAAAAAATTTCATGATCAAATTAATAAATAGTTATGTTTTGAGCATGAGTGTACCCAAGGAAATGGTATATTATAAATTTGAATGTTTGACATGAAAATGGTTAGATATTTAACAATTAAGGCATGTAAAATAAGGAGTATATGTTACCACTTTGCTAGAGAAGCGAGGGAGCTTGATCCATGTGTTCTTGATACCTTCAACAATGGCTGATGGGTTGCATCTAGTTTTAAACCCTAAAGTAAAGACAATGACGCAGTAGAAACCAGGCGAAACGAATAGCTGGGACACCGGGCTAAGTGGCTTCATTGTTATTGTCTTTTGCTTCTCTCTCGCCATTTCTTCTCCCTCTTTCAAAGTCATTTTTTATTATTCCCTAGATTATCTATAGCCACATTTGGCTCTTATAGTAGCGTGAAGCACAGCACTACCGTTTTATTTCCCGTATTATCCTTTTTGATTGAACGGTGTTTGGTAGAACTGTTTATTTTGTTACTTCTGTGACTTTCTTATGTCTTTTGGATTTATTATCTAAGTTCGCATTTATTGCATTACTACTAACTAAGACTTTAATCCCGTGAGATTGCTGAGAATATATTTTATTTTCGGTTGATGTTAAAGGAAGATTACTTTCTTTGGGATTATTTTACGTTGGAGGGAGATTGCTTTATAATCTAAATTGGTGATTCTACCATCAAACATTCCATTATCTTTTCAAGATTGGTAAA
>CACVBM020000137.1:0-16070 GCA_902728155.2 Microthlaspi erraticum
CATGAATTCATAAGTTTCAGAGCTCGCTCATCATTTGGCTTTTCAAATTCATGAACGTCAGAAAATCTACCAAAAGCCAAGCAAGCTCAATGAGTTACACTCGCAACATAGAATAATTAGTTGATTAGTAATAAAATTGTGTCTTCCTCCTGAAAATGCATTTTAAGATTCAAGAAATAGAGAACACGCCCTAGACTAAAGCAACCAAATCTAACAGGTCAGCGAAAGAAGTATACCATTTCATGATGTAGCTGAATCCTAGGGAGTCTAAGGCTTCCATGCAGTAAAATATCTCAACAGGATTACATGAATTTAAGACAACACAGTAAAGAGTATTCTTACCTGTGAAAATGACAGCCATCAATCCTGACCACAACCCAAGTCAAAGGTAACAGTTTGTTCTCAAACTGAAACGACCTAGTATAATCTGGTTCAATGTTTCGAATGTCTTTCGTGAAGTTCCCAAGATCCTGACATAGGGAGGGTTGGTTATTCCAAAAGCTTCTTCCGGCAATATTCTCTGAGTGTACAAAAACAGCCTTTCTCCTCAATCTTTTCACAGGATTGCCATTCTCATCATGCTTTACAGTTTCTTCCACCTACATGAGGGTGAGGGTAAATGAAAGTATCTCATATTGGAAATCTACAATAAGTCTGAGGTATATGGCATAAGGAAATTTTATGCTGAACATGAATCAAGATGCAATGACAAGAGAATATCTGAAAAGCTTTTCATTATATGAAGAAGATAACACATATTTTCAGCTAGTTACATCAGTTCTGAAACCTGAACAATAACTAACATCAGGTAGTAATATCTAGTAAGGGTGGTAAAAATTAACATTTAGAAAAACGCCTAAACATACATGTGCCCCAATTATGTTGTTCAATAAACAGATATTACTAACCTAAAGACTCAACTTAAATCGGAAGGTCTAGAATTATACATACATACACAGCACACATCAAAGCAAGTATAAAAGTGCTGTATATATAATTTCTAACAGAATATATAAACTATCACCTTTGCCTTGAAAAGACACGATCCTTGGCGAAAAATTTCAGGAAGCGTTTTGTAGTTGATATCAAATTTCTGAAAGAGAAGCTCATTTTTCTGCTGTTTTTGTGTATCCTGCAGGTAATCAGTGGAAATAGACAAATAGTGTGATCAATTACTAGGCATGTAGAGGACCATTTTGACATCTCCATAAGAACAACATAAAAAGTCACTAACAGCAAACCTTCAGAAACTCTTGTGTTTCACTTATGGTCTTTCCACTTTGAACTAACAGCCAGAAACAAGTGTCATACAGATTATTGACGTGGCCTGCGACCAGAAACGGAAGTTGTTAGAAGCTCCCAAAATACTTCACGGTATCTGCTGGAATGTAAGCTATTGTGAATATGTGTCGAGTACAATATTTATAATGTGAGAATGTCTTACAGTCCTGTTGTCTCCACGCAAGATAAGCTTGAAGAACCTCTGATGATGCACAAGTTACGACTTTTGAAGTGAAGGAAGGAGCATATTCCAAATTTATTTCGGGAAAGAACTCTTTCCATTTTGTTACATAGACTGCAGCAAAGAACGAAGCCACCAACGAAAAAATCTTACTGCATACAGAACAAAAACAAGAAGCTAAAATCTCTGAAGTAAACTTTCTTTTGAATAAAAATATCAATCAAATTTATTTCGAATCAAAAATACTTGGCTCGTCTCTGGTAGAATCTTGATGTCTTCTTGAATACAAAGCTACAGAAGACATGGGAAACAGTTAGAAGCATGCAATGTAATATATTCACGTATGAGTAAAAGTGTAAAAATCATAAGACAAAATGATTCAACCAAGTGAGTTTTTTTTTTGTCACCTGTATTCGTCACTGTATCCATATGCAAAGACAATGTCAGGAAACTCTTCCAAAACCGCAGCTGAACAGGAATTCATCAGATCGAGAGCTGCTTCATGATTAGGCTTCTCAAACTCATGAACTTGAGCAAATCTGTAGTTATTAAGAAGGCGAAAACGGTGTAAAAAGAAGCAAACAAATAAACAGTGTCAAAATAGGTCTAAAGAATACATCTTTCATCATTGTTCAAGTTCCAGGAACAATGTGGAAACACTTCATAATGAAAAATTGCAATCACTGCTCCAAAATCCATCAAAGACGCCGCCTTTTACTCATTCAAATATTCCAGAGAGACTAGCTTTCATTTGTTGTAAGAGTAACCTATCAGAGTCGAATACCTTTCCTATGCACAAGCTACAAACCATCACCACTGACATTTTATATACGACACTGATAAAATTTCATATCAACTGTAGCATATATGTAGATATATGTAGTCTAGCTCCTATCGTACCCAATTTAATGAATAAGAAGGAGAAATCTACCTGGAAAAATCACGACCATCGATTCGAACAACCATCAAGTTAGGAAGCATGACTTCGTCCTCCAATTCGAATGACTTGACATACTCGTACTTGCTATTCGCCATTGACCAAACTATTCCCACGGAGTGCAATCGAACCGGTTACAAAACCGAAAGCTTGAAACTTTGAAACCTTCTTCGCCGCCTCCGATTCGAGTAACAGAGCTTCAGTCACACTAGTTGGAGCCGTTCGCGTCGACTTATAATTTTGCGAAGCGGTATCGGAATTTTTAATTGTTTTTTTTTTTTTTTATCATCACAAGTTTAGTTGAAGTTTTTATTTATATACGCTCTTAGGTGAAAAAAGTGAAAACACAGAAATTTCGAAGATACACTTGGTCAATTACAATGCCTCGTTGCCTCTCTTCCCATTGACCATTAGCATATTACATATGTTTTATTAACAGAGACGGACATCTACAAATGTTCGAGTGAGTTTGTGTGTGTGTGTCTGTTTATGGACCTGTCTTAACTCTCATAGTTTACACTGTAACAAAACCCGTCTTAATAGATCAGTACATAAAGATGTATCCCAGACTTACACGGGACACTGTAACAGAGTCAGTTTCTAGGAGACTAGGACTACTCGCACGAAGTTGTAAAGAGATGAGGCTGTAGAAGAATCAGAGCGCAAGAAATAAGTTTTTATGTCAAAAAGTCAGGAATCGATTACTTGGATATGATTCAGACTCGTATTTGCATTCTCTCAACCAAGTTTGTCACAACATTCACTCGCAAAACATTCACCTAAGTATCCCCTAAGACACACAGCTTTAGGAAACCGTGCACACAGGCATAAAAGATGAATATCTGCAAGTTCTTTAAGCAACCAGACACCTTACACTATTTGCACCTTTGACTTCTCTCCTCAAATTTTAGGTATCAAAGAACAGATTTCTATGGCCTAACTAAACTTTTGCGTGTCTATCTGACTTGGCCATGGCATGTGGCCAAGTGGTTGTTTCCTTGCTTTGTTAAGAGATCGCTTCATTATCCGGCTAAACTCCATTCAGCAATAGACAGACGACTACAAGCTCAAGAACAATGTGGAAGAGTGTAACGCTAAGCCTGAAAATAAAGCAGCACCAACAAGGGTATGAGACAGGTTTCGAATGAAAACATGGTAATATAAACTGCGTTTTGCACTTATGATATCTTCCTCTCCAAGGGGGAAAAAAAGAGTTGAGTATCTAAAAATTACATTATTATATGCTAAGTTCTTGTGACCTACTATTATGGCCAAACCTAACTGTGGCAAATCAAAGAGAATTCTAAGCAGTTCACTTAAAATGATATACAGAAATCTAAGTACGTTACCTTTTAACTTTTGGATGACTTAGCGCAACAAATTATTCCTGGAAACACCAACGGCTTGGTTTAGCTTGTATTTTCTTCTTTTACTATACTTTTCAGTTTACCATCATTCCGTGGATTTTTTCTCTTTGCTTGAATCTGATGCACAAATGCAGCAACTATGACATGCAGCTTCGGGGGAGGCTTGGTTGTTGAAGAGACATTGTGACCAGCATCCTTTAAAGCTTTAGCAACAAGCTTTTGAGCTTTCTGATAGTGCACATTGCACAGTGCAGGAACAGTCGATGCAAGTGTAGGTTTTCCACAAAGTAATGGTCCTGCTGGAGCTCTGAATGTACAACGCAAACAACGCAGAGTTAGAAGAGAACTGCTAAAATAATCTTAACGCGCTCATTACGAATCAGCATACAAAATTTCCTATATACGAAATCTTGGTTTCACAAACTGAATCTGATGTCGATACTGTATCCATCTGAAACCTGGTTAATGTTTGATTACTATCACAGTTGGGCTATTCCAACAAAACTACATTTTTAAAGAGTTTTCCTTTCGTTGTTCAGTTGGAACTCACTTTCAAAGATGACCTAGCTATGCTAAAACTCATAATCCTACCTCTTTTGCAAAGACACATCAAAAGAGAAACTCCAAGCATAACCGGAATAACGCAGTACACACCGATCAAGGTTAAGAAAATAAGGCAAGTACCGAATCTATGAATCACTATCTCGGTCCAAAGCTAACAACTTTCTTTACCAATCCCTTTGGAAAACTTGAAACAGAGCTAAGTGTCAATCCCAAATCTGCTAGCTCGTAAACGAAGCAGTTTCTACTTAGTGAATTAGTACTTCACTGTAGTTTCATTTCATCGTCACTACAACATCTTAACCCAGCTAAAAGATGTAAATAGCATAAATTAAACTACCTATAGTTTTCAAATGCACAACCTAACATGACGATTTGACGATTTCTGCAAACTTATAAAACCTGAAAAAAGAGAAATTGAAACATACCGTTTGATGACGTTTGTGCAACCAGTGTAGAGCTTCTGCTTGCTATCCTTGAGAATATGCAGCTGGCAGTATTTCGTGAGCGCCATGGCTTTGGCTTTGCATCCATACATACAGCTCCCACAATTGCTGTTTGCATACTGATCACTCTTAACGCCATTAGCTCCATCGTTATTATTAGTACCGTTGTCTCCGCTACCTTCAACGGCGTCGCCGTCTATAATTTCTCCCTCTGGACCCAACCGCCGTCTCTTATTCGGCTGATTCTGTTCGTCCTTGAAAGGACTAACGCCGTATCTCCAGTAGTACTCCCTGTGCTGCGCCTTGAGATCCTCCATTAAAGCCCAGTAATGGTCCTTGTAGCATTTGGCGAGCTCCTTGAGGTTGTGCGATCGGCGTCGGAGAAGCTCAGGGTGAGTGAGGTGAGTGGAGCGTGCGAGGACCTGATCCTCCTGCGACATCGTAATCGGCGAATTCGACGTCGACGGTGAGACGTTTGAGCTAGGGTTAGGGATTGGGTTCCGAATTTGGGGTTCTGCTGAGGTGGAGGCCACGGCGGTGGGAGATGGAGCTACGGAAGATGGAGGCCTTGGGGGTTTCGAAGAGAAAGGGTTTTGCAGAGGGTTTTTGGAAGCTGACGCCATTGTCGTCGCCGGAGAATGACAGAGAGTCAAAATGAAAGATTTGCTTGTGAAATAAAATCAAAAATGAAAATCTTCCACCATTTATTTCTTGAATTTTGTTTTGTTTTATTCGTTTGTGGGGAAAGGCCCATTTAATTGAGAAAAGAAAGAGAAAGGGCCCATTAAAAGCCCAGTGTCCCAAACGAAGGTCTTTGACCTAGGTATAAATGCTAATATTGTGTGATAGTGATAACGAAGAAGCGTTTTCCCCATTCTCTTGAGATTACTGCTGCCTTGCTTCTCGAATTTAGGGTTTGAGTGATCGGCAGATTCACACAACCACAACATGGCGGCTCAGATTAGCAAGAAGAGAAAGGTGAATTGTGATTTTCATTTTTCTGTCAAATGGATTTCACTCATTTGCATCGAATTTGAGCTGATTACTGTAACTGTGATCTGTGAAATGTAGTTTGTAGCGGACGGAGTGTTCTACGCTGAATTGAACGAGGTTCTCACTAGGGAGCTCGCAGAGGATGGTTACTCTGGTGTTGAGGTTAGGGTTACTCCAATGAGGACTGAGATTATCATCAGAGCTACACGTACCCAAAACGTTCTCGGTATGTTGTTGAATCTATTATCTTCATTTCATTTGGGAATTGAAAGTGAGAGACTGTGATTAGATATCTTATAACAATGCTCATTTGGTACAAATTGTTGGATAATAATAGGGGAGAAAGGGAGGAGAATCAGGGAGTTAACATCACTTGTGCAGAAGAGATTCAGATTCCCACAGGACAGTGTTGAGCTTTACGCTGAGAAGGTGGCCACCAGAGGTCTCTGTGCCATCGCTCAGGCTGAGTCTCTCCGTTACAAGCTTCTCGGTGGGCTTGCCGTTCGTAGGTATTATGTGCTTTATTATTTGCTTGATCTGCTAATAGCTGCATTGACCATTGACACATGGATTTGTTAGTTTGTTAAGAATCTGTCTTCCAATGTTTCACTTTTTATTTGGTGGCAAACATAAAGATATGCATTTACATGAAATCTTACGGAGTGTATATCTTTCATGGCCACTCTGTAATATAGTTGCATTGGCAATCCGTTTATCTGCCGTACCCTCTGATTAGTGCATAAGGTTTGAGCTAGGTGCTTGCTGTCTACTTAGTATATTGACCATTGTTATATATCTGGCTTTGATGCTCTCATTTCCTCTTTGGAAGCATGATGTTAATATTGCCAAGATGCTGTTGTATAGGGCTTGCTATGGTGTCTTAAGATTCGTCATGGAGAGTGGAGCCAAGGGATGTGAGGTCATTGTGAGCGGAAAGCTCCGTGCAGCACGTGCCAAGTCAATGAAATTCAAGGATGGTTACATGGTTTCCTCTGGTCAACCAACCAAGGATTACATCGACGCTGCAGTCAGACACGTTTTGCTTAGACAGGTTTGTTTCTTCTTCTTTCGGCTTCCTTAGCCCTCCTTACTAAGTGAGAGCCGGCAAATGTCTAACTTGTGTTGAGACTACTGGTTAAAACAGGGTGTGCTCGGAATTAAGGTGAAGATCATGCTCGACTGGGATCCCACGGGCAAGAACGGACCAAAGACGCCATTGCCAGATGTTGTCATCATCCATGCTCCCAAGGAAGAAGAATTCTACTCTGCACCTCCTCAGGTTGCTGCTCCGGTTGCTCTTATGCCGGAAGATCCTCTCACAAACGTAGATTACCCTGAGATGATCCCAGTCGCTTAAAACAACCTTTTTACTACTAGTACTCTATGGGATGCTTCTCTTTTTTGTTTCAACCTTTCTGCTCCTTTTGATACTCCTAGTCGTTTCTCTTATATCCTCGAAGCAGACAAAGTTTTATCTCATGTTGTTTCTAAACTTATGTCAAGTTTTTTGGAGGTTGAATGCAAATTCCATGATTTTCCCGGCTTAATAACACATAAAGAATCACCAGTGTGTATATTAGCTTTAAATCTTCCTTAACATCTAAGTTTTAGTCTTGGAATCTGAGCTTTGAATCATCCGATACTCCTACAGTCCTACATTTAAACCATCCGTCTCTTCCTTTTTGTGGAAATGAAACACATTATCTTCAATTTGGGATTACTTTCTTTCATTTGTTCCCCGCATGTCGCAAGAAAACAATGTGGTACATCTAAAACTAATGTATTAAGAAACAGAACAATCTCTACAATCCCAGCTGCAATTCGGATCTCAGTTGTTTTGCAAGAAAGCGTGGAACACATTCAAGGAGTGTGAGATGATCTCCTTTTCATCTATCATTTTGAATAACACGATCACGGTATTATCATTAAGCCTCCTCACCTATATCAACTGTTGCATTGCATCAATTAATAACTTTAAAAAAAAAAAAAAAAAAACAGAAGTGACACCATCAGGAATTCAGGATTGAAGAACCTTGAAAAAAAAAGAGAATGTAATGTGGGTTTACAAGAGTTGCTGTGATCGCTATATTATACTCGCTAATTAGTATCTGTGCAGAAAAATGGACTGCGACAATATTAACAACATAATGCTCTCAGTATTAGGAGCTACAACATTTTTCAAAAAGGATGATTCCTACAATTTCTATAGCTCTACTCGCTTACTGTTCGGTATAATCAATTAGATCACAACGAGAAACATATATTTTCGACTGTTGTTCTTCAGCTTCTTTGTCATTGACAACACCTCGACACCCTGGGAAGCCACAGGAACATGAAAGCCGCTCATCGATTGAAAAGAACCTGCAAATTACAAGGAAAAAGGTTCAGCAAAATGATTAAAGAAAATATCTCAAGATGATCTAAAGAGGAGGGGAGGAAAATGAAACCTATAGTCATAGGTCAGCTCTTCCCATCTAGAGATATCCCTCTTTGCGAAAATGATAATGTGTTCATCCCCATTAACAGTGATGACTCTCGAATAGCAATTTGGCTGTGCATAAAAGACAAAATGCTTAGTTTCTGCATATGCTAACCAAACCGAACACAAGCAAATTAAGATAAGTGAACAAAAGTCATACCACACAGGAGTGATTAATGAGGTGGGCAATGCTTCCTGTCCTTGTAGCATCTATGACTCGCTCATCATCAATTCTAAACATGTAAGTCCCCGCACCCTAATGCATGAGAAACAAATGATTTTATCAGATATTCATTAGTTCATCAGTATCTATGATTTGTACTTTTAAGGGAATGCTATGATATACATAAAAGAACCATTTAGATTAATAAAGCTACGGTATTGTTCACAGAATCTTTGCATAAAGCATCAAACTGTAGAACGTTAGTAAGTCAGAACTACGTACCACCATTGAATTGTAGATTAGACGTTCTCTTTTGTCAGCTATTGAAGGTCTAACAAGTTCTCCAGTGTATTCAATCATCTGCACCAGAATCATGCAATATTTCTCGAGTGACACTTTCTAATGATGAAATCTCCAGTTCAAGTTAAGTATGCTCACCATATCTCCGGCTTTGTGCGGAAGCTTTGCAAAGATGCCAAAACCATGAATTGCTGATTTCCCTGAAAACAAAACAAACTTACTTTTAAGAGAAACAAAAAACTATGTAGAAGATGTTTCTGAAAGAAGCTCAGGGTTGTGATTGGATAGTTCTGAAAGAAATCGTACAAACTATTTTATCTTACGGAACTTTGAAGAGCATGTAAAATCCTTTAATATTTGGTGATAATTGAAGAAGGTTAAATGCTTACCAAATGCTAATCTCTTCCTGTATGTTTCCTTCATGTATTTATATTTCTCGGCCATGGAGAGGATGTTGCTTGGAGTATTCATCTGTGACATCTTTGATCCATGAATCCGCTGATAGGAAGAAAACGCATGTCGAGAGTAACCACCAATAACATATGGCTGATTCTCTACATATAACCGCTTTGAAGAAGCAGCCGCAAGAGCTTCAGGTTCCTTCCGTCCTCTTCTTGCAAAACGATTATAAGGCTCTGCAATAATAGAAACAAAAATTGAATTTATTATCTATAATGACCCATTCGATGCAAACATGAATAAGAGTAGTTCGAGCACAGAGATCGACGCAGTAGCTACATACCAGTCCGAGCACAGCCAGATGGATTAGATGGTGGGAGATATTCGGAAGTTTTATTAGTAACTGGTTTCATCCTGTCTTCTGATTCTAGGCAGGCAGTTGATGTTTGTCGATGCCTCTTGCAGAATGAAAGCATGCGGATACACTGATTTGCTTCTTCCTCCACCGTTGATAGAAGATTAAGTCTGTCCTCATTCTCAAGCTACAAGGACAGTCAGGAAAGCCATCAAAAGTTAGAAACATCTCTTCTGGATTTGTGTACACTTGTGTAAACACGAATGCAAAAATATGGAAGTACCTCAACACAGAGACCAGCAGCTCTCGCGCAGAGTGGATGATACGCCACACGGCAAGAATTGTTCGAACACTGGAAATTTAAACATTTCAACATTATATAAACTCATCGCTGGCCTTTGACAGTAACAGTGGCAAACATAACTGTAACTTACAGATATCATAATGCAATAATTTTAAAATGGGTACCCTTTAAAAATCTAGATCAATAAGGAAACTGTATGGGACTTGTATATAAGTCCTAATGTATCTCTACTAAAAAACTCATAGGTTCTACATTCCTTTCAAGTGAATTTTAATTAGGCATCATAGCTTCTAGAAAAGAATTCAATATATTTCTGTTAAAGTCACCAACTTCAGAAGCAATAGAAGTTCCAAAAGGGTTTATAGGAATGGTCAGAAAATTATGCTGTTTTTCTTCTACTGAAAGCCAGTAATATTGGCAGAATATTCACCAGGCAATTTCAACTAGAAAATTGTTCTGTGGGAATAGAACTCAATGCATAAGAATGATTTAGTTTTCTCTTTAAAATAGAACGAAATCTTACTTGGATACAAGCTCCATAAGATACCCCACAGATGCTGCACAGTAATTTCCAGCGATCCTAGTTTTAAGAGTTAGGAAAAAAGGAAGAGGGATAAGAGTTTTAAAAAGGCCACAGTACCAGGGTAAAGGAAACAGAAAAAGAAAATAAGCACAAACCTTATTGACTTTATTCACCCCATCAATCGGTTCCATCTTCTTCACATCAGATAAACATGTTTCTGGATAAAGTAACAAGCGTTAGAAAAAAAAAGGTAAAAGGCCTCCAAATTCATTAGCATAACACAAACTTATACAGAACAACAAATCATTAATATTGCACCTGGGATCCATATAGCACAGGCTAGATGAGCCCAGCGCCCATCAGTTGTCGGCTTCATCGCACCCCCTACTACAGGACAAATACAACACCGTGGAGGTATATCAGGAGCGTCAGGACGACATAAGTTGCATAACCACAAAGCATCATCACAGGGTTCTAGTTCTCCATAGCATCTAGCATGGACCTGGTAATGGACCAGATATTTCAAATTCAGTCACAACTAAGAGAATGAAAGAACACAAGGCACTATAGAATATAGATGTAAGAGAGATACGAAAGCTCAGAGCACGAGCATTACCATCATTCTACATTTATCACATTGCAGGAACAAATTGTTCTCATACTCCTGCAGACAAAAGTATATTAACCAGAACTAACTTAATAAAGCAAAAAAGATTGAAATTCCCTGTTGAGAAACAAAAAAAGGCATCCTTTACCTCATCCATGTGGCAGACATTGCACTTATCGAGATCTTTCCAGTCAACACGAACAGGTCGGTAACCAGTAGGATAATCTTGATGCCTTCCCAAACCAATTTTGCACATAGAGGACGGTGGTCTGGATTTTGACAAAGCCTGCTAGGTACGGTGCAACGCATATTAAGTGCAATCACTAGCGGCTAAACAATAAGGCAATGGTATAAAATAGGGAACATGCACACCGAACAGTATAAAAAGAATTTATCATAAAAGTTCACAAAATTTAGCAACCATATTGATAAGTATCTTCCTCATGAAATAATACAAACTGATATCTTCTAAGAAACCTGATTTGTTATAAAGGCTGAAGAACAGAACTCACCCTTCAGTTTTGCTAAAAACACAAGTTTTCTAACAATCACTAGAACATATTATACCCTTTAAACTGTCAGTAATTACTTGTGAAGCTGACTTCATTTATGAGCTGTTAATCTATGTCTCACAAATCATTTAAACGCAACGACAAGATACCTGTACAAGTTTAATGACTTCTGGGTTGGAGAGACCAAACATGTCTGTCCCAGATCCATTTAGTTCTTCCCCAAAAACAGTGGGACCATCAGTAGCACTTTGGACCTTTCTGATTCTGTTATATATTTTACTCCAGCAGGCCGATGGTGTATGCGCTTTGAACTGCCATAGAATTCGGTAATTAATTTTAGCAAGAGTACACTATTGATCTGAAAACATAAATAGTAAATTAGATAAGCTGACCTGCTCTCCACTATCTGCAGTCACTCTAAACAGAGGGCGAGTCTTTGACTCGGCATCTCTGAGCACTTCCATCTTGTACAGGGCAGATGCACTATGATCTGCTTAAAAAAAAGAGAAACGACTCGCATCACATTGATGAACTATCTTCAATCAACCAGATATGGAAAATACCTGATCGATCAGGAAAAGCCAAAAAAGATGATTAACAAATAACCTTTTAGTGATGTGAACTTTCTCATAGCTGTATACCCTTCAGGACATATATGATTCTCATCCTTGAAAAACTGGGAGTCTGTCACAATCTTTCCTGCAAGACAAGTCAGCATGATCATTATAGCCAGCTGAAAATAATTAACCACAGCACGAAAGATGATACAACATACATATAAGTTTCAAAGCCTTACCAAGATTTACTATTCGCAGATCCCCTATGGTATACCGGAAATCTACACGTTCTGTAGGTCTCAACCACACTTCTCCATCCGTAAAGTGATCATCACCCGAGTTTGAGCTGCCCTCTTCTGTACAGCTAGTTCTTTCAGAACAATCAAAATAAGTTCCTTTTTGAAGTTGACTCATCCTTTCTGGAAGCCTATGTTCTTTCAGAAAGCTGGAAAGGCAAAATAAAAGTAACTTCAGGACAGGCAACATGTCCACGTTTCAATAAACATCGAGAAAATGATTGGTCTAATTTTAATGCAACAAGTACTAGAGAATCAAGAAGCCAGTGAAAAGCGAGAGGACTTGCATTTTTGCTTCCTGCATGCCCTCTTCAAACCGAGGTTGTTTGCACTTCAAGAGAGACGGCGAGAGAAGCCCTTTGATAAATGAGGTTGCTTGCTTTTCCTTTATTCTATACAACCAACGGATGTAAACTTCAGCTTGATAATGTGTGACATTCGTTACCACAAATCAGTAGGAAAACAAGATATTTAAATTATTAGAACCTGATAATGCTAACCTCGCAAAATCATGTGTGCCAAAAAATTGTACCAAGAGTGACCTTCCTCCAGATACTTTGTTGTTTAGACCTTTCCGCTCTCCCACAACAGATTCGTCCACAATAACTGCTGGCCACATAGGATGTCCTGTCCGAAAGGGTAAGCAGATACAGTTCTGTGAAAGTCAGTAGGTAGTTTTACTCTATATGCTCCCAACAGCATCAACTTGCTGATAGCATAAAGAAGAGTTTCTAATATATCCATAAAAAGCAGAGATCAGTTAAGAACAGACCAGCTAGTTTCGCCCATACAATGTCTCCAGCCTCAAAATCTTGACATCCCTCCAAAGTAGCTGCCAATACAACCATATCATCGTAATCGCGGCCACCAACAGTCACATCATTGATACAAACCTTCATATGTAACAGCTCCATCTCTTCACGAGAAACGAAAAATTTGATCTTTTCACAATCAAGAGCTAGATTCTCCTCAGATCCATCTTCATATTTAACCTAAAGAAGAATTCAACCACTGTTAGAGGAAGAAACTTTTGAATATTCCATAGCTCACAAATTACCTAAACTAATTGGAAGAACTCAAGTAGGGTACTACTTACAGTGTGACGCTTGTTCTCTGAAATGTATCCGATAATAGTACCTGTATACCAAAGAGCATCCAGTGGCCAAAGAACCTAGAGATTAAACAACAATCAATTGTTAAGATGTTCCTTTCACATAAAATGGAACGCAATAGCTTGAAGTGGACAACAGTCTAGTTTAACACTTGCCTTGCATTGTAGCCCTATGAAACTTTTAGGATCCACACCATCATAACTCAACCTGCCAAGTCAAAACTCTCCCATTATACAAGGCCAAGAGAACAACTAGTCTCCTCGTTAACAATAAATAAAAGATAGTGCAGGTTCAAAGTCTAAGAAGATCAATAACAAGAGGCACATGAACCCAAAAGAAGGTCCAAAAGATCACCCAAATTTCCAAAGACCGTGGCTTTTCAATAGATGAAGAAGTGATGGATAAACACTAACCTGACCCATCTCTTAGCTGAAGCAGAAGCCAGAGACACCTCTTCCTTCTTCTTGGCAGAACTCCGCTTCTTTGGGGATGACCCAATTTGCTTATTCCTGCAACCCCTCAAGCTCGGAAGAGTAGAAGTCCTAATCCCAATCGAATCCACACTCAATTTATCTAGCTCGCAATTACCAATCCTCATTTTCTTCTGTTTCTTCTCCTCAAACCAAGCGTTTGCATCATCAAGCTCCAAACTTTCGGTTTTAACAGACTTCAGGAAAGGCTCCCGCCGTGGCCTCTTACGGCGGCGACAGTAGACGCGAATAATCTCTGGACGCTGAGTCCGCAGCTTGTAATCATCCAATTGACAACAATCGGCAGGGGAGCTCACGCCGTTTTCTTCGACATCAAATTTCTCAATCATCGGAAGCTTCTGGGCCTGGACCTTCTTGGACATCAGACTGTGGGCACCGACGGCGCTAATACAGCACAATGACAATGGCGAAACGGAGTATACGCGCTCAATAGACCCGTAACGAACCGGAGCTTCCACCTGGTCGTCAATGTCGATTTCGATCTGGGTCTCATTCGAAACACACGCCATGGAGATTATACGGAAGGAGAAAGCACAAGCGCTTCGAAAGGAGACACCTTGCTCACTCTCTATCTCTCTTTCACTGTATCCCCAAATTTTTTGCTAGGGTTTCT
The DNA here is from genome assembly GCA_902728155.2 of Microthlaspi erraticum. NCBI lineage: Eukaryota > Viridiplantae > Streptophyta > Magnoliopsida > Brassicales > Brassicaceae > Microthlaspi > Microthlaspi erraticum. Next base: position 14,478 of record CACVBM020000137.1, read on the forward strand.
GTGGATACCAGAAATTAGGGTTTAGAAACGGGAATCGGAGGAAAGGAGAAGACAGAGAAAAACAGATTTGTTTTTGGAGGGAGTAGAAAAAGGATTTCCGTTTCCCGCCGTGCTTTTAAGATGACAGCTCTCTTTCAGATCTAATCCTCACTCACTTTATATATCTCAGCATCCATACATACACACACACACACATTTATGCTGTATGTGTATATATGTGTAGCAATAACTATTTGTTTTTATTTTAAGAAAAAAGAAGAGACCTGTAGCGATATTTGTTGTCTTTTCACTCAATTATCATTTGTTGTTTACTTGTTTAGACTTAGGACAAGCAGAAAATACATCAAAATATCTGATTACACCTCACGGTCACACAAATTTTTGATGTCATGATCTAACATTAGTCATCATCGCATACATTCACACATTTGTATATGAAAATTGTGGGATAAACAATTTTAACGTTTCATCAAAATACTAACCGCATAGACATTGATAACACTTTTCATAAACAAAACCATCAACACTACAATTATTTCACTCATATTTTTCTCTGGACATAGTATATTCACGAAGCATATTGTTATAACTAGGATGGTGAAGTAATCAAGTTTATGCGTATATAAGTTATGCGAAATTTTACAACTGTATTATCCCACAGAGCTAGTTGCACAATCATTTTCCTATTTATACAAAATGTAAATGAGAGTTGCTTAAAATTTCAAACTTTATAAGTATTACAAATTAAATCTAATATTTATAGAAACTCATGGTCGTATCCGCAAGCAGACTACTATTGATTTGTTTTGAATTTGGATATGAGCTTCATATAGATTATTAAGAGAAAATTTTGAGCAAAACATAAGCAAGATCTAAGTAAAATATAAAAAAAAAATGAAGAAAAAAATGAAGTTTTTTCATATAGAGCCACTTGTATATCATCTATGGTGGTATACCGGACCACGGAGGATGAATTACTATACTTGGTATCTGAAGGAACATATGCGAGACAAAATATGCGAGTGGTGACACGATTTTCGCATAACATGACGAAACTAGCATGTGCTGATAGAGAGAACTTCTCGAGGAGAATAGTGGTATCCTCTGGATATGAATCTTCTTCTTCTGGAGGTGGCTCCCAATGCTCCATGAGAGAAGCCAAACAGCTCACTGTTGTAAATATATCTGGTTTACGATCAACATCTTGAAATGTGCAATGTTCAGCCAATTTGGCTACCAATGCTTTCCACGGCGTATTTTGGTATCTTCCTATCTAACGAGCTCAAGAACCTGGAATCTTTGATCTTCGGACGTAACCACATGATCAAGTTTTGCTCCTCCTCGCTCAACGTCTCATCGTTCAGTTTCCTTTCCGTGATCATCTTCATTAGGATCACTCCGAATGCGTAGACGTCTGCTTTTTTGGATACTCTTCTTGTACCTACGATTTAAAAATAAACAGAGTTAGCACAAATACTTCATAGCTTTTAAAAGTTCAAAATGAATCTCACTCACCAACATAATCTGGATCTATATATCAGAATGTTCCAAAAATGAATATTTTGTAACATCATAGGTTGTACTACTCTTAGA
>CACVBM020000138.1:0-16067 GCA_902728155.2 Microthlaspi erraticum
TTTTCACTCATGTTTCTCCTCATAGTCATGTATAGAACCTATTAATCCATGTTTGGGTAAGTATGGGTCCGTCTCGTTCATCATATACACTAAAAGTAAGTTCCCACCATTTGGAGGCACAAAGCTACATTTCGGACTCCTTACCTCTTCCGGTTCCCAAATTTGGTCCATTTGATGTTACTCCCTTGGATTGAGACCGTTTCACTCATGTTTCTCCTCATAGTCATGTATAGAACCTATTAATCCATGTTTGGGTAAGTATGGGTCCGTCTCGTTCATCATATACACTAAAAGTAAGTTCCCACCATTTGGAGGCACAAAGCTACATTTCGGACTCCTTACCTCTTCCGGTTCCCAAATTTGGTCCATTTGATGTTCCTCCCTTGGATTGAGACCGTTTCACTCATGTTTCTCCTCATAGTCATGTATAGAACCTATTAATCCATGTTTGGGTAAGTATGGGTCCGTCTCGTTCATCATATACACTAAAAGTAAGTTCCCACCATTTGGAGGCACAAAGCTACATTTCGGACTCCTTACCTCTTCCGGTTCCCAAATTTGGTCCATTTGATGTTCCTCCCTTGGATTGAGACCGTTTCACTCATGTTTCTCCTCATAGTCATGTATAGAACCTATTAATCCATGTTTGGGTAAGTATGGGTCCGTCTCGTTCATCATATACACTAAAAGTAAGTTCCCACCATTTGGAGGCACAAAGCTACATTTCGGACTCCTTACCTCTTCCGGTTCCCAAATTTGGTCCATTTGATGTTCCTCCCTTGGATTGAGACCGTTTCACTCATGTTTCTCCTCATAGTCATGTATAGAACCTATTAATCCATGTTTGGGTAAGTATGGGTCCGTCTCGTTCATCATATACACTAAAAGTAAGTTCCCACCATTTGGAGGCACAAAGCTACATTTCGGACTCCTTACCTCTTCCGGTTCCCAAATTTGGTCCATTTGATGTTACTCCCTTGGATTGAGACCGTTTCATCATGTTTCTCCTCATAGTCATGTATAGAACCTATTAATCCATGTTTGGGTAAGTATGGGTCCGTCTCGTTCATCATATACACTAAAAGTAAGTTCCCACCATTTGGAGGCACAAAGCTACATTTCGGACTCCTTACCTCTTCCGGTTCCCAAATTTGGTCCATTTGATGTTCCTCCCTTGGATTGAGACCGTTTCACTCATGTTTCTCCTCATAGTCATGTATAGAACCTATTAATCCATGTTTGGGTAAGTATGGGTCCGTCTCGTTCATCATATACACTAAAAGTAAGTTCCCACCATTTGGAGGCACAAAGCTACATTTCGGACTCCTTACCTCTTCCGGTTCCCAAATTTGGTCCATTTGATGTTCCTCCCTTGGATTGAGACCGTTTCACTCATGTTTCTCCTCATAGTCATGTATAGAACCTATTAATCCATGTTTGGGTAAGTATGGGTCCGTCTCGTTCATCATATACACTAAAAGTAAGTTCCCACCATTTGGAGGCACAAAGCTACATTTCGGACTCCTTACCTCTTCCGGTTCCCAAATTTGGTCCATTTGATGTTCCTCCCTTGGATTGAGACCGTTTCACTCATGTTTCTCCTCATAGTCATGTATAGAACCTATTAATCCATGTTTGGGTAAGTATGGGTCCGTCTCGTTCATCATATACACTAAAAGTAAGTTCCCACCATTTGGAGGCACAAAGCTACATTTCGGACTCCTTACCTCTTCCGGTTCCCAAATTTGGTCCATTTGATGTTCCTCCCTTGGATTGAGACCGTTTCACTCATGTTTCTCCTCATAGTCATGTATAGAACCTATTAATCCATGTTTGGGTAAGTATGGGTCCGTCTCGTTCATCATATACACTAAAAGTAAGTTCCCACCATTTGGAGGCACAAAGCTACATTTCGGACTCCTTACCTCTTCCGGTTCCCAAATTTGGTCCATTTGATGTTCCTCCCTTGGATTGAGACCGTTTCACTCATGTTTCTCCTCATAGTCATGTATAGAACCTATTAATCCATGTTTGGGTAAGTATGGGTCCGTCTCGTTCATCATATACACTAAAAGTAAGTTCCCACCATTTGGAGGCACAAAGCTACATTTCGGACTCCTTACCTCTTCCGGTTCCCAAATTTGGTCCATTTGATGTTCCTCCCTTGGATTGAGACCGTTTCACTCATGTTTCTCCTCATAGTCATGTATAGAACCTATTAATCCATGTTTGGGTAAGTATGGGTCCGTCTCGTTCATCATATACACTAAAAGTAAGTTCCCACCATTTGGAGGCACAAAGCTACATTTCGGACTCCTTACCTCTTCCGGTTCCCAAATTTGGTCCATTTGATGTTCCTCCCTTGGATTGAGACCGTTTCACTCATGTTTCTCCTCATAGTCATGTATAGAACCTATTAATCCATGTTTGGGTAAGTATGGGTCCGTCTCGTTCATCATATACACTAAAAGTAAGTTCCCACCATTTGGAGGCACAAAGCTACATTTCGGACTCCTTACCTCTTCCGGTTCCCAAATTTGGTCCATTTGATGTTCCTCCCTTGGATTGAGACCGTTTCACTCATGTTTCTCCTCATAGTCATGTATAGAACCTATTAATCCATGTTTGGGTAAGTATGGGTCCGTCTCGTTCATCATATACACTAAAAGTAAGTTCCCACCATTTGGAGGCACAAAGCTACATTTCGGACTCCTTACCTCTTCCGGTTCCCAAATTTGGTCCATTTGATGTTCCTCCCTTGGATTGAGACCGTTTCACTCATGTTTCTCCTCATAGTCATGTATAGAACCTATTAATCCATGTTTGGGTAAGTATGGGTCCGTCTCGTTCATCATATACACTAAAAGTAAGTTCCCACCATTTGGAGGCACAAAGCTACATTTCGGACTCCTTACCTCTTCCGGTTCCCAAATTTGGTCCATTTGATGTTCCTCCCTTGGATTGAGACCGTTTCACTCATGTTTCTCCTCATAGTCATGTATAGAACCTATTAATCCATGTTTGGGTAAGTATGGGTCCGTCTCGTTCATCATATACACTAAAAGTAAGTTCCCACCATTTGGAGGCACAAAGCTACATTTCGGACTCCTTACCTCTTCCGGTTCCCAAATTTGGTCCATTTGATGTTCCTCCCTTGGATTGAGACCGTTTCACTCATGTTTCTCCTCATAGTCATGTATAGAACCTATTAATCCATGTTTGGGTAAGTATGGGTCCGTCTCGTTCATCATATACACTAAAAGTAAGTTCCCACCATTTGGAGGCACAAAGCTACATTTCGGACTCCTTACCTCTTCCGGTTCCCAAATTTGGTCCATTTGATGTTCCTCCCTTGGATTGAGACCGTTTCACTCATGTTTCTCCTCATAGTCATGTATAGAACCTATTAATCCATGTTTGGGTAAGTATGGGTCCGTCTCGTTCATCATATACACTAAAAGTAAGTTCCCACCATTTGGAGGCACAAAGCTACATTTCGGACTCCTTACCTCTTCCGGTTCCCAAATTTGGTCCATTTGATGTTCCTCCCTTGGATTGAGACCGTTTCACTCATGTTTCTCCTCATAGTCATGTATAGAACCTATTAATCCATGTTTGGGTAAGTATGGGTCCGTCTCGTTCATCATATACACTAAAAGTAAGTTCCCACCATTTGGAGGCACAAAGCTACATTTCGGACTCCTTACCTCTTCCGGTTCCCAAATTTGGTCCATTTGATGTTCCTCCCTTGGATTGAGACCGTTTCACTCATGTTTCTCCTCATAGTCATGTATAGAACCTATTAATCCATGTTTGGGTAAGTATGGGTCCGTCTCGTTCATCATATACACTAAAAGTAAGTTCCCACCATTTGGAGGCACAAAGCTACATTTCGGACTCCTTACCTCTTCCGGTTCCCAAATTTGGTCCATTTGATGTTCCTCCCTTGGATTGAGACCGTTTCACTCATGTTTCTCCTCATAGTCATGTATAGAACCTATTAATCCATGTTTGGGTAAGTATGGGTCCGTCTCGTTCATCATATACACTAAAAGTAAGTTCCCACCATTTGGAGGCACAAAGCTACATTTCGGACTCCTTACCTCTTCCGGTTCCCAAATTTGGTCCATTTGATGTTCCTCCCTTGGATTGAGACCGTTTCACTCATGTTTCTCCTCATAGTCATGTATAGAACCTATTAATCCATGTTTGGGTAAGTATGGGTCCGTCTCGTTCATCATATACACTAAAAGTAAGTTCCCACCATTTGGAGGCACAAAGCTACATTTCGGACTCCTTACCTCTTCCGGTTCCCAAATTTGGTCCATTTGATGTTCCTCCCTTGGATTGAGACCGTTTCACTCATGTTTCTCCTCATAGTCATGTATAGAACCTATTAATCCATGTTTGGGTAAGTATGGGTCCGTCTCGTTCATCATATACACTAAAAGTAAGTTCCCACCATTTGGAGGCACAAAGCTACATTTCGGACTCCTTACCTCTTCCGGTTCCCAAATTTGGTCCATTTGATGTTCCTCCCTTGGATTGAGACCGTTTCACTCATGTTTCTCCTCATAGTCATGTATAGAACCTATTAATCCATGTTTGGGTAAGTATGGGTCCGTCTCGTTCATCATATACACTAAAAGTAAGTTCCCACCATTTGGAGGCACAAAGCTACATTTCGGACTCCTTACCTCTTCCGGTTCCCAAATTTGGTCCATTTGATGTTCCTCCCTTGGATTGAGACCGTTTCACTCATGTTTCTCCTCATAGTCATGTATAGAACCTATTAATCCATGTTTGGGTAAGTATGGGTCCGTCTCGTTCATCATATACACTAAAAGTAAGTTCCCACCATTTGGAGGCACAAAGCTACATTTCGGACTCCTTACCTCTTCCGGTTCCCAAATTTGGTCCATTTGATGTTCCTCCCTTGGATTGAGACCGTTTCACTCATGTTTCTCCTCATAGTCATGTATAGAACCTATTAATCCATGTTTGGGTAAGTATGGGTCCGTCTCGTTCATCATATACACTAAAAGTAAGTTCCCACCATTTGGAGGCACAAAGCTACATTTCGGACTCCTTACCTCTTCCGGTTCCCAAATTTGGTCCATTTGATGTTCCTCCCTTGGATTGAGACCGTTTCACTCATGTTTCTCCTCATAGTCATGTATAGAACCTATTAATCCATGTTTGGGTAAGTATGGGTCCGTCTCGTTCATCATATACACTAAAAGTAAGTTCCCACCATTTGGAGGCACAAAGCTACATTTCGGACTCCTTACCTCTTCCGGTTCCCAAATTTGGTCCATTTGATGTTCCTCCCTTGGATTGAGACCGTTTCACTCATGTTTCTCCTCATAGTCATGTATAGAACCTATTAATCCATGTTTGGGTAAGTATGGGTCCGTCTCGTTCATCATATACACTAAAAGTAAGTTCCCACCATTTGGAGGCACAAAGCTACATTTCGGACTCCTTACCTCTTCCGGTTCCCAAATTTGGTCCATTTGATGTTCCTCCCTTGGATTGAGACCGTTTCACTCATGTTTCTCCTCATAGTCATGTATAGAACCTATTAATCCATGTTTGGGTAAGTATGGGTCCGTCTCGTTCATCATATACACTAAAAGTAAGTTCCCACCATTTGGAGGCACAAAGCTACATTTCGGACTCCTTACCTCTTCCGGTTCCCAAATTTGGTCCATTTGATGTTCCTCCCTTGGATTGAGACCGTTTCACTCATGTTTCTCCTCATAGTCATGTATAGAACCTATTAATCCATGTTTGGGTAAGTATGGGTCCGTCTCGTTCATCATATACACTAAAAGTAAGTTCCCACCATTTGGAGGCACAAAGCTACATTTCGGACTCCTTACCTCTTCCGGTTCCCAAATTTGGTCCATTTGATGTTCCTCCCTTGGATTGAGACCGTTTCATCATGTTTCTCCTCATAGTCATGTATAGAACCTATTAATCCATGTTTGGGTAAGTATGGGTCCGTCTAGTTCATCATATACACTACAAGTAAGTTCCCACAATGTGGAGGCACAGCTACATTTCGGACTCCTTACCTCTTCCGGTTCCCAAATTTGGTCCATTTGATGTTCTCCCTTGGATTGAGACCGTTTCATCATGTTTCTCCTCATAGTCATGTATAGAACCTATTAATCCATGTTTGGGTAAGTATGGGTCCGTGTCTAGTTCATCATATACACTACAAGTAAGTTCCCACAATGTGGAGGCACATAGCTACATTTCGGACTCCTTACCTCTTCCGGTTCCCAAATTTGGTCCATTTGATGTTCCCCTTGGATTGAGACCGTTTCATCATGTTTCTCCTCATAGTCATGTATAGAACCTATTAATCCATGTTTGGGTAAGTATGGGTCCGTCTAGTTCATCATATACACTACAAGTAAGTTCCCACAATGTGGAGGCACATAGCTACATTTCGGACTCCTTACCTCTTCCGGTTCCCAAATTTGGTCCATTTGATGTTCTCCCTTGGATTGAGACCGTTTCATCATGTTTCTCCTCATAGTCATGTATAGAACCTATTAATCCATGTTTGGGTAAGTATGGGTCCGTCTAGTTCATCATATACACTACAAGTAAGTTCCCACAATGTGGAGGCACATAGCTACATTTCGGACTCCTTACCTCTTCCGGTTCCCAAATTTGGTCCATTTGATGTTCTCCCTTGGATTGAGACCGTTTCATCATGTTTCTCCTCATAGTCATGTATAGAACCTATTAATCCATGTTTGGGTAAGTATGGGTCCGTCTAGTTCATCATATACACTACAAGTAAGTTCCCACAATGTGGAGGCACATAGCTACATTTCGGACTCCTTACCTCTTCCGGTTCCCAAATTTGGTCCATTTGATGTTCTCCCTTGGATTGAGACCGTTTCATCATGTTTCTCCTCATAGTCATGTATAGAACCTATTAATCCATGTTTGGGTAAGTATGGGTCCGTCTAGTTCATCATATACACTACAAGTAAGTTCCCACAATGTGGAGGCACATAGCTACATTTCGGACTCCTTACCTCTTCCGGTTCCCAAATTTGGTCCATTTGATGTTCTCCCTTGGATTGAGACCGTTTCATCATGTTTCTCCTCATAGTCATGTATAGAACCTATTAATCCATGTTTGGGTAAGTATGGGTCCGTCTAGTTCATCATATACACTACAAGTAAGTTCCCACAATGTGGAGGCACATAGCTACATTTCGGACTCCTTACCTCTTCCGGTTCCCAAATTTGGTCCATTTGATGTTACCCTTGGATTGAGACCGTTTCATCATGTTTCTCTCATAGTCATGTATAGAACCTATTAATCCATGTTTGGGTAAGTATGGGTCCGTCTAGTTCATCATATACACTACAAGTAAGTTCCCACAATGTGGAGGCACATAGCTACATTTCGGACTCCTTACCTCTTCCGGTTCCCAAATTTGGTCCATTTGATGTTCTCCCTTGGATTGAGACCGTTTCATCATGTTTCTCCTCATAGTCATGTATAGAACCTATTAATCCATGTTTGGGTAAGTATGGGTCCGTTCTAGTTCATCATATACACTACAAGTAAGTTCCCACAATGTGGAGGCACATACATTTCGGACTCCTTACCTCTTCCGGTTCCCAAATTTGGTCCATTTGATGTTCTCCCTTGGATTGAGACCGTTTCATCATGTTTCTCCTCATAGTCATGTATAGAACCTATTAATCCATGTTTGGGTAAGTATGGGTCCGTCTAGTTCATCATATACACTACAAGTAAGTTCCCACAATGTGGAGGCACAAGCTACATTTCGGACTCCTTACCTCTTCCGGTTCCCAAATTTGGTCCATTTGATGTTCTCCCTTGGATTGAGACCGTTTCATCATGTTTCTCCTCATAGTCATGTATAGAACCTATTAATCCATGTTTGGGTAAGTATGGGTCCGTCTAGTTCATCATATACACTACAAGTAAGTTCCCACAATGTGGAGGCACAGCTACATTTCGGACTCCTTACCTCTTCCGGTTCCCAAATTTGGTCCATTTGATGTTCCTCCCTTGGATTGAGACCGTTTCATCATGTTTTCCTCATAGTCATGTATAGAACCTATTAATCCATGTTTGGGTAAGTATGGGTCCGTCTAGTTCATCATATACACTACAAGTAAGTTCCCACAATGTGGAGGCACATAGCTACATTTCGGACTCCTTACCTCTTCCGGTTCCCAAATTTGGTCCATTTGATGTTCTCCCTTGGATTGAGACCGTTTCATCATGTTTCTCCTCATAGTCATGTATAGAACCTATTAATCCATGTTTGGGTAAGTATGGGTCCGTCTAGTTCATCATATACACTACAAGTAAGTTCCCACAATGTGGAGGCACAAGCTACATTTCGGACTCCTTACCTCTTCCGGTTCCCAAATTTGGTCCATTTGATGTTCCTCCCTTGGATTGAGACCGTTTCATCATGTTTCTCCTCATAGTCATGTATAGAACCTATTAATCCATGTTTGGGTAAGTATGGGTCCGTCTAGTTCATCATATACACTACAAGTAAGTTCCCACAATGTGGAGGCACATAGCTACATTTCGGACTCCTTACCTCTTCCGGTTCCCAAATTTGGTCCATTTGATGTTACCCTTGGATTGAGACCGTTTCATCATGTTTCTCCTCATAGTCATGTATAGAACCTATTAATCCATGTTTGGGTAAGTATGGGTCCGTCTAGTTCATCATATACACTACAAGTAAGTTCCCACAATGTGGAGGCACATAGCTACATTTCGGACTCCTTACCTCTTCCGGTTCCCAAATTTGGTCCATTTGATGTTACCTCCTTGGATTGAGACCGTTTCATCATGTTTCTCCTCATAGTCATGTATAGAACCTATTAATCCATGTTTGGGTAAGTATGGGTCCGTCTAGTTCATCATATACACTACAAGTAAGTTCCCACAATGTGGAGGCACATAGCTACATTTCGGACTCCTTACCTCTTCCGGTTCCCAAATTTGGTCCATTTGATGTTCCTCCCTTGGATTGAGACCGTTTCATCATGTTTCTCCTCATAGTCATGTATAGAACCTATTAATCCATGTTTGGGTAAGTATGGGTCCGTCTAGTTCATCATATACACTACAAGTAAGTTCCCACAATGTGGAGGCACATAGCTACATTTCGGACTCCTTACCTCTTCCGGTTCCCAAATTTGGTCCATTTGATGTTACTCCCTTGGATTGAGACCGTTTCATTCATGTTTCTCCTCATAGTCATGTATAGAACCTATTAATCCATGTTTGGGTAAGTATGGGTCCGTCTAGTTCATCATATACACTACAAGTAAGTTCCCACAATGTGGAGGCACATAGCTACATTTCGGACTCCTTACCTCTTCCGGTTCCCAAATTTGGTCCATTTGATGTTCCTCCCTTGGATTGAGACCGTTTCATCATGTTTCTCCTCATAGTCATGTATAGAACCTATTAATCCATGTTTGGGTAAGTATGGGTCCGTCTAGTTCATCATATACACTACAAGTAAGTTCCCACAATGTGGAGGCACATAGCTACATTTCGGACTCCTTACCTCTTCCGGTTCCCAAATTTGGTCCATTTGATGTTACTCCCTTGGATTGAGACCGTTTCATCATGTTTCTCCTCATAGTCATGTATAGAACCTATTAATCCATGTTTGGGTAAGTATGGGTCCGTCTAGTTCATCATATACACTACAAGTAAGTTCCCACAATGTGGAGGCACATAGCTACATTTCGGACTCCTTACCTCTTCCGGTTCCCAAATTTGGTCCATTTGATGTTACTCTCCTTGGATTGAGACCGTTTCATCATGTTTCTCCTCATAGTCATGTATAGAACCTATTAATCCATGTTTGGGTAAGTATGGGTCCGTCTAGTTCATCATATACACTACAAGTAAGTTCCCACAATGTGGAGGCACATAGCTACATTTCGGACTCCTTACCTCTTCCGGTTCCCAAATTTGGTCCATTTGATGTTACTCCCTTGGATTGAGACCGTTTCATCATGTTTCTCCTCATAGTCATGTATAGAACCTATTAATCCATGTTTGGGTAAGTATGGGTCCGTCTAGTTCATCATATACACTACAAGTAAGTTCCCACAATGTGGAGGCACATAGCTACATTTCGGACTCCTTACCTCTTCCGGTTCCCAAATTTGGTCCATTTGATGTTACTCCCTTGGATTGAGACCGTTTCATCATGTTTCTTCATAGTCATGTATAGAACCTATTAATCCATGTTTGGGTAAGTATGGGTCCGTCTAGTTCATCATATACACTACAAGTAAGTTCCCACAATGTGGAGGCACATATACATTTCGGACTCCTTACCTCTTCCGGTTCCCAAATTTGGTCCATTTGATGTTCTCCCTTGGATTGAGACCGTTTCATCATGTTTCTCCTCATAGTCATGTTTGGGTAAGTATGGGTCCGTCTAGTTCATCATATACACTACAAGTAAGTTCCCACAATGTGGAGGCACATAGCTACATTTCGGACTCCTTACCTCTTCCGGTTCCCAAATTTGGTCCATTTGATGTTACTCCCTTGGATTGAGACCGTTTCATTCATGTTTCCCTCATAGTCATGTATAGAACCTATTAATCCATGTTTGGGTAAGTATGGGTCTGTCTAGTTCATCATATACACTACAACACAAAGCTACATTTCGGACTCCTTACCTCTTCCGGTTCCCAAATTTGGTCCATTTGATGTTCCTCCCTTGGATTGAGACCGTTTCACTCATGTTTCTCCTCATAGTCATGTATAGAACCTATTAATCCATGTTTGGGTAAGTATGGGTCCGTCTCGTTCATCATATACACTAAAAGTAAGTTCCCACCATTTGGAGGCACAAAGCTACATTTCGGACTCCTTACCTCTTCCGGTTCCCAAATTTGGTCCATTTGATGTTCCTCCCTTGGATTGAGACCGTTTCACTCATGTTTCTCCTCATAGTCATGTATAGAACCTATTAATCCATGTTTGGGTAAGTATGGGTCCGTCTCGTTCATCATATACACTAAAAGTAAGTTCCCACCATTTGGAGGCACAAAGCTACATTTCGGACTCCTTACCTCTTCCGGTTCCCAAATTTGGTCCATTTGATGTTCCTCCCTTGGATTGAGACCGTTTCACTCATGTTTCTCCTCATAGTCATGTATAGAACCTATTAATCCATGTTTGGGTAAGTATGGGTCCGTCTCGTTCATCATATACACTAAAAGTAAGTTCCCACCATTTGGAGGCACAAAGCTACATTTCGGACTCCTTACCTCTTCCGGTTCCCAAATTTGGTCCATTTGATGTTCCTCCCTTGGATTGAGACCGTTTCACTCATGTTTCTCCTCATAGTCATGTATAGAACCTATTAATCCATGTTTGGGTAAGTATGGGTCCGTCTCGTTCATCATATACACTAAAAGTAAGTTCCCACCATTTGGAGGCACAAAGCTACATTTCGGACTCCTTACCTCTTCCGGTTCCCAAATTTGGTCCATTTGATGTTCCTCCCTTGGATTGAGACCGTTTCACTCATGTTTCTCCTCATAGTCATGTATAGAACCTATTAATCCATGTTTGGGTAAGTATGGGTCCGTCTCGTTCATCATATACACTAAAAGTAAGTTCCCACCATTTGGAGGCACAAAGCTACATTTCGGACTCCTTACCTCTTCCGGTTCCCAAATTTGGTCCATTTGATGTTCCTCCCTTGGATTGAGACCGTTTCACTCATGTTTCTCCTCATAGTCATGTATAGAACCTATTAATCCATGTTTGGGTAAGTATGGGTCCGTCTCGTTCATATACACTAAAAGTAAGTTCCCACCATTTGGAGGCACAAAGCTACATTTCGGACTCCTTACCTCTTCCGGTTCCCAAATTTGGTCCATTTGATGTTCCTCCCTTGGATTGAGACCGTTTCACTCATGTTTCTCCTCATAGTCATGTATAGAACCTATTAATCCATGTTTGGGTAAGTATGGGTCCGTCTCGTTCATCATATACACTAAAAGTAAGTTCCCACCATTTGGAGGCACAAAGCTACATTTCGGACTCCTTACCTCTTCCGGTTCCCAAATTTGGTCCATTTGATGTTCCTCCCTTGGATTGAGACCGTTTCACTCATGTTTCTCCTCATAGTCATGTATAGAACCTATTAATCCATGTTTGGGTAAGTATGGGTCCGTCTCGTTCATCATATACACTAAAAGTAAGTTCCCACCATTTGGAGGCACAAAGCTACATTTCGGACTCCTTACCTCTTCCGGTTCCCAAATTTGGTCCATTTGATGTTCCTCCCTTGGATTGAGACCGTTTCACTCATGTTTCTCCTCATAGTCATGTATAGAACCTATTAATCCATGTTTGGGTAAGTATGGGTCCGTCTCGTTCATCATATACACTAAAAGTAAGTTCCCACCATTTGGAGGCACAAAGCTACATTTCGGACTCCTTACCTCTTCCGGTTCCCAAATTTGGTCCATTTGATGTTCCTCCCTTGGATTGAGACCGTTTCACTCATATAGTCATGTATAGAACCTATTAATCCATGTTTGGGTAAGTATGGGTCCGTCTCGTTCATCATATACACTAAAAGTAAGTTCCCACCATTTGGAGGCACAAAGCTACATTTCGGACTCCTTACCTCTTCCGGTTCCCAAATTTGGTCCATTTGATGTTCCTCCCTTGGATTGAGACCGTTTCACTCATGTTTCTCCTCATAGTCATGTATAGAACCTATTAATCCATGTTTGGGTAAGTATGGGTCCGTCTCGTTCATCATATACACTAAAAGTAAGTTCCCACCATTTGGAGGCACAAAGCTACATTTCGGACTCCTTACCTCTTCCGGTTCCCAAATTTGGTCCATTTGATGTTCCTCCCTTGGATTGAGACCGTTTCACTCATGTTTCTCCTCATAGTCATGTATAGAACCTATTAATCCATGTTTGGGTAAGTATGGGTCCGTCTCGTTCATCATATACACTAAAAGTAAGTTCCCACCATTTGGAGGCACAAGCTACATTTCGGACTCCTTACCTCTTCCGGTTCCCAAATTTGGTCCATTTGATGTTCCTCCCTTGGATTGAGACCGTTTCACTCATGTTTCTCCTCATAGTCATGTATAGAACCTATTAATCCATGTTTGGGTAAGTATGGGTCCGTCTCGTTTATCATATACACTAAAAGTAAGTTCCCACCATTTGGAGGCACAAAGCTACATTTCGGACTCCTTACCTCTTCCGGTTCCCAAATTTGGTCCATTTGATGTTCCTCCCTTGGATTGAGACCGTTTCACTCATGTTTCTCCTCATAGTCATGTATAGAACCTATTAATCCATGTTTGGGTAAGTATGGGTCCGTCTCGTTCATCATATACACTAAAAGTAAGTTCCCACCATTTGGAGGCACAAAGCTACATTTCGGACTCCTTACCTCTTCCGGTTCCCAAATTTGGTCCATTTGATGTTCCTCCCTTGGATTGAGACCGTTTCACTCATGTTTCTCCTCATAGTCATGTATAGAACCTATTAATCCATGTTTGGGTAAGTATGGGTCCGTCTCGTTCATATACACTAAAAGTAAGTTCCCACCATTTGGAGGCACAAAGCTACATTTCGGACTCCTTACCTCTTCCGGTTCCCAAATTTGGTCCATTTGATGTTCCTCCCTTGGATTGAGACCGTTTCACTCATGTTTCTCCTCATAGTCATGTATAGAACCTATTAATCCATGTTTGGGTAAGTATGGGTCCGTCTCGTTCATCATATACACTAAAAGTAAGTTCCCACCATTTGGAGGCACAAAGCTACATTTCGGACTCCTTACCTCTTCCGGTTCCCAAATTTGGTCCATTTGATGTTCCTCCCTTGGATTGAGACCGTTTCACTCATGTTTCTCCTCATAGTCATGTATAGAACCTATTAATCCATGTTTGGGTAAGTATGGGTCCGTCTCGTTCATCATATACACTAAAAGTAAGTTCCCACCATTTGGAGGCACAAAGCTACATTTCGGACTCCTTACCTCTTCCGGTTCCCAAATTTGGTCCATTTGATGTTCCTCCCTTGGATTGAGACCGTTTCACTCATGTTTCTCCTCATAGTCATGTATAGAACCTATTAATCCATGTTTGGGTAAGTATGGGTCCGTCTCGTTCATCATATACACTAAAAGTAAGTTCCCACCATTTGGAGGCACAAAGCTACATTTCGGACTCCTTACCTCTTCCGGTTCCCAAATTTGGTCCATTTGATGTTCCTCCCTTGGATTGAGACCGTTTCACTCATGTTTCTCCTCATAGTCATGTATAGAACCTATTAATCCATGTTTGGGTAAGTATGGGTCCGTCTCGTTCATCATATACACTAAAAGTAAGTTCCCACCATTTGGAGGCAAAGCTACATTTCGGACTCCTTACCTCTTCCGGTTCCCAAATTTGGTCCATTTGATGTTCCTCCCTTGGATTGAGACCGTTTCACTCATGTTTCTCCTCATAGTCATGTATAGAACCTATTAATCCATGTTTGGGTAAGTATGGGTCCGTCTCGTTCATCATATACACTAAAAGTAAGTTCCCACCATTTGGAGGCACAAAGCTACATTTCGGACTCCTTACCTCTTCCGGTTCCCAAATTTGGTCCATTTGATGTTCCTCCCTTGGATTGAGACCGTTTCACTCATGTTTCTCCTCATAGTCATGTATAGAACCTATTAATCCATGTTTGGGTAAGTATGGGTCCGTCTCGTTCATCATATACACTAAAAGTAAGTTCCCACCATTTGGAGGCACAAAGCTACATTTCGGACTCCTTACCTCTTCCGGTTCCCAAATTTGGTCCATTTGATGTTCCTCCCTTGGATTGAGACCGTTTCACTCATGTTTCTCCTCATAGTCATGTATAGAACCTATTAATCCATGTTTGGGTAAGTATGGGTCCGTCTCGTTCATCATATACACTAAAAGTAAGTTCCCACCATTTGGAGGCACAAAGCTACATTTCGGACTCCTTACCTCTTCCGGTTCCCAAATTTGGTCCATTTGATGTTCCTCCCTTGGATTGAGACCGTTTCACTCATGTTTCTCCTCATAGTCATGTATAGAACCTATTAATCCATGTTTGGGTAAGTATGGGTCCGTCTCGTTCATCATATACACTAAAAGTAAGTTCCCACCATTTGGAGGCCAAAGCTACATTTCGGACTCCTTACCTCTTCCGGTTCCCAAATTTGGTCCATTTGATGTTCCTCCCTTGGATTGAGACCGTTTCACTCATGTTTCTCCTCATAGTCATGTATAGAACCTATTAATCCATGTTTGGGTAAGTATGGGTCCGTCTCGTTCATATACACTAAAAGTAAGTTCCCACCATTTGGAGGCACAAAGCTACATTTCGGACTCCTTACCTCTTCCGGTTCCCAAATTTGGTCCATTTGATGTTCCTCCCTTGGATTGAGACCGTTTCACTCATGTTTCTCCTCATAGTCATGTATAGAACCTATTAATCCATGTTTGGGTAAGTATGGGTCCGTCTCGTTCATCATATACACTAAAAGTAAGTTCCCACCATTTGGAGGCACAAAGCTACATTTCGGACTCCTTACCTCTTCCGGTTCCCAAATTTGGTCCATTTGATGTTCCTCCCTTGGATTGAGACCGTTTCACTCATGTTTCTCCTCATAGTCATGTATAGAACCTATTAATCCATGTTTGGGTAAGTATGGGTCCGTCTCGTTCATCATATACACTAAAAGTAAGTTCCCACCATTTGGAGGCACAAAGCTACATTTCGGACTCCTTACCTCTTCTGGTTCCCAAATTGGTCCATTTGATGTTCCTCCCTTGGATTGAGACCGTTTCACTCATGTTTCTCCTCATAGTCATGTATAGAACCTATTAATCCATGTTTGGGTAAGTATGGGTCCGTCTCGTTCATCATATACACTAAAAGTAAGTTCCCACCATTTGGAGGCACAAAGCTACATTTCGGACTCCTTACCTCTT
>CACVBM020000139.1:0-15000 GCA_902728155.2 Microthlaspi erraticum
AGAGATTTTGTCTTTGGGTTGAAGTCCCAACTACTTTAATTTAGTGAAATTTTCCTTTCATTGTATTTTAGAAAAAATCGAAAGGACAAAAAGTCAATTAAAATAATTTAAAAAAACTAAGATAAAAAAAAAGATCTTAATTGGATTAAGATCCCAAATACCTAATTTAAACAAATTTTTATTCATGAAACCCATTGTCAATTCCATTGAATTGGCTTCTTTATTTAAATTTGAATCTCGACGATTTAATAAAAACTTGTTAGTATTGTTTTGAACAAGTTGCCGCTATGGTGAAATTGGTAGACACGCTGCTCTTAGGAAGCAGTGCTAGAGCATCTCGGTTCGAGTCCGAGTAGCGGCATAAGATCTTATAAAAGAGATATTATAAGTTTTATAATAAAATGAATACCCGACTTTTTTTTTCTAAAATCGGGGAAAACCTAGTATTAATTTTTAACAAATTTTTTATGATTTTTTCAATTTTAGAGCATATATTAACTCATATATCTTTTTCAGTCGTTTCAATTGTACTGACAATTTATTTTTTAACTTTCTTAGTTAATTTAGATGAAATTATAGGATTTTTTGATTCATCAGATAAAGGAATCGTAATTACATTTTTTGGTATAACAGGATTATTATTCACTCGTTGGATTTATTCAGGACATTTTCCATTAAGTAATTTATATGAATCATTAATTTTTCTTTCGTGGACTTTTTCAATTATTCATATAGTTTCCTATTTTAAGAAAAAACAAAAAAATCACTTAAACGCAATAACTGCGCCAAGTGCTCTTTTTATTCAAGGTTTTGCTACTTCAAGTCTTTTAAACAAAATGCCTCAGTCTGCAATATTAGTACCAGCTCTCCAGTCCCAGTGGTTAATGATGCACGTAAGTATGATGATATTAGGCTATGGCGCTCTGTTATGCGGATCATTATTATCAATAGCTCTTCTAGTCATTACATTTCGCAAAGTCGGACCCACTTTTTGGAAAAAGAATAGTAAACAAAAAAAATTATTAAATGAATTCTTTTCTTTTGATGTACTTTACTACATAAACGAAAGAAATTCTATTTTACTACAACCAAACATTAATTTTAGTTTTTCTAGAAATTATTATAGGTATCAATTGATTGAACAATTAGATTATTGGAGTTTTCGGATTATTAGTCTTGGATTTATTTTTTTGACCGTCGGCATTCTTTCAGGAGCTGTATGGGCTAATGAGACATGGGGTTCATATTGGAATTGGGATCCAAAAGAAACTTGGGCATTTATTACTTGGACCATATTTGCAATTTATTTACATATTAAAACAAATAGGAATGTTAAGGGTATAAATTCTGCAATTGTGGCTTCGATAGGCTTTCTTTTAATTTGGATATGCTATTTTGGCGTCAATCTTTTAGGAATAGGTTTACACAGTTATGGTTCATTTACATCAAATTAAATAAAAAAAACATTAACAAAAAAAGAAAGGAATCCAAATAAAAAAGAATAGCATCTTTTCTTTATAAAACTTCATATCATATAAGTTAAGAAGTCGAATTTAGATTTAGTAGTAAATGAGCAAGAACCTTTTGAATCAAGTACTACAATGATTCAAAAGGTTCTCACAATACAAAGGCCAAAGACTTCTTCTGATTACAATTCAATTTAATACTTTTTTTTTTTTCCTTAAAACTATCCATAAAAATAATTAGATAAAATGGATTCGACCTTGTCACTTGCTAATGAGAGCACAAAATCAGGATAAAGCCCAATACCAATTATGGGTAGAAGAATAGAGATTGAAAGAAATAACTCTCGGGGTCCAGAATCAAAAAAAGAAAAGTTTTTTACATTAATTAATTTGTATCCATAGAACATTTGGCGTAACATAGATAATAAATATATAGGAGTTAATATCATTCCAATTGCCATTACAAAAATAATTAAAATTTTGGAAATTAAGAAATATTTTTGACTGGTAATTATTCCAAAAAAAACGATTAATTCTGCAACAAAACCACTCATGCCCGGTAATGCAAGGGAAGCCATCGATAAGACAGTGAACATTGTAAATATCTTTGGGATGGAGATGGCCATTCCACCCATTTCATCAAGATAAACAAGCCGAATTCTATCATAACTCGTTCCTGCCAAGAAAAAAAGTGCAGCGCCAATAAATCCATGCGAGATTATTTGTAAAATAGCTCCATTAAGTCCAGGATCCGTTATAGAACCAATACCTATAATTATAAAACCCATATGAGATACAGAAGAATAGGCAATTCTCTTTTTTAAATTACGTTGACCGGGAGATGTTGAAGCTGCATAAATTATTTGGATTGTACCGACTACCATCAACCAAGGAGAAAACATAGAATGGGCGTGAGGTAATAATTCCATATTGATTCGAACCAACCCATATGCTCCCATTTTTAATAAGATTCCAGCGAGAAGCATACAGGTACTGTAATGTGCCTCGCCATGGGTGTCAGGTAACCAAGTATGTAAAGGGATAATCGGCGATTTGACGGCAAAAGCAATAAGAAATCCAATATAAAATAGTATTTCGAGTGTCACAGGATAGGATTGATTAGCTAATAGTTCTAAATTTAATGTTGGTTCGTTCGAACCATATAAACTTATACCTAAAACGCCTATTAATAAAAAAATAGAACTTCCTGCAGTGTATAAAATAAATTTTGTAGCTGAATACAGACGTTTTTTTCCACCCCACATGGATAAAAGTAGATAAACTGGGATTAATTCTAATTCCCACATAATGAAAAAAAGTAAAAGATCCCGAGAAGAAAATGATCCTATTTGACCGCTGTACATTGCTAACATCAGGAAATGGAATAATCGGGAATCCCGAGTAACGGGAAAAGCCGCTAAAGTAGCTAAAGTAGTAATAAATCCGGTCAGTAAAATCGTTCCGATAGAAAGTCCATCTATCCCCAGTCTCCAGTAAAAATCAAAAAAATTGATCCATTTATAATCTTCGGACAGTTGAATTAATGGATCGTCCATTTTAAAATTATAACAAAAAGCGTAGGTCGTTAGAAGCAGTTCTAAGATACAAATGCATATTGTATACCACTTATTGACTTTATTTCCCCTATGCGGGAGAAATAACATTAATGAACCGGCAGATATTGGAAAAACAACAATTATTGTTAACCAAGGAAAATCATTCGTGGTAAAGACAAGATACACCAGGTCCAAAGAACGCGTACTCAAAAAAATAGATAAATAAAAAAATATAATTTAACTTTTTTGAGTACGAGTACTTGTCAATAAAAAAAAATAAAATTTATTCCAAATTTATTCAAATGAGGTTTTCGGTAACGTATCAATAAGCTAGACCCATACTTCGAGTTGTTTCATGCCATAAATAAACTCGAACGCTCAAAAAATCCGTTGGACAGGCGGATTCACATCTCTTACAACCAACACAGTCCTCAGTTCTTGGAGCGGAAGCTATTTGCTTAGCTTTACATCCATCCCAAGGTATCATTTCTAATACGTCTGTAGGGCATGCTCGGACACATTGAGTACATCCTATACAGGTATCATAAATTTTTACTGAATGTGACATAGGATCTATAGTTTTTTGAATGTCATAAATTTTCAATCTAGTAAACTTCTAACTAAAATGATATATTAAAATACTAGATGAAGCAATGATTTCCTTTACTAGAATTTTTGTAATAAATTCTGGCTCAATTGATAAAAAAAAAGGGCTAAAATACTTTAATTTCTTAGATTTTCACAAATATAATCTAGTTAAGTCAAAACCTATTATATATATGCCAATTTTCATCTATAATTTTTGATTTATGCTACTTATTTAATAAGGTCGATTGGTTGATACGAGTTGATTTTCTGTTACGATAAATTGAGGAGACTATAGCTAATCCAATAGCTGCTTCAGCGGCTGCAATTGCTATAACAAAAATGCAGAAAATATTCCCCTTTAATTGGGAATTATCAAAAAAATCCGAAAATGTTACGAAATTCATATTAACTGCATTGAGTATAAGTTCAAGACACATAAGAGCCCTAACCATATTTCGACTCGTAATCAATCCATAAAGACCAATCAAAAATAAATAGGCACTCAAAACAAGTACATGTTCGAGTATCATTCAGCAACTCCTTATCAATTTTGATTCATTTCAATATGAATAATAAAAATAATTCACCGGATTCAATCAACTAGAATAAAAACTATATTAGGGAAAATTTTTTCAAATATATATCAAATATAAAAATGGAGAGTTAAAATCTGAAATAGTATTCAATCAAATGTAATTGAATGAACGGAAAAAAATATCATAACATACACAAAAAAGTTTTTTTTTGTTTTTACTAAATTAGAATTAGAACGTTTTTTATTGACGAGCCACAGAAATTGCACCTATCAAGGCAACTAAAAGAATTAGTGAAATGAGTTCAAATGGAAGAAAAAAATCTGTTGATAAATGAATTCCTATTTGTTGACTATTACTTATTAAATCTTGCTCGAGAATCTGGTTTAATCTTGTAGTCCAAATAACCCCGTACCAAGACGTATCGAGAATAGTAGAAATTAATGAAAAAAGAATAGTTGTACAAACCAATGAAGTAATCCCATCCCCAACGGTCCACGGATTAAAATCTGTGGAATATTCTGAATCATTCATGAACATCACAGCAAATATGATTAAAACATTTATGGCCCCTACGTAAATAAGGAGTTGTGCGGCAGCTACAAAATGGGAATTTGATAGAATATACAATAAAGATATACAAACAAGAACAAATCCTAAGGAAAAGGCTGAAAATATTGGGTTGGGAAGTAATACCACTCCCAGACCTCCTACGAGAAGACCGGGTCCCAGAAAAACTAAAAGAAAATCATGTATTGATCCAGGCAAATCCATTATATTATTATAAATTAAGAAAAAAATAGAAACCCTTTTCATGACCTTATTAATTTAACCGGGGAATTCTTTTTAAATATGTTTCTAAAATGTTTCTAATAGAGTGAAATTAGAATCGAATGGATATGAATTGATGTAGATACAATTATTAGTAACAGTCCCCCCCCCCCCTTTTATTTTCAAGTGTATTTCCACCTATCTATTTCAAGAAAGTAATTACGAATATATTAAAAGAATGAGCCTTAATACTTAATATTCTTATATAAATAATATACAAGTTTTTCATTTAATTTTTTATATAATTCAATAATTTTGAATTCTTTTTTTTTTATAAAATTGATGGGTTTATCCGTTTTTTTTTTGAGGTGAATTCAAAATTGTTCGAATGGTGTAATCGTCAATTACTGACATTGGTAAACGACCTAAAGCTATTTGATTATAATTCAATTCGTGGCGATCATAAGTTGAAAATTCATATTCTTCAGTCATTGACAAACAATTTGTTGGACAATACTCAACACAATTACCACAAAATATACAAATTCCAAAATCAATACTGTAATTAAGCAATCGTTTTTTTCGAATATTAGTTTCCAATTTCCAATCAACAACAGGCAGATCTATAGGACATACTCGAACACATACTTCACAAGCAATGCATTTATCAAATTCGAAATGGATTCGACCGCGGAAACGTTCCGATGTTATTAATTTTTCATAGGGATATTGAATAGTTACAGGTAAACGATTTGTGTGGGATAAGGTAATCGTGAAACCTTGACCAATATACCTTGCAGCTCGTAGGGTTTGTTGACCATAATTCATGAACCCAATTATCATAGGAAGCATATTGTAATTATCTATGAATAATTTTCTCTTTGTTTCTTTCTCTTGGTTAAAACAAGTAATGAATCCGTTGGATTCGTTTGCAATTTAGAGTGAAAAGAGTTGGAAAGAAGTTGTTAATAATAGATTACCAAGGGAAATAGGTAAAAGAAATTTCCATCCAAGATTTAATAGTTGATCCATTCTTAGCCTAGGTAAAGTCCATCTTGTTGCGATAGAAATGAACAAGAACAAATAAGTTTTCGCTAATGTAATAAAAATACCAATTGTTGTTCCAAAAATTTGATCCCTTTCAAATAGCTCCAAAATAGATATATACGGGATAGAAATATTCCAACCGCCTAAGTATAAAACTGTTACAAATAATGAGGAAATTAATAGATTTAGATAAGAAGCAACGTAAAATAAACCAAATTTGATACCTGAATATTCAGTTTGATAACCTGCTATTAATTCCTCTTCCGCTTCTGGTAAATCAAACGGTAACCTCTCGCATTCTGCTAGGGAAGAAATTAGAAAAATGAGAAAACCTATAGGTTGACGCCACAAATTCCATCCCCAAAAACCATATTTTGATTGTGCCTCAACTATATCAACTGTACTTAAACTGTTAGATAATCCTAGTCGGTGATAACATTACTATTCTCACCGCTATTACAAAACCGTACATGAGGTCTTCGCCTCATACGGCTCCTCGGGGGTCATAAATAAATCTAAGGACCAGATTAGTATTATTTAGATGGATATGATGTGTTCTAAAATAAATGAAATATAAATATATCTGGGGTCCCAAATTATACCAATGGAATTCTGTCTGCTCAAATTCTAAGAATTAAAAAAAGCGCTTCGGAATTCATCTCATCCTTTACAAATTTAAATTTCTATTTGTTGAGTAATAACTTAAATACTTTAATAAAATACTCCTTGTAAAAAAAAAAGAGGTATTTCAGCCCATCGTGGTTTTCGATTACGAAAAAGGATTAGATATCCTATTAGTTTATTATTCATGACAGAAATTCTATTTTATTTTCGAAATATATGAAAAAAATATCCTTGTTTCATTCCTATTCTTCTTTCTTTTTTAGAAAAAAAGTTGGTGGACTTAAAAAATAAAGGATTATTTCGTTTCTGATAGTCATTACATTTATCGGTGGATAGGATCATACTCTGAATCGGAATCTTGGGGAGTACTGTTTGATCATTTCTACTAATTTCAAGCCCCAATTAACCTTCTTTTTTTTTTGTTATCTTATGTTATGCATAAATATCCTTTTTTATTTGGTTAATCTCTATTACAAATTCTTTGTGTATTTTGGTGTTTCTAACCATCCACTTATTTTTACCTAATTGCCGCTCACTTTGTAATACATGTATGTTAATCTATATAACTGATAGTGAAAACGTCATACGGTTAATATTTTTAACCCGCTTCAAGCCAGGATGACTAATCAACCAACCTCGGGGTAAAGTGATTCTTACATTTATTTCCGTTTAACCTTTGTACATAGGAAATGAGACTCAATTTTTCTTTTTACTGCTAATTTATGAGCAGTTTTTTTCACTCATATATAACTATCAAATTCCTTTTATTAAGATTAACCCGAAAGAGAAATATCTATATATTCCGTTTTTAACTTAATTCGTCTAGAAGAAACAGAATAGTACAAATAAACGTCTATATTTCAACGAATCGCACGTAGAGATATTGATAAAACACATAGAGTTAATGGTATTTCATAACTAATCGATTGGGCAGCAGCTCGCAGACCACCTAAAAAAGAATATTTATTATTTGATCCATATCCTGACATAAGAAGTCCAATCGGAGCAATACTTGAGATGGCAATCCATAAAAAAATACCGATATTGAGATCCGCTAAAACAAGGTGATTGCTAAAGGGAATTACTGAATAACTTAGTAAAATTGAGATAACTGCTATAGATGGTCCAATACTAAATAAAGGAGTGTTTCCTCTAGATGGGCGAAGATCTTCTTTTAAAAGTAGTTTTGTCCCGTCGGCTAGAGCTTGAAGAATTCCCAATGGGCCAGCGTATTCAGGTCCAATACGTTGTTGTATCCCTGCAGATATTTCTCTTTCTAACCAAACAATTACTAGTACACCCGTTACGATTCCCAATACAAGAGAAAATATAGGGATAAATATCCATATGAGCTCATAGACCTCTTTTAAAGATTCCAATCTAACAAAAGAATTTATAGTTTGTACTTCTGTTGCATAAATTATCATTTTAACGATCAACTTCTCCCATAATTATATCTATGCTACCGAGTATCGTCATAATATCAGCCAATTTCATTCTTTTAACTAGTTCAGGAAGAATTTGCAAATTAATAAAACCCGGCGGTCGGATTTTCCATCTCCAAGGAAAACCACTTTGATCTCCTATGAGAAAAATGCCCAATTCCCCTTTTGGAGCTTCAACTCTTACATAAAGTTCTTGTTTTGATAATTCAAAAGTCGGAGAAGGTTTTTTACTAATGAATCGATATTCAAAATCATTCCATTCTGTATTCCTTTTTCTATCAAAGCTTCTGCTTTCTAAATTCTCATAGGGACCCCCCGGAAGTCCTTCCAGAGCCTGTTGAATAATTTTGATGGATTCTGTCATTTCGTTAAGTCGTACTAAATAACGAGCTAACGAATCTCCTTGTTTTTGCCACTGAATTTCCCATTCAAATTCATCGTAAGACTCATAACGATCAACTTTACGAAGATCCCATGGTATTCCGGACCCGCGTAGCATTGGTCCGGATAAACCCCAATTTATTGCTTCTTCCCCACCAATAATCCCAACTCCTTCAACCCGTTCTAAAAAAATAGGATTTCGTGTAATCAGTTTTTGATATTCAACAACCTCTGTTAAAAAATAATCACAAAAATCTAAGCATTTATCTATCCAACCATAAGGTAAATCAGCCGCTATTCCTCCAATACGAAAAAAATTATGCATCATTCTCATACCGGTGGCAGCTTCGAATAGATCATATATAAATTCTCGTTCTCTGAAAATGTAGAAAAAGGGAGTCTGTGCACCAATATCTGCCATAAAAGGGCCGAGCCATAACAGATGAGAAGCTATACGGCTCAATTCCAGCATAATTACTCTGATATAGCTGGCCCTTTTAGGAACTTGAATATTTCCCAACTGTTCGGGTCCATTTACTGTTATTGCTTCTGTAAACATAGTAGCTAAATAATCCCATCGCGTTACATAAGGTAAATATTGTATAATTGCTCGGTTTTCCGCAATTTTTTCCATTCCTCTGTGTAAATAACCCAATATTGGCTCACAGTCAACAACATCCTCACCATCTAGAGTAACAATTAAGCGAAGAACGCCATGCATGGATGGGTGGTGAGGTCCCATATTGATTATCATAAGATCTTTTCCTGTAACGGGTTTCTTCATAAGTTTTTCCTTGATTCGTTCTGGCATGAATTAGATTGTTGAAAAAGAAGTTTATCAAAAAATTCAAGATCTAAAAAATTAACTAAATTCACAATTTTGGAATTTAACGAGTTTTTAATTCCCGAATATTCAACTGATTAATTAATTCTTTATAACGTACTCTATTTTTTTTTGACAAATAAGCCAGCAGTCGTTGACGTTTTCCCAGAATTTTTCGTAGACCTCTCTGAGATAAATAATCCTTTCTGTGCAATTCCAAATGTGAAGTAAGTCTTCGTATCTTATTAGTGAAACTGAATACTTGAAATTCAACAGATCCTCTGCTTTCTTCTTTTTTTTCTTGAAATGAAATGAATGTAGTTTTTATCATAAAAAGAAATCCTTCCCTTTTGAATATGAATTGTAAAGATATGAATTTTACTGATCAGTAATAATAATGGTAGGTTTTTTGTATACGGATCTGAATTTAATTAGAAACTTCTTAATTTTCTAAAAAAAAAGTCTAAATTTAGATTAAAAAGAGGAGGATTCTGTTAATTTATTTATGGATCTGCTCCAATAGATATCTTATGTCATTGATGAAATTCATTTCATGTATAAAGATTCCAATTTTGAAAATCCCTCATATTTATCAATTGTTTTCATATATCGCAACTTATATATTATATATAGTAAAAAAGATCTATCATTAATTACTTTGAAATCGCGTATACATATGTATTCTTATCATACTGAAATGAGTTCCGTTAGTAGTATTAAACCAATAGCGATTCATACAAGCTAAATCTTCTAATCTAAAATTGGGCCAAAGAAATGATTTTAATTTAATTAGGTTATTTTTATCCTTATCAAGATCTTTCTTTTTATGCAAAACTGTGGTCAAGTTTTGAATATTCTTATCAAATCTTAAATTTCTATCCCTCGCATTTTTTTTTTTTAAGTTGAAACAAATTAGAATTCGAAATTCTCTACGTCGTTTAGGGGGTAGAATTATTTCTGGGACAAAGAAATCATAATTGTTTTTTTTATCAATATAGCTTTTTTTTTTTTTTTTATCTTGTACTTATTTTTTTTTTTTTTTTATGAACGAATGAAATACCTATGGTTCTATATATAAGAAGTTGTCCGGCGTTTTTTACAGACAAACGGACAGGTTCAATAATCAATATTCCTTTTTTCATTAATTTTGTAAAAGTGAAATTCTTCTCAATCATTAGAATATCCAGGCTCATCTCTCCTCTTTCAATAGAAGATATCGCTATCTCGTTTGGGTTTTTTAGTCTAACTAAGAGACAATATACTTTTACATTATCGAGAATTTTTTGATTAAAAAAAAAATTCCATCGCAATTGAAAACGCGAATACCTTGTGAGAAATAAATCAAGTTCCGCTTCGGTATTGCTTTTGTATTGTTTTTTATTTTTACGTTTTTTTATCTTCGATTCTGCATAATTTTCTTCAATCCTTTTTTCGTCGTTTGATAAAACTAATTCAGGATTTCTTTTTTTTTCTTTATCTGATTCAAGCTCTCCTTCACCTGCTGATTCTTTTTCTTCTTTAGTTAGATTATAAAATCGAAGGGATTTTTTTGCATTTGATCCTATAAAACCTTTTTTCTTTAGAGTGATCTTTTTATTAACACTTTTTTTTTCAGTAAAATTGAAAAGAAGTAATTTAATTGGTATGACCCATGGTTTCATTTTATATGTACTAGAAAATAAGAAAAATTCCGGAAAGAAAAAAAATTCAAAATTTGTTACACGAGGATTTAGTATTTCTTCATTCATTCCCATCCAATCAAAAAAGTTTCTTTTTTGATTGGCAAGACCCGGCGGAGTTATTTTATCAATTCTTTGATAATTCTGAACTTGAGTCTGACTATATATTTTTTTACTTGTGGTATCAACCCGGGGCTCAATATTTAGTTTTTTTATAAACCAAAAGTGGAGAATTCTCCAATCTAAATATTTTCTATACCCAACTTCCCCTATACCCCGAATATTATATTTTTCTAGAAAACAAGAGACTAAACAATTATTTGGAGTAATCCCTATAGAAGACATGTCAAAATTTTTTTCTGCAGAATTAATAGATTTGTAGCAAAAAAAATTATATATACAATCTTTTTTTAATTTTTTTTTTTTATTTAATAATGAGTCGGCCTCAAAAAATTTTTGTTTTTTGTAATTATCAAATTTGTTTTTTTCATATGAATCTTTTTTGGTTAAACTTGGATTTAAAACTGGGGAGTCTTGGTTTATTTTCTTTTTCCATTTTTGAGTTACTAATCTAGCCCATGCAATCTGAGGTAAATTGTATTGAGAATGACTTCGTAACCAGTTTTTCCATGGATTTACTTCAGAAAAACAAAAGGTTTTGTCTTTCAATTCATAATGAAAGATTCCTTGTTCTTGAAAAAAATCCTTTAGTTGATTCTTAACAAAAGAGGATGTTATGCATATGTTATATTCAAGAATAGCCTTTAATTTAGCAAAGTTACTAATTTGAATTTGTGATAATTTGTAAAATACATATGCTTGTGATAAAAAGCATAGGTCAGAATTCCATTTTTTTTTTTTTGATATTAAATTTTTTATAGTCGAAATAAAATAAATGGTTTTTTTTTTTTTATTAAATTTTTCTCCATTTTCTTCATTCTTGTAAATATATTTATCAAGAATTGTTTTTGTTGATTCAAAAAAAAGTTGTGTAGTAATTCTTGGAATATTAATGATACCTAAAAAAATAACTAGAGACAGTTGTTCAATGCAAAATTTAAAAAAAAAAAAAGATTTACGAATTAATCGGGTATTTTTTCTTTTTAATGTTTGCCAACTTTTTTTTGATGACTCAATTATTTGAAAATCATAACACGGTTTATTACAACTATTAGTTAGGTTTTCTTTTTCTTTTGCAATTTCGTCTGTTTGATTTCTGATTGTCTTTATTCTATAAATCAAATTTTTTTTTTTTTTTTCACTGAGTGAAGAATTTGTCCACTCCGTGGATTTTTTTTGAACAGATAGTTCATGAATCATCTGATTACTCATTATTGAATCTTTTTTAGTTTCAGTTAATTCATATATTTCTCTCGGTCCAACTAATGGAATTAGATTTTGTTTTGAAAGGTTGTTTATTTTTCCTTTTAGAAAAAGAAAGTTTTTGATAATCCAGTTTTGGATTTCTTTTGCGACTTTTAGGAAAATGGCTGCTCTTTCTTTGAGAATCCTTAAAACCAGAAAAGACTTCGTTTTATATTTTTTGATTCTTTTTTTTAATTCTTTAGAAATAGGCTCAAAAAAAGAAGGCTTTTTTTTGGCCGAACCAAACGGCAGTTCTGTTTCCATTCCCCAAACCGTTAAAAAACTAAAATTGTTTTTTTCTCCTTTGTCTTTTCTTTTTTTTAGCCGAGCCTTCGGAGATGATTGAAATTTAGATTTATGCCAAGGTTTAAGATAAAAAGGAAATAGGATTTTTATCTGAATACCATCCGTTAACCAGTTTTTTGGAAATTCAGTTTCGGATAGTTGAACCCCATTATAAGTACATTTAATATGCATTTCACGTTTCCAATCCTTTAAATCCTCAGACCACTCGGGGAGTTGAAATAATAATAGCCGGATGCTATTTTTTATTATTATCAATAAAGGTACTATAATATATTTTCTAAGAATAGATTGAGTTAATAAGAGAGAACCTCTTATTATTTGAGCAAATTGGAAGCTATCCCAAGTTTCTGCAATTTCTATCCGTCTTTTTTCTTCTATTTTTGATTCTTCTTCCTCTTTTTTATAATTTTTTTTTTTTTTTTTTTCCACATGAAATTTCTAAGAATTGTTTTTTTGAGCCCCCGTATATCAAATGAAAAATCAAAAAGTTTATCTATTCTATCAAAAAAAAGGGGCGAGTGTGTTTTTGCTTGAAAAAATTCCCAAATAACAGTTTTACGCCTTTGGGAACGCATGGATCCTTTAATTATCTCTCGACGAAAATCAGATTGTTGTGAAAAACGGATCAAAGCCATTTCATCTTTTTGATCCGAATTTTGATTATCTTTGAGATTAGGATAAAGCTTGTTATCCGGCTCTTGATCAGTAAAAACCACTACACGTTTTGCTTTTCTTGAACGAATTCCGGGCTCCGTTGGTACATTTTCTTCAGTTTCGCCTTCCAATTCTTCGAATTCACTTGTTAATTTGTATGACCATCGAGGAACTTTTTTAGTTATTTCACGGATATCAATAAAATTTTTTATAAGAGTTTGATCGTTGTTATCAGTTATAACGACATCAAATAAAAATTTGAAAATTTTTATTTCTTCTTCTGAATGAATTTTTTCTTCTTGGGGTTCTGAAAAAAAAGAAAGTTTTTTCTCTATTGACAGAGATTTTCTATTAAATTTTTCTATTGTTTGCTCAAATTTGTGAGAATTAATCTTTAAAAGTATACCATGAATCTTGTTTATCCAAGATCCTCCTATATTATTTTTTATATAGCTTTCGGTTATGATTTGGAATGGAGCTAATTTTTTGATTCTTCCGCGGAGGATCCCGTGCAAAAATGGATCATAAATTTTCGGTAAATATTCTTTTTTAGTTTGATTATGACAAAATCGAGTCCTTTTTTCCAGTATATTTTCAACAGACCATTGCTTATCTAAAGCTTCAATTCGATTGAAAAATTCGTTTTTTAAATTTTCCCTTTTTTCTTCATTTATCAAACTCCAACAAGTAGAAACTTGATCAGAGGGTGCCTTTTCTCTTGTAAATGAAGGTATTTTTTTTTTTATCATTTCAAAAAAAGTGGCAAGGTTGGGGGGGTATGTAAAAGATATTCGCTCTTTTCCATCACTTCTGCATGTATAAAAAAAATATTGTGACATTTCATTTCTGACAGTATTTTCAATTTTATCATTTTTTATATATCGATTTGGTCGATTCCATCTTTTATAATCGAAAACTAGAATTACAAAAGGTTTTTCAAACCAAAAAAAAGTATCCTCTTTTATTTTAAAAAATTCTAAATTCGAATTTTCTTTATTTCCATCTCGATTTTCAGAAACTGTTTTATAGTTATAGTATGTTCGAACGTGGAATTCATCATCCTTATTCATTTTGTCTTTTCCATTCACTCGGATTTCTTCCATTTCATCGATTTTGTCCAGATCCTCCCTTTCTTCCGAAAAAAGAGAAGGAAAAGGAGCTTCTTCGGTTGATACCTCTTGGTCCTGTTTAGTCCCACCCCTTTCTTCCGTTTCGGAGGTTCCTTTTAGTTTCTTAGTAAAAATGGGTGATGGTATTCTGCCTAAATAGTAGACACAGGTAATAAATAAGAGAATACTAAAGATTCGAGCCATAGAATTTCTCAATTCTGACACAAGGAACTTATACTTATTAGATCTAATAAGTACATTAGACCTAATAGAATTATTTTGCTGTATCCAGACTAATACCAATCCAACCCATTTCATGAATAAAATGTGACCAATTAACCAACCAACAAAACTACTTGTTACAAATAACATCTTGTTGTTGCATCGAAACATATAAATGTTGACTAATCTGGCTAACATTGAACTTGGTAAAATGAAATGGTTGAATAATTGAAAAATGAGATTATTCAGGAATACACATTGAATGCGAAGATTACGCATTTCATTTCTGGTAGTAGATCCATAATCAAAAAAGTGTTTGTGATTGTTCCAGAAGAAATGAAACAAAAGATACGGTAGAGCTAGGACAGTTATTGTATGAGGTCTACCCAATGCTAAATGCAGAGGCGCATAATAGATCGATATGAACATCA
>CACVBM020000140.1:0-16045 GCA_902728155.2 Microthlaspi erraticum
ATACAAGGATCACAAGGTATGGAGAAAGAGATGCAGAAAGGAAGAGAGATCTTAGATTTGAGAATTTTACTGATCTGATCAAAACTAGAGAAGAAGCAGAGAATAATCGAAGAGAAGACTTTCTTTCTCGTCCACAATTCTTCGATCGAGTGAGTCCAAATCATTGAATTTTCTTGGAAATTGTACTTATTTGATTTCCATCACACACTTGGTTGTACACTTTGGTGGGACATACTAATCTCAATTCACAAAGTCTCTCCATGGCTAACCGCAGGAAAAGTACACTTGAGAATCTCGTTGATAATTAATTTCCAAAATAACGGTTGTTGACTTTGGTGGGACATCTGCAAAGATGGGCATCCCCTTGTTGTTGACTGAAGAAGAAAACTTGAGACTCACGTAAAACCCAAATCCCACCACGCTTCTAATATCACCCGCCGGAGCGTCGACGGGAACGTCACAGTCACTGGGTCGTCGTCTTCAAGAGCCTGTCCAGAAACAGAAACCTCAATCATGTCAACCCGGATCCGTTAAGCGTTGACCCGGCTCGCCGTCGAATACATCTGAGGAGGTTTCCGACTCAGGATAACTTCTTGGCCACGCAAGGATATGCATAGTTATAAATAGTCATAAGTAGTGTATAATTTTAGCTCCTACGTAGCACTTACCCTAATTAAAAATAAATAAATAAATGAATTCATGATCTCTTGATTACCTCTCTTTTTTTGTGATTGACAAGTAAAATATATTCAGGAAGAGATTGCAAATAACATTACAGTTAAAAGCATCATTCTCCTACGATTCAGAGAGATTTTGATTCTGCGATAGATCCTAAACAGCTAGCATCAACAAAGAATATACACATCTTAACAACCTTCTTGAGTAATGCATCAAAATTTTATTTTCCACTGACAATTTAGGTATTTGATCATATAAGATAACTCGAGAGACACGCCCACTTCTCTCTGGCTTTGATTATCAACAGTTAACAATAAATTTGCCACTAAGAGTATAACTAACCATATATAACCATATGAAAATGCCTTAGAGATCGAAGAACAACAGCATATATGCCACGTGCTACTCTTCTTCTTCATGATATTGATAAAGACAAATCTCTAAAATGAACTATTTTTACGTTTTTGTCCTAGAAATAGACTCAAAATTAATTTTTCTGGGAAAGAGATATTGGTTAAGCTTAACTATCCGATACACCAACAGATTAAAAACAAACGTGCTCTGTTCAAGTTTATACGGTTTAGTTCCGGTTTGGATAGAAACGTTAATAATCTTAGGTGGGCCACTTTGACGACAGAATCGCCATGGCTTGAGTGAGTGACCCAAGAATCATTCATAATCTCTTAAAAAATGGCACCATCAATCAAATCACGCCACGTGGCCGTAATCAGAGCTGGAGCCGCCGGACTAGTGGCAGCGAGAGAGCTTCGACGGGAAGGTCACTCTGTCGTCGTCTTCGAGAGGCAGAAAGGTGGGAGGAACTTGGATCTACACCGATAATGTCGAGTCGGATCCGTTAAGCGTCGATCCGACCTGAATCGTCGTTCACTCGAGCGTCTATGGCTCTCTCCGAACTAACCTTCATCGAGAATGTATGGGATTCAGAGACTTCCCATTCATGGTCCGATCCGGCGAATCCAGAGTTCCGAGGAGGTTCCCGAGTCACGGTGAAGTTCTAGCGTATCTGCAAGATTTCTTGATACCAATGGAAGTGTTACTGTAGATGATAACTGTGTTAGTCCATTGTACAAACACATCTTCCCTCCACTATTAGCGCCGTGGCTCTCCTTCGCCGGGATACCATGTAAGGTACAAAAGCTCTAAATCGGCATAGCTTTGGTTATCTGCTTGTTACGGTTCGGATTTTGAAGTCTATAAACAAGTTTGGATTTTTTTGCAGGTTATCTCCTCTACCGTTTCCTATGTTTGAGCTGCAAAGCAAGTGGATTGCGGGTGTTTTGTCTCGTCGGATCATGCTTCCTTCAAAGGAAGATATGTTAATGGAAATCGAAACCTTGTATGCAAGACTTGAAGGGGAAGGGGTTCCTAAGCGATATACTCACTCTTTGGGCATCAACCATGTAAGCAAGAGTCTCTTAACATGTTGAAAGCCAACACGGACACAGATTTATTTGTAATTTTTGGTGTGTGTTGTTCTTTTTGTCACAGTTTGAGTACAATGATTGGTTGGCTTCAGAATATGGGTGCTCAGGAACAGAGGAATATAGGAAAGAGATGTTCTTGATGAGTTTCATGAGGAAGATGGAGAATCCGGAGACGTATAGAGATGAATGGGAAGATCATCATCACTTGGTTGCTCAAGCTAACCATGATTTCTCTTTGTATATTGTAAAATAAAGATGAAAGCTTCTATTTCGTGTACAGCTCATCATCCTATGAGAGCTTGAGAACTGAACCAAACCTGAATCATATAACCTAATTCCTATGGTTAATATCTCTAATCTTGCCAAGACTTGTAACTCCTCCACCGTGTTGAGATCTAATGAAACACCAGAACCTCTGCAGTCTCAATACTTTCAAATCAAGTAGACTTGATACGCTAACCTCCCAATATAATCAAATCAATTTTCCAGCTTACTTGATAGACTCCCTCCCCCATCTGACTATTATATTAGATCATTATAGTAAACATAATTCATTGATCATCGTGTTGGCAAATATATAATATTATATGGGACAAGAATAAAAAGGTGCTTGCATATCCTGCATAAGACCAGCTAACTGGTTTGTGTACGCACTGAAACAATGTATATGGCATATGAAAACATTACAATCGACTTCAAACGTAACCATTGTATAAATGTTGATAAAAAATAAGACAGAAAAAAGCACACAGACAGCAACACACAATGAGTGGTAGAGATTTGAGAGAGTGAGAGACAGAGAAGAGAAGAGAAAGAAAAGCTTCTCTTTTGATTAAAGGCAAATGACATCTTCAACTTCCTCGTCGCTTGAATCCTCCTCCTCGCTATATTTCCAAGAAACACTCTGAACATGTACCATAAACAAAAAGACAGATGCATAAGAAAATGGAAGCGGTTCATATCCCGAAGAAAAAAAATCATATGAAAAGAAATAAGATAATACGAGAAATTATACCAATTTTCATGAAGATAAGAAGCGAGTTTTTGTAGCTTCGTCCTCCCATTCAACACCTTCAATCCAACTTTCCTCTCTGTATCCTAAGACGAGTCTATTTTCACCATGTATGCCACTTTGAGAATCCAATGGAAGCTTTTTCAGATTTGGACATTCGATTACATTGAATATCTTTAGACATGGAAAGCGTAGAGGATTCCAATAGATATTCTTTAGCTTGGGTAGACTCCGCAAATAAAGAGAAACCAGCTTTGCAAAAGGAACAATCCCTGATTCTTCAACTTCACAAGCTTTCTCTTTGTTTATTATATCTTCTAGTTGATCTGAATACCTAACTTCAAGTTCTTTAAGATTTGAAGCAAACATCAGCAACGTCAGCTCCCTCAGGCCTCGGCATTTATTTATATACACTTTGGAGAGGCTCAAGAAGCATGGCTCGCTCGGATTGTGTATAGGAGAAACCATATTGCTTTTGTTGCATATACTTCCCATCTTTATCTCAGGGATAGTGCAGTTCGTAATGATGAAATAACGAAGCTTGTTCATGGTCACTGGAATTGCTATTCCAGTTGATTCCAATTTCAAGATCTCCAGAAATCGTGTACAACTCGTCAACCTGAGAGAACTAAAAAATAGCTCCAGATGTGGTGGACAATGGATTTCTAGGGTTAAAATTTCTAAATGCTCCAAGGTTTCTAATTCCTCCACTATGCCGCGATCCCATGAAAAGCCACTTCCAGCTAATTTCAGGATCATCAAATTATGCAGATTTGATATCCCAGCAATACTCGAAAGCTGAAGTGTATGCTCGAGATTCAAGTGAATGAGTTTTTTCAACTCTTGTAGACCCTTAGGGAGATGACGGATACCTGTATCTGACAAGTTGAGATACTTCAAAGAAACTAAATCAGATACTCCATCCGGCACTTTGGTGAGATGTTCATTAAATGATAGATCCAACACCTGTAGCTTCGGCATGGACTTAAAGAATTTACTCGAGATATTTACCAATTCTCCCCGTTGCATGAGAAAAGCTGTGAGTTCGAGACATTCAGGACTGCCAGCTAGATTGCGAATCTTGTTCTTCATCAGTGACATTCTTCTCACACTGTTCCAATTCTTAACCTTTGGAATTTTATTTAACCCTACACCTGCATGCACAATGAAAGCCTCCTTTTCTCTTCCCAATTCAGATGCAATCCACAATGCCATTTCACGAACAACATCATGCATACGCACACATTCTGTTCCATATTGTTCAGCATCTTCCATCAACAAAGATGCACGAACAAGATCACCAATAATCTCATACCCCTTGTATCTGGCCCTCTCTATACCTTCACTTCCATCTATAATACATTCGCCTATCAAGTAGTCTATCAAATACTTTTTAGAAATCAGATCATCTTCTGGAAATAAAGCGCAATACAGCAAACATGATTTGACATCCTCGCCCTTAAGATTATCGTAGCTATACTTCAAAAGTGGAAGGATCTTATCTTCCATGCCAGAAAACTCTGTAGCGTACGAAGTCAAAACATTTATAGCGTGACGCCATTCTTCCACCGTCTTCTTGCATGACATGGTCTCCCCTATGACATTGAGCGCCAGTGGAAGGCCACCACATTTTCTAGCAACGTCTTTTGCAAGCTTGGGGATCTCTGGATCGCTGTCTAGTGTTTTTTGTCCAACCTTCTTTTGGAACAAATCAAATGCTTCAATTTCCGCCAAACATTGGACTTCCAATTGTTCTTCAGCCATCATCTCCGAACATACACCTTGTTTACGAGTGGTGAAGACTACTTTGCATCGGTTTTCTGGTCCTGGAAATGGGACTCCAATCTCTGTTAAATCCACCTTCTCCCATATGTCATCTAAAAACAGCACAAATCTCTTTTTCTTCAAGAAATTGTATAAATCAATGGTCTTTTGGCTCTTCTTTTTTTTCTCCCACTTCTCTCCATCAAGACCAACTTTCTGAGCGATTTCATCTTGAATCTTCTCTACATGTAACTCTTTAGACACCACAACCCAAATCACAAAATCAAATCCACACCTTTCTTCACTGAACTTATTGTTGATTTGCATGAGAAGCGTTGTTTTCCCAACTCCGCCCATACCATACATTCCCATAATACCAACTCCATCTTTCATGAGATGTTTCCATGCCTTATCGAGCATTGCTTCTTGACCAACAATTATCCGTGGAACTTGTATTTCCTCTATCACAGCTGTGTCAGCTTTATTAACTACTTGATCAGTAACATTTTGGAAAACTCTATTTTCGAGTTGCACAACATCTATCAACGACAAGAAAACCTTTTTCCCGTAACGGTAACTGGATCTTAAACTCTTAGAGCAAAACCCACAAAGACACAACCTTTGAAGTTGAACATCTCTAGCATCAAGAAGAGCATCAACTTTTTGATCCAAAGACTCAACTTTCTTAAGCCATACCTGGAATTCTTCCAGCCTTTGTCCACCTTTATCCTCCTCTCTTGTGGCCTTTCGTAATAAATCATTCCGCTTAGCCTTGAGCTTAACCATGCTGTTCTCCAGAGTGGCGAGATTCTTCTCAAGATCGTGAATATAACCAACTTTCTTGTCTAGCCATTGAGAGATTTTATCCATCCACTCATCACAGGATATCGAGCAAGTGATTAAATTCCCCATTTTACAGAAAGGGAGAAATCTGAAATCTGAAATTTGCTGATATGAGCAAACCAGAGACAATGCAGAGAATAATTGAAGATAAGACTTTCTTTCACGTCCACAATTCTCGACCAAGTGAGTCCAAATCACTGATTTTTCTTGGAAATGTTTGCTTATTTGATATCCATAATTCTCACGTTCACACATTTTGGTTGTTGACTTTGGTGGGACATACTAATCACAAAGTCGCTCTCCATGGCAAACCAAAGACGAAGAAGACTTAATATTTAATCCTTAATCCTTGTTACAATAAGCTTTTAATGATAAGCGTGATTATTCAGTCCCCAATCGAATATTTGATCAAAACCATTTACAGTATGCCACATTTGAAGCCTTATAGGAATTCATAAGCGATTTACACACTGTTTGGGGATTGACCAAGTGAGAATCTCTGTAAATTATGTTTCTCCATGTGAGACCAAATTCAAACGAAAACACGTTCATGTATGGGAAGATCATCACTTGGTTGATGAAGCTAACCAAGACTTGCCTTTGTATATATCAACCAAAAGATGATATAATATCTAAGACTATACGGTAAGTTAATTCTCTATAAAGGTGGTGTACCTCTGAATCAACAATGAATAAGCACTAGGTATTATCAGTTAAAAATCTGGCGCTAAGAGTAAAACAAACCATATTTAACAATATGAAAATGCCTTAGAGAAGAACAAGATCCCATTACGCCACACGCTACTCTGCTTCTGCTTCATAGTCATATTCTTCATCATAATAAGGATCTTCAAGTCTTTCTTTTTTGTACTTGGCTTCTTCTTCTTCTTCTTCAAGTCTTCTGGCCTCTCTAAAACCTTGTAGCCTTACTAGAATGGCAGCAGCATCCTCCTTGCGAGCACGAGATTCATTGCCAGCCTCAACTCCTCCAGGGTAATAATCCAACTCCTGCTTGACAAGCAAAAGAGAAAATTAACAAGTGAGAATGGGAAAGAATCAAATATGTAGTTAGACAATGACAAGGTTTCTTTTGGGGATAGATGCTTACTTCAAGTGCATGTTCTTTACTGAGGATATGCTTGGTGAAACTTTCAAAGCCTAAGAGACCAAGACAGCATCCTGAGCAATAAAATGTAGTTTTACCCGTTGTTCCACTGCACTCCTTCTTGGCCTCTGTTGGAGAAAAAAAACAAAACAAAAAAGAGCTTAATTTGGTGTGTGTTTGAGAGAGAGCGAGAGAGAGAGAGAGAGGAACACACCTGCACGTAAGCTCGCGAGTAAGCTTTCCCAGAGGAAGCACCCTGCACGCCTAGCGAAGACGGTGGGCTCTAGTTGACGATCATATGGAACTTTTGAGCCAAGAACATAGTATTTCTCCGATAGATCGGCAATAAACTGACCGAAGATCCTCTGAAGGGATATGAGCATGACATTAGCCGGAGGCGAATTATCCGACTTCCACATGTACACACTAGTCATAATAGATTTGTTATCTGTTCCAGAAAAAACAATACTTAAGACTCTGTAAAAACACACCAAAAGCAAGGAAAAAAGGTAAAGAGAGTTGAATCTAAAACACTTACACATGGTGGGGTCGTGGGGACGTGATGAAGGTTGATCCCAGTGGAAGAGAGGGCTCGAAGGACGTCAATAGGGACTTGTGATAGTATGCCAATGGCGGTGATGGTGAGATTACCGTTGTAACCTAAACTCTTCAATGCCCGTCTTATAAACGGACCCACACGACGAGCATCAACGTCGGAGGGAACAGGACACCTGCTTAGGTCCCACAAGACCCATGTTGCAAATTTGCAATATCAGCTTGCCTCTTCGTCGCCGCCTTAAGGTCCATCATCGTTCACCCTAATGAACGTAAACTAACGTAGGGTTTTATCAGAAGTAAAACATGTTACACATGTACGTAGAATAATATAACAACTCATTCGCATGATGAAGAAATATAAGGAACTAAACCGATTGGCACAAGGCTGAAAGCTGAAAGCTGAAAGGTGTTATTTGGGTTATTTGGTGTTAGGAAAGAGATCCTTATCATTAAAGCTTAAATATCTGATACACCAACAAATTAAAAAAAAATTTGCTCTGTTCTAATTTATACATTAGGAAAGTGTCTAATTGCTCCATTACACTGATATTATCTTATTTGTCCATACATTAAACCCGGTTTAGTTCTGGTTTTGATAAAAAATTTGATCCGTCGGTCGAAGCAACTTTGGTGGGCCATTTTAATTACCGAATCTCGTAAAAACCCATATGGCATCTTCGTCATCAATCAAATCACGCCACGTGGCTGTAATCGGAGCTGGAGCCGCCGGACTAGTGGCGGCGAGAGAGCTTCGACGAGAAGGTCACTCCGTCGTCGTTTTCGAGAGGCAGAAACAGGTCGGAGGAACCTGGATCTACACCGATCACGTCGAGTCCGATCAGTTAAGCGTCGACCCGACCCGAATCGTCGTTCACTCGAGCGTGTATGGCTCTCTCCGAACTAACCTTCCTCGAGAATGTATGGGATTCAGAGACTTCCCATTCGCGATCCGATCCGAATCAATTGATCCGAGAAGGTTTCCGAGTCACCCTGAAGTTCTAGCGTATCTGCAGGATTTCGCTAAGGAGTTTGGCATCGAGAAGCTGATCCGGTTCGAGACGACGGTCGTGCGCGTTTCTCCGGCGGCGGAAAGCGACGGCGGAGAAGGAATCGGAAAATGGAGAATCGAATCTACAGAGAAGGAGAAGAAAATTCATCGCGATGAGATTTACGATGCAGTTGTTGTTTGTAATGGACATTACATTGAACCTCGTCTCGCTGAAATTCCTGGTAAATTCTCAACATCTCGATTCTCCATAGTAAAGCTTGCTCCATCGAAAAACTTAGGATCGGATTTGAAAAATAGAAACTTCATAAAAACATTGAATCATTTTAGGGATAAGTTGTTGGCCAGGGAAGGAGATGCATAGCCATAACTATCGTCTTCCTTCACCATTCAAAGATCAGGTACTCAATTTTATTTTCAAAATTTCAGATATAATGATTCATTTTCATGGTGGAGAAGAGAATTGTGATACATTTTGAATCATAGGTTGTTGTGGTTATTGGAAGCTCTGCGAGTGCTGTTGACATAAGCAGAGACATTTCCGGGTTTGCCAAAGAGGTTCATGTGGCTTCTTGGTCAAATCCAGCTGATACTTTTATCAAGCAGAACGGTTACACTAACATATGGATGCATTCAATGGTGAGTTTCGCTACTACTTACCGTTGGTTCGATCGAGAGATGAACAACAGTTCTTGAAACGTTTTCTTGAATCTTTATGCAGATTGAGCGTGTCCATGAGGATGGTTCTGCGGTTTTTCAGAACGGGAAAACGGTTTTGGGTGATGTTATAATGCATTGCACTGGTTATAAGTATCATTTTCCGTTTCTTGAAACCAATGGAGAAGTTACTGTTGATGATAACTGTGTTGGACCATTGTACAAACATGTCTTTCCTCCAGCATTAGCACCGTCGCTCTCCTTCGTCGGGATACCATATAGGGTACAAAAGCTCTATATCATTCCTCTCAAGTTTTTTTTTCTTATCAAATTTGGATCTTTCAGGTTTTACCATTTCCTATGTTTGAGCTGCAAAGCAAGTGGATCTCGGGTATTTTGTCGGGTCGGGAAACCAAAACCATGAAGGCCACATTTGAAGGCTTGGGGATTCCTAAGCGATTTACGCACTGTTTGGGGATTGACCAAGTAAGAAGAGTCTCTGTAACTTATGTTTCTCCTTGTGCGACCAAATCCAAACGAAAACATGTTAAATGTTGTTTACTTTTGTGTTGTTTGTTTGACAGTTTGAGTACTATGATTGGTTGGGTTCACAAATTGGGTGCTCAGGAACAGAGGAGTGGAGGAAAGAGATGAGTTTGCCTATTTTCTTGAGGAAGATGAAACATCCGGAGAGTTATAGAGACGAATGGGAAGATCATCACTTGGTTGATCAAGCTTACCAAGATTTCTCTTTGTACATATCAACCAAAAGATGAGATTTTGTAAAATCAAATTATATCTTTGCTTTGTATCAGAATGCCTCTATTGATCAATGTACAAACTATATTCATAAGATTGCAAATGTTCAAATGCTTTGGAATTGAACACAGCTTCCATTAGACCATATGATAAACTAACCCTTTACTGATGAATGTAAGAAGAGTGAGTTTTCTTCAAACAGAGAAAAGGTAATGGACTCCAGTAGATGTTCTTCAGCTCCGGTACACCAGATAAGCCTAAAAACTTTACTTATACAAGCTTTCTCTTTGCTTATTATGTCTTCTAGTTGTGAAACTTGGATTAAACATCAGAGCACAATGATCACATGATATCGATAAAGAGATACAACTTCCCATATTTTAGATAAACAAGTGACATCCAGAGAGCAATCTGGTTTGATTAAAACCGAAGATATTATACAACTGATCAAATATTACACAGGGGAAAGTATTCCAATCAACTTCAAACGTACCCATTGTATAAATATTGCTGCAAATA
Organism: Microthlaspi erraticum; assembly: GCA_902728155.2. Classification (NCBI taxonomy): domain Eukaryota; kingdom Viridiplantae; phylum Streptophyta; class Magnoliopsida; order Brassicales; family Brassicaceae; genus Microthlaspi; species Microthlaspi erraticum. Next base: position 10,347 of record CACVBM020000140.1, read on the forward strand.
AGAAAAGAAAAAAAAAAAACATAGAGAGAGAACCAAGTGGTGGTAGTCTAGTGATTCCCACTTGAGGCTGAGTTGCGAGTCTAGGCCAAACATAAAAGCAATTCTCATTTGACCACACGGATATGTGTCATTGCTTTTGGCCCATTTGAATTCCATAGAGAGAGTTCAATTTCCAACGAGCTGCATCAGAATATACCCGTTATACCTTGTGGCTGCCTTCCATACTCCCACTGTAAACATAAAAAAAAATAAAAAATTCATAAACCCGAAGAGAAAATCATATGAAAACAAAAAAAGAGAATACGAGATAATATACCAGTTTGCATGAAGATAAGAAGCGAGTTTTGGTAGCTTCGTCCTCCCATTCTACACCTTCAATCCAACTTTTCTCATTGCATTTTAAGATGAGTCCGTTTTCACCATGCATGCCACTTTGAGAATGGAGTGGAAGTTTTTTCAGATTTGGACAATCTCCTACATCTAATACCTTTAGACATGGAAAGCGTAGAGGACACCAGTAGATATTCTTTAGCTCTGGTAGACGCTCCAACTGAAGAGAAACCAGATTTGCAAAAGGAACAATCCCTGATTCTCCACCCTCACAAGCTTTCTCTTTATTTATTATATCTTCTAGTTGATTTGCTTTGCCAACATGAAGTTTTTTAAGATTTGAAGCAAACATCAGAAACGTCAGCTCCATCAGGCATCTGCAACCAAGTATAAACACTTGGGAGAGGCTCAAGAAACATGGCTCTCTCGGATTGTCTATAGGAGAAAGAGAAACCGTCTTGCTTTTGTTGCATATACTTCCCATCGTTATCTCAGAGATAGTGCAGTCCATAATGTTGAAATGACGGAGCTTGTTCATAGTTACTGGAAAAGCTATTCTAGTTGATTCCAAAATACAGATACTCAGAAATCGTGTACAGCTCATCAACCTATGAGAGCTTAAAAATAGCTCTAAATGTGGAGTTAGACCATCGAACCCTACAGTTAAAATTTCTAAATGCTCCAAGGTTTCTAATTCCTCCACTATGCCATGTTCCAATGAAAAACCACTGAAAGCTAAATTCAATATCATCAAATTACGCAGATTTGATATCCCTGCAATACTCGACAGATTACTTGTACTCAAAAGATCCAAGTGAATGAGTTTTTTCAACTCTTGTAAACCCATAGGGAGATGACGTATACCAGTACGTGACAAGTTGAGATATTGCAAGGAAACTAGTTCTGATATTCCATCTGGCACACTGGTGAGATGTTTATTTTGTGATAGATCCAACACAACTAGCTTCGGCATGGACTTGAAGAATTCACTCGAGATATTTTCCAAAAAAATGTTGTTTTGCAAGAGCAAAGTTGTGAGTTCGGGACATTCAGGACTGCCATCGAGTTTGCGAATCTTATTCTTCATCAGTGACATCTTTCTCACAACATTCCAATTTTTAACCTTTGGAATTTCACTTAACCCAACACTTGCATGCACAATGAAAGCCTCCTTTTCTCTTCCCAGTTCAGATGCAATCCACGAGGCCATTTCGCGAACAACATCATGCATATGCACTTGTTCTGTTCCAACTTCTTCCATCAACAAGGATGCACGGACAAGATCACCAATTATCTCATACCCCTTGTTCTCAGCCCTCTCTATACCCTCACTTCCATCTATAATACCTTCGCCTATCAAGTAGTCTATCAATTCTTCTTTATCAATATTATAATCTTCTGGAAACAAAGCGCAATACAACAAACATGATTTAACATCCTCACCCTTAAGGTCATCGTAGCTATACTTCAAAAGGAGAAGGATCTTATCTTCCATACCAGAAAACTCTATAGCGTACGAAGTCAAAACATCTATCGCGTGACGCCATTCTTGTATCGTCCTCTTGCATGACATGGTCTCCCCTATGACATCGAGTGCCAATGGTAGGCCACAACATTTTTTAGCAACTATTCTTGCAAGTTCAGGGATCTCCGGATGGCTTCCTAATGTTCTTTGTCCAACCTTCTTTTGGAACAAATCAAATGCTTCATTGTCCGCTAAACATTGGACTTCCATTGGGTCTTCAACCCCCATCCGATCACATACTTCTTGGGAACGAGTGGTGAAGGCAACTTTGCATCCGTTTTGTGTTGTTGGAAACGGGACTCCAATCTCTGTTAAATCCACCTTCTCCCATATGTCATCTAAAAACAACACAAATCTCTTTTTCTTCAAGAAATTGTACAAACGTACGCCTTTTTTATTCTTATCTTTTATCTCCCACAAAAATCCATCAAGACCAACTTTCCCAGCAATTTCATCTTGAATCTTCTCTACATGTAACTCTTTAGACACCACGACCCATATCACAAAATCAAATCCACTACTTACGTCGCTGAACTTATTGTTGATCTGTGTGAGAAGTGTGGTCTTCCCTACTCCGCCCATACCATACAAACCCATCATTCCAACTCCATCTTCCATGAGATGTTTCCATGCCTTTTGAAGCATCGTTTCTTGACCAACAATTGTGGGTTGAAGAGGTCTTTCTTCCATCCGAGGTGTTTGAGCTTCCTCAACAATCACTTCAAATTCTCTACTATGGAGTGTCTCAACCTCCTTTAACGTCAAGAAAACTTTTTTCCCGTAACCATAACTCGATCTTAAACTCTTAGAGCAAAACCCACAAAGACACAGCTTTTGAAGCTCATCATCTCTAGCACTAAGAAGATCACTGACTCTTTTTTCAATACTTGCAACTCTATTAAGCCATACCTCGATTTCGGCAAGCCTTTGCTGACCTCTATCCTCCCCTCTTGTGACCCTTTTTGACAGATCATCACGCTTAGCCTTGAGCTCTTCCATGGATGTCACCAGAGCCGTGAGATTCTTCTCCAGGTTATGTATACAAGCTACTTTCTCGTCAAGCCAGTTAGAAATTTTATTGATACAAGGATCACAAGGTATGGAGAAAGAGATGCAGAAAGGAAGAGAGATCTTAGATTTGAGAATTTTACTGATCTGATCAAAACTAGAGAAGAAGCAGAGAATAATCGAAGAGAAGACTTTCTTTCTCGTCCACAATTCTTCGATCGAGTGAGTCCAAATCATTGAATTTTCTTGGAAATTGTACTTATTTGATTTCCATCACACACTTGGTTGTACACTTTGGTGGGACATACTAATCTCAATTCACAAAGTCTCTCCATGGCTAACCGCAGGAAAAGTACACTTGAGAATCTCGTTGATAATTAATTTCCAAAATAACGGTTGTTGACTTTGGTGGGACATCTGCAAAGATGGGCATCCCCTTGTTGTTGACTGAAGAAGAAAACTTGAGACTCACGTAAAACCCAAATCCCACCACGCTTCTAATATCACCCGCCGGAGCGTCGACGGGAACGTCACAGTCACTGGGTCGTCGTCTTCAAGAGTTTCCCCAATAACCGAATACTTTTGTCTGTAAATACTGCATATTTTATTCCATCCATAAATCGATTTTCTTCCCTATGAGTTCTAGTCTCAATAAGAATGCTAGTTCTTACTGTTCATATGTTATGATATGAATATACCACACCAATTCGTTATGTATAGATGATGAGAAGATTCCATTGATACAGAGCCAATTCCAATAGACTTATTGGAGGGTCCCATTGGCGTGCATCCAGTAGGAATTGAACCTACGAATTCGCCAATTATGAGTTGGGCGCTTTAACCATTCAGCCATGGATGCTTAGTGGGGATCCTCGTACATGGTGAATAACCAAATTCCAATTGAAATGAAATCTTTAGGATAAATCAATGCAATTTAGGAGGAATCAATGAAAGGACATCAATTCAAATCCTGGATTTTCGAATTGAGAGAAATAGTGAGAGAGAGATCAAGAATTCTCACTATTTCTTAGATTCATGGACCCAATTCAATTCAGTGGGATCTTTCATTCATATTTTTTTCCACCAAGAACGTTTTAGAAAACTCTTGGACCCTCGAATTTTTAGACTCACGTAAAACCCAAATCCCACCACGCTTCTAATATCACCCGCCGGAGCGTCGACGGGAACGTCACAGTCACTGGGTCGTCGTCTTCAAGAGCCTGTCCAGAAACAGAAACCTCAATCATGTCAACCCGGATCCGTTAAGCGTTGACCCGGCTCGCCGTCGAATACATCTGAGGAGGTTTCCGACTCAGGATAACTTCTTGGCCACGCAAGGATATGCATAGTTATAAATAGTCATAAGTAGTGTATAATTTTAGCTCCTACGTAGCACTTACCCTAATTAAAAATAAATAAATAAATGAATTCATGATCTCTTGATTACCTCTCTTTTTTTGTGATTGACAAGTAAAATATATTCAGGAAGAGATTGCAAATAACATTACAGTTAAAAGCATCATTCTCCTACGATTCAGAGAGATTTTGATTCTGCGATAGATCCTAAACAGCTAGCATCAACAAAGAATATACACATCTTAACAACCTTCTTGAGTAATGCATCAAAATTTTATTTTCCACTGACAATTTAGGTATTTGATCATATAAGATAACTCGAGAGACACGCCCACTTCTCTCTGGCTTTGATTATCAACAGTTAACAATAAATTTGCCACTAAGAGTATAACTAACCATATATAACCATATGAAAATGCCTTAGAGATCGAAGAACAACAGCATATATGCCACGTGCTACTCTTCTTCTTCATGATATTGATAAAGACAAATCTCTAAAATGAACTATTTTTACGTTTTTGTCCTAGAAATAGACTCAAAATTAATTTTTCTGGGAAAGAGATATTGGTTAAGCTTAACTATCCGATACACCAACAGATTAAAAACAAACGTGCTCTGTTCAAGTTTATACGGTTTAGTTCCGGTTTGGATAGAAACGTTAATAATCTTAGGTGGGCCACTTTGACGACAGAATCGCCATGGCTTGAGTGAGTGACCCAAGAATCATTCATAATCTCTTAAAAAATGGCACCATCAATCAAATCACGCCACGTGGCCGTAATCAGAGCTGGAGCCGCCGGACTAGTGGCAGCGAGAGAGCTTCGACGGGAAGGTCACTCTGTCGTCGTCTTCGAGAGGCAGAAAGGTGGGAGGAACTTGGATCTACACCGATAATGTCGAGTCGGATCCGTTAAGCGTCGATCCGACCTGAATCGTCGTTCACTCGAGCGTCTATGGCTCTCTCCGAACTAACCTTCATCGAGAATGTATGGGATTCAGAGACTTCCCATTCATGGTCCGATCCGGCGAATCCAGAGTTCCGAGGAGGTTCCCGAGTCACGGTGAAGTTCTAGCGTATCTGCAAGATTTCTTGATACCAATGGAAGTGTTACTGTAGATGATAACTGTGTTAGTCCATTGTACAAACACATCTTCCCTCCACTATTAGCGCCGTGGCTCTCCTTCGCCGGGATACCATGTAAGGTACAAAAGCTCTAAATCGGCATAGCTTTGGTTATCTGCTTGTTACGGTTCGGATTTTGAAGTCTATAAACAAGTTTGGATTTTTTTGCAGGTTATCTCCTCTACCGTTTCCTATGTTTGAGCTGCAAAGCAAGTGGATTGCGGGTGTTTTGTCTCGTCGGATCATGCTTCCTTCAAAGGAAGATATGTTAATGGAAATCGAAACCTTGTATGCAAGACTTGAAGGGGAAGGGGTTCCTAAGCGATATACTCACTCTTTGGGCATCAACCATGTAAA
>CACVBM020000141.1:0-16027 GCA_902728155.2 Microthlaspi erraticum
TTGGAGCACAGAGGTACATTTCGGACTCCTTACCTCTTCCGGTTCCCAAATTTGGTCCATTTGATGTTCCTCCCTTGGATTGAGACCGTTTCACTCATGTTTGTCCTCATAGTCATGTGTAGAACCTATTAATCCATGTTTGGTAAGTATGGGTCCATCTAGTTCATCTTATACACTACAAGTGAGTTTCCACAATGTGGAGTCACAGAGGTACATTTCGGACTCCTTACCTCTTCCGGTTCCCAAATTTGGTCCATTTGATGTTCCTCCCTTGGATTGAGACCGTTTCACTCATGTTTGTCCTCATAGTCATGTGTAGAAGCTATTAATCCATGTTTGGTAAGTATGGGTCCATCTAGTTCATCTTATACACTACAAGTGAGTTTCCACAATGTGGAGGCACAGAGGTACATTTCGGACTCCTTACCTCTTCCGGTTCCCAAATTTGGTCCATTTGATGTTCCTCCCTTGGATTGAGACCGTTTCACTCATGTTTGTCCTCATAGTCATGTGTAGAACCTATTAATCCATGTTTGGTAAGTATGGGTCCATCTAGTTCATCTTATACACTACAAGTGAGTTTCCACAATGTGGAGGCACAGAGGTACATTTCGGACTCCTTACCTCTTCCGGTTCCCAAATTTGGTCCATTTGATGTTCCTCCCTTGGATTGAGACCGTTTCACTCATGTTTGTCCTCATAGTCATGTGTAGAACCTATTAATCCATGTTTGGTAAGTATGGGTCCATCTAGTTCATCTTATACACTACAAGTGAGTTTCCACAATGTGGAGTCACAGAGGTACATTTCGGACTCCTTACCTCTTCCGGTTCCCAAATTTGGTCCATTTGATGTTCCTCCCTTGGATTGAGACCGTTTCACTCATGTTTGTCCTCATAGTCATGTGTAGAACTATTAATCCATGTTTGGGTAAGTATGGGTCCATCTAGTTCATCTTATACACTACAAGTGAGTTTCCACAATGTGGAGGCACAGAGGTACATTTCGGACTCCTTACCTCTTCCGGTTCCCAAATTTGGTCCATTTGATGTTCCTCCCTTGGATTGAGACCGTTTCACTCATGTTTGTCCTCATAGTCATGTGTAGAACCTATTAATCCATGTTTGGTAAGTATGGGTCCATCTAGTTCATCTTATACACTACAAGTGAGTTTCCACAATGTGGAGTCACAGAGGTACATTTCGGACTCCTTACCTCTTCCGGTTCCCAAATTTGGTCCATTTGATGTTCCTCCCTTGGATTGAGACCGTTTCACTCATGTTTGTCCTCATAGTCATGTGTAGAACCTATTAATCCATGTTTGGTAAGTATGGGTCCATCTAGTTCATCTTATACACTACAAGTGAGTTTCCACAATGTGGAGTCACAGAGGTACATTTCGGACTCCTTACCTCTTCCGGTTCCCAAATTTGGTCCATTTGATGTTCCTCCCTTGGATTGAGACCGTTTCACTCATGTTTGTCCTCATAGTCATGTGTAGAACCTATTAATCCATGTTTGGTAAGTATGGGTCCATCTAGTTCATCTTATACACTACAAGTGAGTTTCCACAATGTGGAGGCACAGAGGTACATTTCGGACTCCTTACCTCTTCCGGTTCCCAAATTTGGTCCATTTGATGTTCCTCCCTTGGATTGAGACCGTTTCACTCATGTTTGTCCTCATAGTCATGTGTAGAAGCTATTAATCCATGTTTGGTAAGTATGGGTCCATCTAGTTCATCTTATACACTACAAGTGAGTTTCCACAATGTGGAGTCACAGAGGTACATTTCGGACTCCTTACCTCTTCCGGTTCCCAAATTTGGTCCATTTGATGTTCCTCCCTTGGATTGAGACCGTTTCACTCATGTTTGTCCTCATAGTCATGTGTAGAACCTATTAATCCATGTTTGGGTAAGTATGGGTCCATCTAGTTCATCTTATACACTACAAGTGAGTTTCCACAATGTGGAGGCACAGAGGTACATTTCGGACTCCTTACCTCTTCCGGTTCCCAAATTTGGTCCATTTGATGTTCCTCCCTTGGATTGAGACCGTTTCACTCATGTTTGTCCTCATAGTCATGTGTAGAACCTATTAATCCATGTTTGGTAAGTATGGGTCCATCTAGTTCATCTTATACACTACAAGTGAGTTTCCACAATGTGGAGGCACAGAGGTACATTTCGGACTCCTTACCTCTTCCGGTTCCCAAATTTGGTCCATTTGATGTTCCTCCCTTGGATTGAGACCGTTTCACTCATGTTTGTCCTCATAGTCATGTGTAGAACCTATTAATCCATGTTTGGTAAGTATGGGTCCATCTAGTTCATCTTATACACTACAAGTGAGTTTCCACAATGTGGAGGCACAGAGGTACATTTCGGACTCCTTACCTCTTCCGGTTCCCAAATTTGGTCCATTTGATGTTCCTCCCTTGGATTGAGACCGTTTCACTCATGTTTGTCCTCATAGTCATGTGTAGAACTATTAATCCATGTTTGGTAAGTATGGGTCCATCTAGTTCATCTTATACACTACAAGTGAGTTTCCACAATGTGGAGTCACAGAGGTACATTTCGGACTCCTTACCTCTTCCGGTTCCCAAATTTGGTCCATTTGATGTTCCTCCCTTGGATTGAGACCGTTTCACTCATGTTTGTCCTCATAGTCATGTGTAGAACCTATTAATCCATGTTTGGTAAGTATGGGTCCATCTAGTTCATCTTATACACTACAAGTGAGTTTCCACAATGTGGAGGCACAGAGGTACATTTCGGACTCCTTACCTCTTCCGGTTCCCAAATTTGGTCCATTTGATGTTCCTCCCTTGGATTGAGACCGTTTCACTCATGTTTGTCCTCATAGTCATGTGTAGAACTATTAATCCATGTTTGGTAAGTATGGGTCCATCTAGTTCATCTTATACACTACAAGTGAGTTTCCACAATGTGGAGGCACAGAGGTACATTTCGGACTCCTTACCTCTTCCGGTTCCCAAATTTGGTCCATTTGATGTTCCTCCCTTGGATTGAGACCGTTTCACTCATGTTTGTCCTCATAGTCATGTGTAGAACTATTAATCCATGTTTGGTAAGTATGGGTCCATCTAGTTCATCTTATACACTACAAGTGAGTTTCCACAATGTGGAGTCACAGAGGTACATTTCGGACTCCTTACCTCTTCCGGTTCCCAAATTTGGTCCATTTGATGTTCCTCCCTTGGATTGAGACCGTTTCACTCATGTTTGTCCTCATAGTCATGTGTAGAACCTATTAATCCATGTTTGGTAAGTATGGGTCCATCTAGTTCATCTTATACACTACAAGTGAGTTTCCACAATGTGGAGTCACAGAGGTACATTTCGGACTCCTTACCTCTTCCGGTTCCCAAATTTGGTCCATTTGATGTTCCTCCCTTGGATTGAGACCGTTTCACTCATGTTTGTCCTCATAGTCATGTGTAGAACCTATTAATCCATGTTTGGTAAGTATGGGTCCATCTAGTTCATCTTATACACTACAAGTGAGTTTCCACAATGTGGAGGCACAGAGGTACATTTCGGACTCCTTACCTCTTCCGGTTCCCAAATTTGGTCCATTTGATGTTCCTCCCTTGGATTGAGACCGTTTCACTCATGTTTGTCCTCATAGTCATGTGTAGAACCTATTAATCCATGTTTGGTAAGTATGGGTCCATCTAGTTCATCTTATACACTACAAGTGAGTTTCCACAATGTGGAGTCACAGAGGTACATTTCGGACTCCTTACCTCTTCCGGTTCCCAAATTTGGTCCATTTGATGTTCCTCCCTTGGATTGAGACCGTTTCACTCATGTTTGTCCTCATAGTCATGTGTAGAACCTATTAATCCATGTTTGGTAAGTATGGGTCCATCTAGTTCATCTTATACACTACAAGTGAGTTTCCACAATGTGGAGGCACAGAGGTACATTTCGGACTCCTTACCTCTTCCGGTTCCCAAATTTGGTCCATTTGATGTTCCTCCCTTGGATTGAGACCGTTTCACTCATGTTTGTCCTCATAGTCATGTGTAGAACTATTAATCCATGTTTGGTAAGTATGGGTCCATCTAGTTCATCTTATACACTACAAGTGAGTTTCCACAATGTGGAGGCACAGAGGTACATTTCGGACTCCTTACCTCTTCCGGTTCCCAAATTTGGTCCATTTGATGTTCCTCCCTTGGATTGAGACCGTTTCACTCATGTTTGTCCTCATAGTCATGTGTAGAACCTATTAATCCATGTTTGGTAAGTATGGGTCCATCTAGTTCATCTTATACACTACAAGTGAGTTTCCACAATGTGGAGTCACAGAGGTACATTTCGGACTCCTTACCTCTTCCGGTTCCCAAATTTGGTCCATTTGATGTTCCTCCCTTGGATTGAGACCGTTTCACTCATGTTTGTCCTCATAGTCATGTGTAGAACCTATTAATCCATGTTTGGTAAGTATGGGTCCATCTAGTTCATCTTATACACTACAAGTGAGTTTCCACAATGTGGAGTCACAGAGGTACATTTCGGACTCCTTACCTCTTCCGGTTCCCAAATTTGGTCCATTTGATGTTCCTCCCTTGGATTGAGACCGTTTCACTCATGTTTGTCCTCATAGTCATGTGTAGAACCTATTAATCCATGTTTGGTAAGTATGGGTCCATCTAGTTCATCTTATACACTACAAGTGAGTTTCCACAATGTGGAGGCACAGAGGTACATTTCGGACTCCTTACCTCTTCCGGTTCCCAAATTTGGTCCATTTGATGTTCCTCCCTTGGATTGAGACCGTTTCACTCATGTTTGTCCTCATAGTCATGTGTAGAACCTATTAATCCATGTTTGGTAAGTATGGGTCCATCTAGTTCATCTTATACACTACAAGTGAGTTTCCACAATGTGGAGGCACAGAGGTACATTTCGGACTCCTTACCTCTTCCGGTTCCCAAATTTGGTCCATTTGATGTTCCTCCCTTGGATTGAGACCGTTTCACTCATGTTTGTCCTCATAGTCATGTGTAGAACTATTAATCCATGTTTGGTAAGTATGGGTCCATCTAGTTCATCTTATACACTACAAGTGAGTTTCCACAATGTGGAGGCACAGAGGTACATTTCGGACTCCTTACCTCTTCCGGTTCCCAAATTTGGTCCATTTGATGTTCCTCCCTTGGATTGAGACCGTTTCACTCATGTTTGTCCTCATAGTCATGTGTAGAACCTATTAATCCATGTTTGGTAAGTATGGGTCCATCTAGTTCATCTTATACACTACAAGTGAGTTTCCACAATGTGGAGTCACAGAGGTACATTTCGGACTCCTTACCTCTTCCGGTTCCCAAATTTGGTCCATTTGATGTTCCTCCCTTGGATTGAGACCGTTTCACTCATGTTTGTCCTCATAGTCATGTGTAGAACTATTAATCCATGTTTGGTAAGTATGGGTCCATCTAGTTCATCTTATACACTACAAGTGAGTTTCCACAATGTGGAGGCACAGAGGTACATTTCGGACTCCTTACCTCTTCCGGTTCCCAAATTTGGTCCATTTGATGTTCCTCCCTTGGATTGAGACCGTTTCACTCATGTTTGTCCTCATAGTCATGTGTAGAACCTATTAATCCATGTTTGGTAAGTATGGGTCCATCTAGTTCATCTTATACACTACAAGTGAGTTTCCACAATGTGGAGGCACAGAGGTACATTTCGGACTCCTTACCTCTTCCGGTTCCCAAATTTGGTCCATTTGATGTTCCTCCCTTGGATTGAGACCGTTTCACTCATGTTTGTCCTCATAGTCATGTGTAGAACCTATTAATCCATGTTTGGTAAGTATGGGTCCATCTAGTTCATCTTATACACTACAAGTGAGTTTCCACAATGTGGAGGCACAGAGGTACATTTCGGACTCCTTACCTCTTCCGGTTCCCAAATTTGGTCCATTTGATGTTCCTCCCTTGGATTGAGACCGTTTCACTCATGTTTGTCCTCATAGTCATGTGTAGAACCTATTAATCCATGTTTGGTAAGTATGGGTCCATCTAGTTCATCTTATACACTACAAGTGAGTTTCCACAATGTGGAGTCACAGAGGTACATTTCGGACTCCTTACCTCTTCCGGTTCCCAAATTTGGTCCATTTGATGTTCCTCCCTTGGATTGAGACCGTTTCACTCATGTTTGTCCTCATAGTCATGTGTAGAACCTATTAATCCATGTTTGGTAAGTATGGGTCCATCTAGTTCATCTTATACACTACAAGTGAGTTTCCACAATGTGGAGTCACAGAGGTACATTTCGGACTCCTTACCTCTTCCGGTTCCCAAATTTGGTCCATTTGATGTTCCTCCCTTGGATTGAGACCGTTTCACTCATGTTTGTCCTCATAGTCATGTGTAGAACTATTAATCCATGTTTGGTAAGTATGGGTCCATCTAGTTCATCTTATACACTACAAGTGAGTTTCCACAATGTGGAGGCACAGAGGTACATTTCGGACTCCTTACCTCTTCCGGTTCCCAAATTTGGTCCATTTGATGTTCCTCCCTTGGATTGAGACCGTTTCACTCATGTTTGTCCTCATAGTCATGTGTAGAACTATTAATCCATGTTTGGTAAGTATGGGTCCATCTAGTTCATCTTATACACTACAAGTGAGTTTCCACAATGTGGAGGCACAGAGGTACATTTCGGACTCCTTACCTCTTCCGGTTCCCAAATTTGGTCCATTTGATGTTCCTCCCTTGGATTGAGACCGTTTCACTCATGTTTGTCCTCATAGTCATGTGTAGAACCTATTAATCCATGTTTGGTAAGTATGGGTCCATCTAGTTCATCTTATACACTACAAGTGAGTTTCCACAATGTGGAGTCACAGAGGTACATTTCGGACTCCTTACCTCTTCCGGTTCCCAAATTTGGTCCATTTGATGTTCCTCCCTTGGATTGAGACCGTTTCACTCATGTTTGTCCTCATAGTCATGTGTAGAACCTATTAATCCATGTTTGGTAAGTATGGGTCCATCTAGTTCATCTTATACACTACAAGTGAGTTTCCACAATGTGGAGTCACAGAGGTACATTTCGGACTCCTTACCTCTTCCGGTTCCCAAATTTGGTCCATTTGATGTTCCTCCCTTGGATTGAGACCGTTTCACTCATGTTTGTCCTCATAGTCATGTGTAGAACTATTAATCCATGTTTGGGTAAGTATGGGTCCATCTAGTTCATCTTATACACTACAAGTGAGTTTCCACAATGTGGAGTCACAGAGGTACATTTCGGACTCCTTACCTCTTCCGGTTCCCAAATTTGGTCCATTTGATGTTCCTCCCTTGGATTGAGACCGTTTCACTCATGTTTGTCCTCATAGTCATGTGTAGAACCTATTAATCCATGTTTGGGTAAGTATGGGTCCATCTAGTTCATCTTATACACTACAAGTGAGTTTCCACAATGTGGAGGCACAGAGGTACATTTCGGACTCCTTACCTCTTCCGGTTCCCAAATTTGGTCCATTTGATGTTCCTCCCTTGGATTGAGACCGTTTCACTCATGTTTGTCCTCATAGTCATGTGTAGAACTATTAATCCATGTTTGGTAAGTATGGGTCCATCTAGTTCATCTTATACACTACAAGTGAGTTTCCACAATGTGGAGTCACAGAGGTACATTTCGGACTCCTTACCTCTTCCGGTTCCCAAATTTGGTCCATTTGATGTTCCTCCCTTGGATTGAGACCGTTTCACTCATGTTTGTCCTCATAGTCATGTGTAGAACCTATTAATCCATGTTTGGGTAAGTATGGGTCCATCTAGTTCATCTTATACACTACAAGTGAGTTTCCACAATGTGGAGGCACAGAGGTACATTTCGGACTCCTTACCTCTTCCGGTTCCCAAATTTGGTCCATTTGATGTTCCTCCCTTGGATTGAGACCGTTTCACTCATGTTTGTCCTCATAGTCATGTGTAGAACCTATTAATCCATGTTTGGGTAAGTATGGGTCCATCTAGTTCATCTTATACACTACAAGTGAGTTTCCACAATGTGGAGTCACAGAGGTACATTTCGGACTCCTTACCTCTTCCGGTTCCCAAATTTGGTCCATTTGATGTTCCTCCCTTGGATTGAGACCGTTTCACTCATGTTTGTCCTCATAGTCATGTGTAGAACCTATTAATCCATGTTTGGGTAAGTATGGGTCCATCTAGTTCATCTTATACACTACAAGTGAGTTTCCACAATGTGGAGGCACAGAGGTACATTTCGGACTCCTTACCTCTTCCGGTTCCCAAATTTGGTCCATTTGATGTTCCTCCCTTGGATTGAGACCGTTTCACTCATGTTTGTCCTCATAGTCATGTGTAGAAGCTATTAATCCATGTTTGGGTAAGTATGGGTCCATCTAGTTCATCTTATACACTACAAGTGAGTTTCCACAATGTGGAGGCACAGAGGTACATTTCGGACTCCTTACCTCTTCCGGTTCCCAAATTTGGTCCATTTGATGTTCCTCCCTTGGATTGAGACCGTTTCACTCATGTTTGTCCTCATAGTCATGTGTAGAACCTATTAATCCATGTTTGGGTAAGTATGGGTCCATCTAGTTCATCTTATACACTACAAGTGAGTTTCCACAATGTGGAGGCACAGAGGTACATTTCGGACTCCTTACCTCTTCCGGTTCCCAAATTTGGTCCATTTGATGTTCCTCCCTTGGATTGAGACCGTTTCACTCATGTTTGTCCTCATAGTCATGTGTAGAACCTATTAATCCATGTTTGGGTAAGTATGGGTCCATCTAGTTCATCTTATACACTACAAGTGAGTTTCCACAATGTGGAGGCACAGAGGTACATTTCGGACTCCTTACCTCTTCCGGTTCCCAAATTTGGTCCATTTGATGTTCCTCCCTTGGATTGAGACCGTTTCACTCATGTTTGTCCTCATAGTCATGTGTAGAACCTATTAATCCATGTTTGGGTAAGTATGGGTCCATCTAGTTCATCTTATACACTACAAGTGAGTTTCCACAATGTGGAGTCACAGAGGTACATTTCGGACTCCTTACCTCTTCCGGTTCCCAAATTTGGTCCATTTGATGTTCCTCCCTTGGATTGAGACCGTTTCACTCATGTTTGTCCTCATAGTCATGTGTAGAACCTATTAATCCATGTTTGGGTAAGTATGGGTCCATCTAGTTCATCTTATACACTACAAGTGAGTTTCCACAATGTGGAGGCACAGAGGTACATTTCGGACTCCTTACCTCTTCCGGTTCCCAAATTTGGTCCATTTGATGTTCCTCCCTTGGATTGAGACCGTTTCACTCATGTTTGTCCTCATAGTCATGTGTAGAACTATTAATCCATGTTTGGGTAAGTATGGGTCCATCTAGTTCATCTTATACACTACAAGTGAGTTTCCACAATGTGGAGGCACAGAGGTACATTTCGGACTCCTTACCTCTTCCGGTTCCCAAATTTGGTCCATTTGATGTTCCTCCCTTGGATTGAGACCGTTTCACTCATGTTTGTCCTCATAGTCATGTGTAGAACCTATTAATCCATGTTTGGGTAAGTATGGGTCCATCTAGTTCATCTTATACACTACAAGTGAGTTTCCACAATGTGGAGTCACAGAGGTACATTTCGGACTCCTTACCTCTTCCGGTTCCCAAATTTGGTCCATTTGATGTTCCTCCCTTGGATTGAGACCGTTTCACTCATGTTTGTCCTCATAGTCATGTGTAGAACCTATTAATCCATGTTTGGTAAGTATGGGTCCATCTAGTTCATCTTATACACTACAAGTGAGTTTCCACAATGTGGAGGCACAGAGGTACATTTCGGACTCCTTACCTCTTCCGGTTCCCAAATTTGGTCCATTTGATGTTCCTCCCTTGGATTGAGACCGTTTCACTCATGTTTGTCCTCATAGTCATGTGTAGAACCTATTAATCCATGTTTGGTAAGTATGGGTCCATCTAGTTCATCTTATACACTACAAGTGAGTTTCCACAATGTGGAGGCACAGAGGTACATTTCGGACTCCTTACCTCTTCCGGTTCCCAAATTTGGTCCATTTGATGTTCCTCCCTTGGATTGAGACCGTTTCACTCATGTTTGTCCTCATAGTCATGTGTAGAACTATTAATCCATGTTTGGGTAAGTATGGGTCCATCTAGTTCATCTTATACACTACAAGTGAGTTTCCACAATGTGGAGGCACAGAGGTACATTTCGGACTCCTTACCTCTTCCGGTTCCCAAATTTGGTCCATTTGATGTTCCTCCCTTGGATTGAGACCGTTTCACTCATGTTTGTCCTCATAGTCATGTGTAGAACCTATTAATCCATGTTTGGGTAAGTATGGGTCCATCTAGTTCATCTTATACACTACAAGTGAGTTTCCACAATGTGGAGTCACAGAGGTACATTTCGGACTCCTTACCTCTTCCGGTTCCCAAATTTGGTCCATTTGATGTTCCTCCCTTGGATTGAGACCGTTTCACTCATGTTTGTCCTCATAGTAATGTGGAGAACCTATTAATCCATGTTTGGGTAAGTATGGGTCCATCTAGTTCATCTTATACACTACAAGTGAGTTTCCACAATGTGGAGCACAGAGGTACATTTCGGACTCCTTACCTCTTCCGGTTCCCAAATTTGGTCCATTTGATGTTCCTCCCTTGGATTGAGACCGTTTCACTCATGTTTGTCCTCATAGTCATGTGAGAACCTATTAATCCATGTTTGGGTAAGTATGGGTCCATCTAGTTCATCTTATACACTACAAGTGAGTTTCCACAATGTGGAGTCACAGAGGTACATTTCGGACTCCTTACCTCTTCCGGTTCCCAAATTTGGTCCATTTGATGTTCCTCCCTTGGATTGAGACCGTTTCACTCATGTTTGTCCTCATAGTCATGTGTAGAACTATTAATCCATGTTTGGGTAAGTATGGGTCCATCTAGTTCATCTTATACACTACAAGTGAGTTTCCACAATGTGGAGTCACAGAGGTACATTTCGGACTCCTTACCTCTTCCGGTTCCCAAATTTGGTCCATTTGATGTTCCTCCCTTGGATTGAGACCGTTTCACTCATGTTTGTCCTCATAGTCATGTGTAGAAGCTATTAATCCATGTTTGGGTAAGTATGGGTCCATCTTGTTCATCTTATACACTACAAGTGAGTTTCCTCAATCTGGAGTCACAGAGGTACATTTCGGACTCCTTACCTCTTCCGGTTCCCAAATTTGGTCCATTTGATGTTCCTCCCTTGGATTGAGACCGTTTCACTCATGTTTGTCCTCATAGTCATGTGGAGAACCTATTAATCCATGTTTGGGTAAGTATGGGTCCATCTAGTTCATCTTATACACTACAAGTGAGTTTCCTCAATGTGGAGTCACAGAGGTACATTTCGGACTCCTTACCTCTTCCGGATCCCAAATTTGGTCCATTTGATGTTCCTCCCTTGGATTGAGACCGTTTCACTCATGTTTGTCCTCATAGTAATGTGGAGAACCTATTAATCCATGTTTGGGTAAGTATGGGTCCATCTAGTTCATCTTATACACTACAAGTGAGTTTCCACAATGTGGAGTCACAGAGGTACATTTCGGACTCCTTACCTCTTCCGGTTCCCAAATTTGGTCCATTTGATGTTCCTCCCTTGGATTGAGACCGTTTCAGTCATGTTTGTCCTCATAGTAATGTGGAGAACCTATTAATCCATGTTTGGGTAAGTATGGGTCCATCTTGTTCATCTTATACACTACAAGTGAGTTTCCTCAATCTGGAGTCACAGAGGTACATTTCGGACTCCTTACCTCTTCCGGATCCCAAATTTGGTCCATTTGATGTTCCTCCCTTGGATTGAGACCGTTTCACTCATGTTTGTCCTCATAGTCATGTATAGAAGCTATTAATCCATGTTTGGGTAAGTATGGGTCCATCTTGTTCATCTTATACACTACAAGTGAGTTTCCTCAATCTGGAGTCACAGAGGTACATTTCGGACTCCTTACCTCTTCCGGATCCCAAATTTGGTCCATTTGATGTTCCTCCCTTGGATTGAGACCGTTTCACTCATGTTTGTCCTCATAGTAATGTGGAGAACCTATTAATCCATGTTTGGGTAAGTATGGGTCCATCTAGTTCATCTTATACACTACAAGTGAGTTTCCTCAATCTGGAGTCACAGAGGTACATTTCGGACTCCTTACCTCTTCCGGATCCCAAATTTGGTCCATTTGATGTTCCTCCCTTGGATTGAGACCGTTTCACTCATGTTTGTCCTCATAGTAATGTGGAGAACCTATTAATCCATGTTTGGGTAAGTATGGGTCCATCTTGTTCATCTTATACACTACAAGTGAGTTTCCTCAATGTGGAGTCACAGAGGTACATTTCGGACTCCTTACCTCTTCCGGATCCCAAATTTGGTCCATTTGATGTTCCTCCCTTGGATTGAGACCGTTTCACTCATGTTTGTCCTCATAGTAATGTGGAGAACCTATTAATCCATGTTTGGGTAAGTATGGGTCCATCTAGTTCATCTTATACACTACAAGTGAGTTTCCTCAATCTGGAGTCACAGAGGTACATTTCGGACTCCTTACCTCTTCCGGATCCCAAATTTGGTCCATTTGATGTTCCTCCCTTGGATTGAGACCGTTTCAGTCATGTTTGTCCTCATAGTCATGTATAGAAGCTATTAATCCATGTTTGGGTAAGTATGGGTCCATCTTGTTCATCTTATACACTACAAGTGAGTTTCCTCAATGTGGAGTCACAGAGGTACATTTCGGACTCCTTACCTCTTCCGGTTCCCAAATTTGGTCCATTTGATGTTCCTCCCTTGGATTGAGACCGTTTCACTCATGTTTGTCCTCATAGTATGTGGATAGAACTATTAATCCATGTTTGGGTAAGTATGGGTCCATCTAGTTCATCTTATACACTACAAGTGAGTTTCCTCAATCTGGAGTCACAGAGGTACATTTCGGACTCCTTACCTCTTCCGGATTCCCAAATTTGGTCCATTTGATGTTCCTCCCTTGGATTGAGACCGTTTCAGTCATGTTTGTCCTCATAGTCATGTATAGAAGCTATTAATCCATGTTTGGGTAAGTATGGGTCCATCTTGTTCATCTTATACACTACAAGTGAGTTTCCTCAATCTGGAGTCACAGAGGTACATTTCGGACTCCTTACCTCTTCCGGTTCCCAAATTTGGTCCATTTGATGTTCCTCCCTTGGATTGAGACCGTTTCACTCATGTTTGTCCTCATAGTCATGTATAGAACTATTAATCCATGTTTGGGTAAGTATGGGTCCATCTTGTCTTATACACTACAAGTGAGTTTCCTCAATCTGGAGTCACAGAGGTACCGTTTCACTCATGTTTGTCCTCATAGTCATGTGGAGAAGCTATTAATCCATGTTTTGGTAAGTATGGGTCCATCTAGTTCCATTTATACACTACAAGTGAGTTTCCACAATGTGGAGGCACAGAGGTACATTTCGGACTCCTTACCTCTTCCGGTTCCCAAATTTGGTCCATTTGATGTTCCTCCCTTGGATTGAGACCGTTTCACTCATGTTTGTCCTCATAGTCATGTGTAGAAGCTATTAATCCATGTTTTGGTAAGTATGGGTCCATCTAGTTCCATTTATACACTACAAGTGAGTTTCCACAATGTGGAGGCACAGAGGTACATTTCGGACTCCTTACCTCTTCCGGTTCCCAAATTTGGTCCATTTGATGTTCCTCCCTTGGATTGAGACCGTTTCACTCATGTTTGTCCTCATAGTCATGTGTAGAAGCTATTAATCCATGTTTTGGTAAGTATGGGTCCATCTAGTTCATTTATACACTACAAGTGAGTTTCCACAATGTGGAGGCACAGAGGTACATTTCGGACTCCTTACCTCTTCCGGTTCCCAAATTTGGTCCATTTGATGTTCCTCCCTTGGATTGAGACCGTTTCACTCATGTTTGTCCTCATAGTCATGTGTAGAAGCTATTAATCCATGTTTTGGTAAGTATGGGTCCATCTAGTTCATTTATACACTACAAGTGAGTTTCCACAATGTGGAGGCACAGAGGTACATTTCGGACTCCTTACCTCTTCCGGTTCCCAAATTTGGTCCATTTGATGTTCTCCCTTGGATTGAGACCGTTTCACTCATGTTTGTCCTCATAGTCATGTGTAGAAGCTATTAATCCATGTTTTGGTAAGTATGGGTCCATCTAGTTCATCTTATACACTACAAGTGAGTTTCCACAATGTGGAGGCACAGAGGTACATTTCGGACTCCTTACCTCTTCCGGTTCCCAAATTTGGTCCATTTGATGTTCCTCCCTTGGATTGAGACCGTTTCACTCATGTTTGTCCTCATAGTCATGTGTAGAAGCTATTAATCCATGTTTTGGTAAGTATGGGTCCATCTAGTTCATTTATACACTACAAGTGAGTTTCCACAATGTGGAGGCACAGAGGTACATTTCGGACTCCTTACCTCTTCCGGTTCCCAAATTTGGTCCATTTGATGTTCCTCCCTTGGATTGAGACCGTTTCACTCATGTTTGTCTTCATAGTCATGTGTAGAAGCTATTAATCCATGTTTTGGTAAGTATGGGTCCATCTAGTTCCATTTATACACTACAAGTGAGTTTCCACAATGTGGAGGCACAGAGGTACATTTCGGACTCCTTACCTCTTCCGGTTCCCAAATTTGGTCCATTTGATGTTTCTCCCTTGGATTGAGACCGTTTCACTCATGTTTGTCCTCATAGTCATGTGTAGAAGCTATTAATCCATGTTTTGGTAAGTATGGGTCCATCTAGTTCATCTTATACACTACAAGTGAGTTTCCACAATGTGGAGGCACAGAGGTACATTTCGGACTCCTTACCTCTTCCGGTTCCCAAATTTGGTCCATTTGATGTTCCTCCCTTGGATTGAGACCGTTTCACTCATGTTTGTCCTCATAGTCATGTGTAGAAGCTATTAATCCATGTTTTGGTAAGTATGGGTCCATCTAGTTCATCTTATACACTACAAGTGAGTTTCCACAATGTGGAGGCACAGAGGTACATTTCGGACTCCTTACCTCTTCCGGTTCCCAAATTTGGTCCATTTGATGTTCCTCCCTTGGATTGAGACCGTTTCACTCATGTTTGTCCTCATAGTCATGTGTAGAAGCTATTAATCCATGTTTTGGTAAGTATGGGTCCATCTAGTTCCATTTATACACTACAAGTGAGTTTCCACAATGTGGAGGCACAGAGGTACATTTCGGACTCCTTACCTCTTCCGGTTCCCAAATTTGGTCCATTTGATGTTTCTCCCTTGGATTGAGACCGTTTCACTCATGTTTGTCCTCATAGTCATGTGTAGAAGCTATTAATCCATGTTTTGGTAAGTATGGGTCCATCTAGTTCCATTTATACACTACAAGTGAGTTTCCACAATGTGGAGGCACAGAGGTACATTTCGGACTCCTTACCTCTTCCGGTTCCCAAATTTGGTCCATTTGATGTTCCTCCCTTGGATTGAGACCGTTTCACTCATGTTTGTCCTCATAGTAATGTGGAGAACCTATAATCCATGTTTGGGTAAGTATGGGTCCATCTAGTTCCATTTATACACTACAAGTGAGTTTCCACAATGTGGAGGCACAGAGGTACATTTCGGACTCCTTACCTCTTCCGGTTCCCAAATTTGGTCCATTTGATGTTCCTCCCTTGGATTGAGACCGTTTCACTCATGTTTGTCCTCATAGTCATGTGTAGAAGCTATTAATCCATGTTTTGGTAAGTATGGGTCCATCTAGTTCATCTTATACACTACAAGTGAGTTTCCACAATGTGGAGGCACAGAGGTACATTTCGGACTCCTTACCTCTTCCGGTTCCCAAATTTGTACATTTGATGTTCCTCCCTTGGATTGAGACCGTTTCACTCATGTTTGTTTTCATAGTCATGTGGA
>CACVBM020000142.1:0-16019 GCA_902728155.2 Microthlaspi erraticum
TTGACCATTTGCATTTGATCAAATGCCTCACTCATGCTATCCATAGAGGCAACTCAATTCCAATCCCACTGAGATCTCTTCTGAACTTGTGAATCACTTCCTTGTGACCTTGACTAAGTAGGCGAGACGAGGAAGCGGCAACCGGTTGATAAGGATCAAGCAAAACAGGCTGTCGGACAGAAGAGGTCGGACTCGATCGAGCTAGAGTTGGACTCGATCGAGCTGCCGATCGAGCTTGTCGTGCGAGCTCAACTGGTGAAGTGTGAATGGCCACAGTAGGTGCATGCACTTCTGGTTGATCAATCTGGACTCCAGGAGCCTCAGCAGCAACAATCTCTTCATCATTCAGCAGTAAACAAAAATCTTCAATGACCCTTTCTTGATCCTCTTCTTCAACAAGTCCTTCTTGAGTGAAGATGACCTTGCACTGTTCCTTGGGGTTCTGAATAGCTTTACCAGGTAGTTGTCCTTGCTTTGTAGCAGCAGCAACAGAAGAAGCATGATTCTCCAGAGAGTAAACCCTTGTGTTGAGGTTCTCGATCTTAGAGTTTATTTCAGCTAGCTTCTTGCTTGTGTCCACTACCCCATCAGCTTGCCCTTGAAGTAGTTGCTTTAGCATTGCCTTTGAGCTCATTCTCTTGTGAAGGTGCAGGCTGGGGCGGTTGGTGGGGGAAGCCTGGTGGGATATTCATTTGTTGTCCAGGGAAAGTGCCTTGTGGTCCTTGGTAATTGTTCTTTTGACCATACCCATGTTGTGGCACCTTGACTCGATCGAGCTGCTTGTTGTTGAGGATATACTTGGTCCTGAGGGTTAGCAACATCAGTGTTGCGGTATGACATGGCAGGGTTGGACTTGTAGTTATAGTATCCTTTGTTGTAACCTCCTTGCCCATTGCTCATGTAGCACACCTCAGCAAATTGTGTATCCTCCCCTTCTTGGACTGGTTCCATCTCCTCAGCAGACACAAAGTTGACTTTCTTCATTGTGGACTGAGCTAGGATCAGCTTATCCAACTTCTCATTCAATGCCTTAACATCTTTTCTCAACTTTTCGTCTGACTCGATCGAGTGGTGGGTCGAGCTCCGGTTGGTGCGATCATACTCTTCTCCATAGCTTCCATTTGAGTTAGCTATGTTCTCCACAAGTTGCCAGCCATCATCTACATCCTGGTTGAGGAAGTTCCCATTGCTAGCTGTGTCTAGCATCTCCCTATACCTAGGCAAGCATCCTCTATAAAGAGTGGAGAGTAGTGATTCATTGTTGAATCCATGGTGTGGGCACTGACTTGTGTAGCCTTTGAACCTCTCCCAAGCCTCTGCGAATGTCTCATTGTTTCGCTGGATGAAGCTGGATATCTCTCCTCTAAGCTTGGCTGTGCGACCGGTGGAGAAAAACTTAGCAAGAAAGGCCTTCTTGCATTCATCCCAAGTGGTGATTGTGCCATGGGGCAAGCTCTTCTCCCATTGGTGAGCTTTGTCAGCTAGAGACATAGGAAAGAGTCTCAGCTTGATGGCATCTTCAGAGACACCATTGATCTTTGTCAAATCACAAAGCCTATCAAACTCATCAAGGTGGTCAATGGGGTCTTCACTTGGCAATCCATGGAACATCTTGTTCTGGACAAGGTTGATCATTCCCAGCTTGATCTCAAAGTTGTGGTTCTGCACTGGTGGTGGAACAATCCCTTGTCTCTGTTGGTGGCGGTTTGGAGCATCTCCTTGACCAATCGGTCGAGTTTGCCTAGCTCGACCGAGTCCATGCCCAAAGGGTTTCCATTCCCCTCTGGTACATCCATTGTATCAGCAACAAGCACCTCAGGTTCCTCTTGTACCCTCTGTGACCTCTGAACCCTCTTTCTACCCGTTGTAAAGTCTAGCTCGACCAAGTCTTCTTGACCGACTCGATCGAGTTCGCATACACCTGCAAAAAGAGACAAAAACCCAGCAGTACAATAGAACAGGGGTGGTATAGCTTGATCGTCCAAGTGTGTTTGAAACTCAAATGCAACAAAAATATTCCCAAATCGGCAACGGCGCCAAATTGATGATAGGATTTGTGTGTGGATGTGAAAGATATGAAATGAAATGAGTGGTGGAATGCAACAGTGGTAATGATGGTGGTAAGATGCAAACACAAACACAGTCAACAATTCCCTTTAACCATCATAGTTGTAGTACAAAGGGTTATCAATCCAAAATGGGAAACTTGTCACTCTATGAGAATATGAAACAACCAGAAAGTCAAGCAAGCAGTTATGATTTGAAGTAACACTAACAACCTAAATAATGAAAATGCAGTGCAATAAAAGTAAACAAAGCAGTGAAGTGTCAGCTCGACCAAGAGCTCGAGAGTCAGAAGTACCAGCTCGATCGAGTTTAGGGACGAGTTGAGACGACTTTAACAAGATAAAGAGAGAATTAGGGTTCAAGACAGGGTTTTGCAATCAAAGGAATCTACACTTAATCAATCTAGCTCTTAAAACTCCTTGTATCAAGGCTTCTCTTGATATTGGGCTTCTCAATGCCTAGCCAACCCTTTCCCAAGGTGGAGGCTATCAACCAAGGAATGATCTCAGAAACAGGGGGTTAGCCAGTGAGAATCAAACCTTGGAGGCTATAGGATCATTGCCCAAACTAATCCATCCAACCCCTTAGACCTCTATTGTCTAGAGCAAGAGATATTGGAGCTCTTAGTGGATCTTTTCCAGCGAATGCCATCACTTCGTGTGGGGAGTCGCCTAAGGACTTACAAGCCAGGGGTAGTGGTCATGTAGCCTTAAGATCTATCCAAAAGAGAGAGAATCTAGATTAAGACCATAAGCTAGAAGGATTAAGCATATGAAACCTCTAATCTATCCCATCTCAAACCCTAATGGGTAACTACTCACTACACATGAATGTAAACACAAGCAAATGCAATAAAAGAGACATCATAAGAAAGAGGAGATGAAATTAAACAACTTTTATTGAAATAAGCAAGTGCAAATACAAAGAGATTATCCAGGATCTAGGATTCAAGAAGCAAGAGCTTCAAGAACACAAAGATGGGATTAGTTCTAAAAAGTAAAAGACAATAAATTAAAAGAAACTAAAACAAAATAATCTAAAGCTTGGTGGTTTTTTCGTGGCTTAGAGCCTTTAAATACAAAGAGGATTAGGTTTAGGGTCAAAGGAAAGTCAAGGGGGAAGCAACATTTTTCGGGTTTGACTTTGACTTCTCAGCTCGATCGAGTTGAAGCTTGGCCGGTCGAGTTGAGGAACTCGACCGGTTGGTCGAGTAGACGGTCGAGCTGGTCTTCAAGATGGCTTCTCCCTTCTTCCTTTGCGTATCCAGTTGAGCTGCTTCCATGTGCCAAGTCCCTCCATGCTCCTCATGTCCCATATGCTCCAGAATGCTCCAAAAGACCTATTTCAAAGGACCAAACATGCATATGTATGCAAATGCAACCTAAAACTAACATGAATGCATAAGAAGAGAAAAGGAACAAGATATGATGCAAATGGAAGCTAAAACTATGCAAAAGATGCATAAAAGATGTGCTAAAACTATGTAAAATGCAAGTACATCAGTGGTTGTGAATGTAAAAAGAAAGATGTAACCTGATTTTGTGTTACTTGAAGAATGGTGAATGCAGTGGAATGATGGTAGTGATGGAATGCAAGTGTGGTGAGGTGGGATGGGTGAGATGCAGATGGAATGAGATGGGATGGTGTGTTGGGCGGCTTGAGAGGACATGGGCGAGCGTGGAGAGGTTCTGCTCGGCCATCAAGTCGCGCCAACTATGAACATTCTTCTTGTGGTATATCTTCTTTACCATTGTGTGGTTCTTAGATTCCTGTATCCAAAACTCAAAACAAAACTAGACATTAACTAAAACTAATTGAAAAGAAAAGTAAAGAAAAACACCTTTCATGGGTTGCCTCCCATGCAGCGCTTCTTTTGAGTCATTAGCTTGACTGATAGGATCTCTTAGTTGGAGATGGGGTAAGGGCACGGCCTGAGACATAGTCTTTTAGTTCTTGTCTCATTGTGACCTTGAGTGTGGTCTGGTGGCTCTCTTGGGCGGCCTTGGGCAGTGATGAGGTAAGACAGCTTGTTTGGTGAGATGAATGGTATGGTCTTGTAAAAGACTGTCTTGTCAACATTGGTAAGGACATTCGCCGGTTTGGAAGGTCCATGACAGCTCCAGCAGTGGCCAAAAAGGGTCGGCCTAGTATCAATGGTGTGTCACATCCTCCTTGAATGTTTATGACATGAAAGTCCACCGGGATCTTGATATCTCCAATCTCTAGAAGAACATCAATAACAACTCCTCTTGGCTTGGCTATAGTATGGTTAGCAAGTCCAATACTAATTTGAGCAGGTTGCAAGCGTGTGATGCCAAGGAGTTTGGCGGTTTGGGTTGGCATGAGGTTTATGCAAGAGCCAGAATCGCATAGTGTTCTATCAAAGTAATGACCATTTACTTGACAGGGAATAGAGAATTGACCTGGGTCTTCAATCTTGTAGAGGGTCTTGAAGGTAGGCTGAACTTTAGCTTTCTCAAAAAGCTCTCTTATGTCCTCAGGTGTCTCCTTGCAGTTGTGGAAGAAAGGTGGTGAATGGGTAGTGGCGCCAAGCTGTTTGGAAGGACATGCTGGCTGGAAGAGTTTGGACAAACTGATTGAACTCAGCAAGCTTCTCTCTTGATATGGAATTGACATACCACTTGGGTGTGGTGAGATGGTGGTGATGGTGGTTGATTGACTGCATGAGGGGCAAGGGGAAATCGAGCCTTCCTGAAAAGTTGGTGTATCTCTTCTTTGTTTTCACTAGTTGTGAAAAAGAACTCCACTAGACCATGTTTATCCCAAGCTTCTTCAAAAGTGACATAGAATGGAAGTGATTTCACCTTAGCATTGAACTCTTTAAGCTTCATGGGGCTTATCTTGTTGGGATCAATGGGATCATACTGCCAAGTATCTTCTTCTTCAGTAGGTGGTGATGGTCTTTGCATTGCTTCCAATCTTGGAAGTGTAGAAGCTTGACTTCTTGGTGAGAAACGAGGGTCTCTAGGGCTTGGTGTATCCATGCTCTGTTTTGGGGAAGCATTGATGTCGATGCTCTGCTCTTCATCTTCATCATTCAATTGTTCCTCATACTCTCTTTCTTCTTCTTCTTCACTATCCTTGGACTTGAGTAGTGCTTCTTCTTGTGATGGCATTGCAATAAAAGGGAGGGTGGTTGGGTGTTGGACTCCTCTCTCTCTTGTAAGTTGGCATGAGATGATCCTTCAAGGGCTTGTAGGCGGTTGTAGATTGATCCAAGATGTTTGCTATTGCCATAGCTAGTATCTTCAATTCTCATGCTCTTGTTCAGCAACTCTTGATATTTGGAAGCAACATCAAGCTTAACTAGGGTTAAAGATCGATCATGATCCTCTCTTAACTTCTTAATGTCTTCATCAAGCTTGATCACTTGCTTGAATAGGACTTCAGATTTGTTTCCAAGGCTCTCATGGATGAAATCGATTCTTCTCTCCATCTTCTTTGTACTTCTTCTTGATTTCTCAAGTACTCTTGAAGCATATCTTCAATCTTGGTTAGGCGCGCGGCTTGATAGCTCTCCCTTGGGAAAAATGGTGTCTTGTTTATGTCTGGTGATGATGGATGGTATTGTGAATAGCTTGGGCGTGGTGGTGGGACATAAACAGGACCTTTTTATCAAATCTGTGGAGGAAAGCTTCCTTTGTATCCATTCCAAGTCTTGAAAGCATGTTGGGCATTGAACTTAGCCCAGTCTTTGGCTTGTCCAGCTAGTGATAGTTGGAAAAGTTGTATCTTCTTGGGGTTGTCTCCAAGTCCATAGTCATGACAAAGCTGCTCAAAGTTGCATAGATGCTCCTTTGCACATTCTGAAATAGAGTTGTAGAAAGGATTCCTCTCCACATGCTTGATTAGCTCTTCATTGATGAGGATGGGTGGTATGCCTCCCCATTCTTCTTCATCACGCTCTCCTTCCAGCTGATGAGAGTAGTGGTGGTACTTGGATTTGAAAGGTGGCTTCTTGCAAACCTTTCCAAGAAAGCATCTCTAAAATCGATCCATGACTCGATTCTAGAGGTGGTTCATGCTGCGCCCAATCTAGTGCTGGTCCAGCTAGTGATGTGCTGAATAGCATCATCTTCTTCTCAAAGTCAAAAACTCCATAGGAATCACAAGATTGTCAAAGTGATCTATGTGCTCCAATGCATACTCTGAAAACAGATCATGGAATTGATCTCTCTTCACGAACTCGATCAGCTCAGGGTTAATCTCCTCTTCTGGTGTGGCTAGAAGGTATTCTTCTTGGTGTGATGCGGCTTGGCTAGACGTCTCCAGGTCGGCTGCTTCAAGGTAAGGAAGAAGTTTCTTCTTTGTCTTCAAAGTGGATGGTCTTGGAGGACTATCCCATGAAGGTGGTGGTGCTTGAGGGCTTAACATCTCTTGTTCGCTCAAGAGGTGCTTTGAGGTGGTATGTGGCGAATTGGCATCGCCTTTATAGGGGAAGAGGCTTGTGGCTCCTTCTCCATGTCTAACTAGGAAAACCTGAAAAGCTAAAAACAAAAAGGAAAAACCAAAAAAGGAAAAACAAAATCAAAGAAAAAGGAAATCTAACAAAAACAAAAAGGAAAAGTGAAAACCCTAGACTAGCTCTCTTGCAAGAACTTGTAGGTGCGAATTGGTCCCCGGCAACGGCGCCAAAAACTTGATCGCGGGATCAGGTCTTCCCCTTTCCTATCCCTGATTCTGCAAGTGCACAGGTCAGAAGTAGTAAACGGGTATCGAACACAAGGACCAGATTGCACACTACAAGTTATGAGTTTGAGAACAAGCTAGGGCAAAAGTATAAGTTGGTTGAGTGCAGAGAAAGTAAAGCATGCAAGTAATTAAAAGTGAAGATTCAATAGGAGAGAAAGGCTAAGCAATAGGATAGTCTTGAGATAAGCAATTCAAGAAGCATGAAATCAATCAATTAGGGTTACCGCACTTAGGTGCTAATCTAGAACTTGAAACACTATGGTATGATCATTCCACTGTCGAGGCTCCGACCCCTTTGTTAATCTACCTAGTCGCTAAACTTTTGGTATGTCCCTAGGTGATTAAATCAAGCATTAGTTCGATCAAGATCAATTGTTCACAACCTACAAGTAGATCAACTGTCGCAGTCTAAAAGAGATTGCCCACCAAATACTAGTTCAGGCGAATGATACAGCACTGTCGAGGCTCAAATCAACCTAAAGGCATATGCTAATTGGCCAGATTAACAACAAGCATTAAGTATAAGCAAAGATGGAGATTATAAGTAAAACCCTAATTGTGATCAATCATCAAGCATTCATGAATGCTATCCTTTGACTTCCTATCACTTAACAAGTAAACTACTCAGACATAGAGAAGGAAACGAATTCATATTCATAAGAACAGAGATTCGAATCCTCTCTAGAAAGAGTAACAAGCAAGAACAAAGTAAAAGCAAGCAAAACTTTATTAAGATGTAAAATAGAATGTGGTCTCTCTCCTTCTTTTGAGTTACAAGGCTAAAAAGAAGTATTTATAATGCTCTAAGTATAAGAAGACGGCTAAACCTAATCTAGCTAGGTCGGCGCCGGCTTTGGGCTTGAATTGTGCGGATTGGGCTTCAAAAACGGCTTCGGGTCGACCGCGGCGTTCGGACGGTCGTCGGGACGATCGGCCGGACAGTCGGGTTTGGCTGAGTCGGAACGGTCGGGGCCGGATGGATTCACGGTCGGCCGGCTTGGTCGGGCGGATAGATTTGGCCGATGAAATCTCTCGGCCGGACGCGGGCGTTCTCCCGGTCGGACGGATGCATCGGCGCGGTACGGACGAGTTGCGCGGCCGCGAGGCGTTTCCCGGCTCGCGCGCTTGGTCGTGCGCGGCGTGGCGTGGCGTTGGCTTGGCCGACCGCGGGCTTGAGTTTCCCGGGTCGTGAGCGTGATCGGCCGAGCGATCAGTCGGACGGACACAGCTTTGGCCGAGCGCGGAACATTCGTTCCTCGGCCAGCCGGACTGCGCGTTCGGGCGCTGATTCTCGATATGGCCGTCTGGAGCAGCCTTCACTCTTTTGGCTATAACTCCTTTTCTACTCATCCAAATTAGGCCGTTCCACTTGCATTGGAAAGTTAACTCAATCAGAGCACGCAGGGAACTGGTCTTGATGAAATCCATTGAGTAGATCTTTTTCTAGCTCCATCCAAAGTTGATGCAGGGGCATTGAACTGGTTTAGAGTCCAAATCTCCTGTTTTGCTCCATAATGCACCTTTTTACCTAAAATGACTCTTTGCACTATAAATCCATAAAAACTACCTTTTAACACAAGAATCCACTAGAAAACCATTAGAAAACCATAGTAAAATAGCATAAAAAGTAGGTAAAATAGAGGTATATCAACCAGCTCGACCACCTACTCGACCATCCGGTCGAGTTCCTCAACTCGACCGGCCAAGTTCAACTCGATCGAGCTGAGAAGTCAAAGTCAAACCCGAAAAATGTTGCTTCCCCCTTACTTTCCTTTGACCCTAAACCTAAATCCTCTTGTATTTAAAGGCTAAAAGCCACAAAAAAACCACCAAACTTTAGATTACTTTTGTTTTAGCTTTCTTTTAATTTATTGTCTTTTACTTTTTAACAACTCTGAATCCAATCTTTGTGTTCTTGAAGCTCTTGCTTCTTGAATCTTAGATCTTGGATTATTTGCTTTGTATTTGCACTTGCTATTTCAAAAAAGTTGTTCATCTTTATCTCCTCTTTCATTTGATGTTTATTTCAATGCATTTTCTTGTGTTACATTCATGTGTAGTGAGTAGTTCCCATTAGGGTTTGAGATGGGATAGATTAGGGTTTCATATGCTTAATCCTTCTTGCTTATGGTCTTAATCTAGATTCTCTCTCTTTTGGATAAATCTTAAGGCTACATGACCACTACCCCTGGCTTGTATGTCATTAGGCGATTCTCCACATGGAAGTGATGGAAATCGCTGGAAAATATCCACTAAGGGCTCCAACAACCCTTGCTCTCGAAATGGAGTTCATAGGGGTTGGATGGATTAGTTTGGGCAATGATCCTATGGCCTCCAAGGTTTGATTCTCACTGGCTAACCCCCTGTTTCTGAGATCATTCCTTGGTTGATAGCTTCCACCTTGGGAAAGGGTTAGCTAGGCATTGAGAAGCCCAATATCAAGAGAAACCTTAGTACAAGGAGTTTTAAAAGCAGGATCGATTAAGTGTAGCTTCCCCTGGTGATGCGGCATCTATGGGATGAGTACAAGTAATAATTCCCTAAGACAACTAGAGTTGCAAGTGCACAACATATAATTGTAGTATTTAGGGGTCGAACCACAAGGGATTGGATTTCACACATTACATAATCATAGAGTTTAAAGATCTAAGCTAAATCAAAAGATGCAAGGGTTTGTGTTTGTTAGAACACGTGAAAAGAAAGAACAATGCAATTCTATACAAACAACATTATTGAACTATTGAAAACTCTTTGAAAACACATGCCAAGTCGATTGAAAAGTTTGTTAAAATCCGATTCTTTTGAACTCAAAACACTAAGGAAGGATTATTCCACTTTCGTGGTTCCAATCCCCTATGTCTCTTAAACCAATGGGCTCAGCTTTCGTTGGTCATTGTAGAGTGAGACATGCATTACACTCAAGTAATGATTGTTCACAAAACTCTTTAGGTCTACTTTCGTAGCCTAAAACGATTTGCCCATCAAATACTATATCCGGAGATATAACAAGCTTTTGGAGAGTATATCAACCTATAATCAAGTCACTAGTTAGCTACTCTAGCAACAAGCATTAAGCATGAATAAAGATGGAGAACCATAGGGTTTCCCCTTTATTTAACAATCGATTTTCGATGGCAATTATGTCATGTCCTCAATGAAAGGATCCATAATTCAACAATGAGTCATAGATAGTAGATGAGATCTCATGAGTCCTAGAGAGAGAGAGGCGGAGAGATATGAGTCAAACCGCCTCAATCTAGGGAGAAGTCTCTACTTCTAGACTATATAATTGAAACATGCAAGCTATATACAAATGCAAAAGAAGAAAAGAAAGAAGAAGGAGACCACCTAAGTGGCTCCGAACTTTATTGAATATAAGTGTTTCTTGGTTATGCGTCTGGTCTATTACAAGAGGCTAAAAGCAAGTATATATAGGTAGAGAGCGGGTCTAGGTCGGCAAAGTTGAGGCGCGCGAAGAGGAAAGTTTCCATTTGAATTAAGAACAAGGGTACATACCATGAGTTTTGCGATTTTTCCAAGGCGGCCCACCTCTCTTTGGACAATCCGATTCGCCATCCTTGACCCCTTCTAAAAGTGTGGTCTCAACTAGGGAGTATCGATCAGCCGGCTTTAGACTCTTACTCATCCCCTTGTTTTGGCACTTGTCTTTTTACTCCATGTTTCTCCTCTCTCTCTTCTCACTTCTTCAAGTTGATTCATCCCTTTTTTAGGGTAGCGAAGTATTTTTTTATTCAACTCCTTCTCTTTATTATAGAGGTTTTGCTTGGACCTTCCATAGACGCGAGTATTTATGGTGTTTGCCACCGAATCCCCGGTTACTTGGATCCATAGGTCTTCCATAGACGCGAGTATTGATGGTGTTTGCTACCGAATCCCCGGTTACTTGGACCTTTACGCTTTTTCTTTTAAATTGAAGGGGAGAGAGAGGGAAGCACGAACTCACTAAGACTTTTTCATTTGATGGAGAGGATGAGGAATCATGCCATTTGTATGCCAAGCCCCTAGCTGAGAAGATTAAGTTCATTAAGGGCGGAGTCAAGAGTGGATCCTTTTCAAGTCCTTGGAGGTGTGGGCGTTGTTGGTAGATCGATCAATTCATAGTGTCCCTGTGGTAAGATATATTGCCAAGACTGCTTCAATGGTTACTTAAACGTTAGCACAACAATGGTTAGATCCAACATAAGGTCATAATTCTTTGACAAATTTTGACTCAATAAAACGACTCAATGAAAAGCAAAAAAGAACAAACGTGTTAGTAATCCCCCCAGACTTACCTCTATTTTACATGCTTTTTATATGGTTTTACTATGCTTTTTATAAGGTTTTTAATGGCTTTCTGATCTAAAAAGGTAGTTTTTATGGATTTATAGTACTTAGAGTCTAAACAGGTCAAAAGATGCATTTTGGAGCAAAACACATGATTTGGACTTCAAGACAGCTCCAGGACGTAGCATCAACTTAAGAAGGGCCTTAAAACCAATCTACTCAATGGAATTCATCAAATCAGTTCGAGGCGATGCATACGTGAGTTAGCTTTGCAACGCAACTGGAATCACTCAGTTTGACCGAGTAGATTGGGAGATATCTCTATTTCCCTGAGACATATACGAGGGAGCTTAATCGGACTGCATCAGTACATCAAACGGGCAGCCGCGGCTTGGACCCTTAAACTCAATGGATTTCAATGAAACTTGATACCAATGCCGTTGGAAGTATGCAATTTGGATAAGCCGTTTAGGAGATATCACGTTTGTACTGAAGACTGGTTAACAGCCGGCCGAACGCACTCGGCCGGACAGGAAGGGAATTGGCTTCGCTCGGCCTTCTCCAGGACGGATCCGACCGCACGACCGCACCGTCCGAGCCGGGAGGCAATGGACCACGATCGACCGAGAACATCACATCACGGCCGACCCCGACGGGACCCGGGAAATCCCTTGCACGGTCGACCCGATCTCCGCGAACAAGAAGCCCACTTATGCAGTTTTGACAATTCTCAGCCCAATTAACCTAAACCGACTTGTGAAGACCTAGGGCACTATAAATACTCTTTTTTAGCCTCTTTAGAAGAGAGAGCCGCATAGAGAGTCACAAGAGAAGAGCTACAAGAGAGAGGCGCACTAGGGAGCTCCCCTTAGAGGGATCTTCCATTGTTTTACTTCTTTCTCATTGTTTTCCTTAGGGAGAAGATCCCTTCTTTGTATCTCGACATAGAGAAGCTTTCTAAACCCTTTTCTCTTATATTAATATGATTTCTATCTCAGATCTATGCTTGTTTACTTGCACCATGTTTGAGTAGATTTCTAGTTAGGTTTTAGGGTTTCAAAGAGTTCATGTGTTGATTATGATTTGATGAATTAACTAGGGATATCATTAGAGTCTTTGTCTCATTTTGCACACTTAATTAATGCTAATCACTTTACCGTACATCTAGTGATTCGATCTTAGGTTGATTTGAGCCTCGAAAGTGTTGTATCATTCGCCGGACATATTCTTTGACAAGCTAGGTTTCTTAGACTGCGAAGTTGATTTACTTAACCTAGTGAACTGTATCCGAACTTGCTCGATCTAATGCTTGATTTAATCACCTAGGGACATACCAAAAGTTTAGCGACTAGGTAGATTAACAAAGGAACCGGAGCCTCGACAGTGGAATGGTTTTACATTCGTGATTGGTGTTCTAGACGGATCTTACATCCCATATCCCTAAATAGATATAAATCAATCATCAATCTTATCATATATGAATCTCTGCGAATTACCTATTGCCTAGCGTCTTTCCCACATTGAACTTACACCGCTTTCATATTGCTTTCTTTTAGTTTAGTTCTTTTGCATACCAAAACCCCAATTCATCCTTTTGTCCTAGCTAAGTTAGACTTGCATAGCTTGTAGTGCACTTATCTGCTCCTTGTGTTCGATAACCCGTTACTACACCTGACCTGTGCACTTGCAGAATCAGGGATAGGAATAGGTAAAACCTGATCCCGCATCAAGTTTTTGGCGCCGTTGCCGGGGAGCAATACAGCTGCCTACGAGTTCCCAAGAATAGCTTAGTCTAGGAATTTAGTTTTAGTAGTTTTTTTTTTTCTTTCTTTTGATTTTTAGTTTTAGTTGTTTTTCATTCTTCCTTTGTTTTAGTTTTTGTTTCAATTTGCTTTAAGCCTTTATCTTTGTGTGTTTCAGGTGCAAACTTGATTATAAGATGAAAGCTATGATCTATGGCCAGACCCAAGATCATGTCCTACTAAGGCGTGCCCCTTACTACCAAGAAACCATTGGAGATTTTGCATGGGAGCAATCACAAGAAGTTAACTATCTTGATGACTTCATCCATCCTCCTGACTTCCAGCAGCAATCACCACGGTTTCACCATCAAGGAAGTCAATTCCAACCTATGCAGCAGTACAATCAAGAAAGCATGTACCCAATGAAGCAGCCTTACAACTTTCCTCCTAGCGCACCTCATCCGGTTCAGCAAAATAGTGTGATTCAAGCAATGCTTCAGCAGATTGTGGATGATCAAAAAGAGTTCACTAATGAATTGGATGAGAGGATGGAAAGCTTGTTCAACAGTTTCATTGACAAGAACGAGTCTCTTGCTTGTCAAATCAAGAAGATTCACACCCATGTTGATCAAACCTATGAAGATTTGAAAAGACAAGAGATGGAGGAAACAAAAGCTTTCTGTGAATTCATCTCTAGAAGGGAAGCTGAGTTCGTGCCAACCCATAAACCACCCCAGACTGCTGTTAACTTGGCTACAAGACCAGAGCAAGAGCATTACTCTTTGGACTCAACAAGAGGTTACAAGCCGAAGCCACTAGAGAAGATCTCTAACCCGGAGAAGCTTGATGTACCTTGCATCTTTAATGGAGTTTTGTTCAAGGATTCCATATGTGATACAAGATCTCACATCAACATCATGAAAAAAGGAATAACCAAGAAGATTGGGATTGAAATCAGGGATCCCTCCAAGATACCAATGCGGTTTAAAGATGACCCTTATACTCTCTTCCATGGTTTCATCTCGAATCTTACACTATCCATTGGAGATCACGTCTTTAAGGCTGATTTCCATATATTAGAGATGAAACAAGACCCTGACAAGCCATTGAGTTTTGGTTCATCATTCCTTGAAGCCAATGGAGCAATCTTAGATCTTCAGAAGCAAAGAATCTCTCTCTCCAAAATCAGTAAAGCCATGTCCTATCCGGCGGTTCCTATCAAGAGCTCTCATTATGCAGATGTGTGCGCTAGAGAGGAACCACTATCAGAGCCTTATAATGATCAAGAGGAGTTGATAGACGTCATATCAGCAGCCCCTCTCATCATACCTAAGGAAATTGCCATACCGGCAAAGGCCAACTGCATTAAGGTTTCAAGTGTCTTAAGCAAGATTTTGACACCAAGGGAGTACAAGGAGGACGTGATTGATGCCACACCACAGCCTATAAGAACTTCAAGATGCTTCTCTAAGTTCAGCTTTGATTTCCAGAATAAGGAAAACAAAGAACCCTTCAAGGATGGGCTGCACAAGAAGAGGAAACTCTTTACTGGTGGTATTGTTTCTTGCAACTACATTCAAGACCTTCAAGATATCCATAGGAGGAGTTTCAAACCGTCAGGTCCAGAATGTAGAGAAGCTAAAGGAGCCTCAACTCTTCTACTTGATCAATTGGTCAATTAGAAAGAGAAAGAGTCATGCTAAAAGACTTTAAACAAGCGCTATATGGGAGGCAACCCATAATGTGTTTTCTTTTCCCTTTTTAATTTTTGTTTTAGTTTAATAGTTTTTGTTTTGTTTTTGAAGTTTTGGATACAGAGATTTGAGAATCTAGCATGAAATTTGAGAAGAAACCTCGAAAAATGAAGAAAGGAGACAAAACCATGAAAGTGTCCCACCCAAAGTCCCACCCTTGTTCAAGGCGAAATCTCCACTACAGGTAAGTAAATTCTTCTCCAATATTTCATTCATGACCACTATTAATCTCTATTCATGAGCATTTGAACCATTGCACTTCATTAGTTACATTTCATGGTCTAAATCGCTTTAAAACTTCATGGTTATTGAATGAAATATATCTCTACTTGTCAAACTTATATGATGCAATGAATTCACATAGACTAAACTATAATTTGAAGTTTGGGATCACTAACCAAGACCCAAAAATATGTTTATAGTTTTTACCTTAATCTCTTGGATTGTGAACTTCAAGCTGGTTACTTGAGGGTCTCAATCTAAGAACTATCTAATCAGTGATTTCAAGTATTTTGCAAGGATTAAATTACTTGACAGGAAGGATATCAAGAAGAAATGCTATAGCCGACCACAACCATCATACCTATGGAGGTTTAAGGAAGGTTTTAAAGGAGGAACATACCCAATCCCAAGGAACAAGGCGCGCACCACATGGCAAAGATAAATAAGAGTTAGAAAATCACTTTGGTCGAAGAACATCTCAATTGGCCCGAGTGGATTTGAAGAAATTCCATCCGGCCTATTTCTCTCGGCCATGGCACATGCATGGAGAACCAATCTCGGCCAACTCCTCAACCGTATGTTCAAAGTCCACCAAACTTCATAGACGACCATAAATTGGTCGGCACATCCAAAAGATAGGACGGTAAAATGTTCACGGTTCGGGAGATATATAGAAGAGCCCCATCCGGTCGTCCGCGGTGCAACCATATGGCCGACAAAACCAAATCAAGGCATAGGCGCGAACTCCGGATGGAAATGACTTCCTGGAGCTGCACTATCACATTTCCAGAGGAAGATCACAAAACGAACGAGCCAAACTCAAGGATGGCCAAGAAACCTCTTCCCGGAGCCATATTGACCACTTTGTGAAGGATCTCTCAGTCCACTCGCTCGAATGCTTGAAAACTTCACCAGAGGCCATCAAATATGAGGTTGGTCGATAAAATTTCAATATGGGTCGAGGAATTCATTATAGTTTGAGCTGTAGTCCATAGCACTACCCTCCGGTCGACCGAAATGTCCCATCTCGGCCAGAACGCAACCCGGAGTGAACCAAGCCCTGAAACTGAACAAAGGTCAACTACATACCACCACTAGATTGTTTCTTCATGGACTTAATGTCTAATCAGGTTATATCTTTCTTCTCATTCATTCACACATTATTACATATTTCTTTTTCCTCCCTTAATCGGATTTGCTTTCACCGGGACGGTGCAAGTTAAGTCTGGGGGGA
>CACVBM020000143.1:0-16017 GCA_902728155.2 Microthlaspi erraticum
GAGCCGATCGTGTTCTGTTGTCGTTGAGTCAGCTGAGGAAGCCAGGAGAAAAACAAAGAGCGGACATAAGGATGTTAGTGGAGATGCCAACAGTCGATCAAATGATGAGGGTGTTAGCGCAGAGAAGAAAGCTTCCAAGGAAAATAGGAATGAGATCAAGGACTACTTTGATTGCCGGTATGCTTTATTATTTGTCTTTAGCCTCCATTTAAGCGATATGACTGTTTTCTTAGCTGTGGTCATATCATTATCTTTTATTTTAGGTACATTTCACCCTCTGAAGCTGTTTGGAGAACATTCAAATACCCGATACACCATAGATCTGTATCAGTGGAGAAACTGACATTCCACCTCGAAGGGAAACAGTTGGTTATTTTCAAAGGTATTGACAAAATGGAGAGGGTCGTAACACGTAAACTAATTGAGAAGACAATGATGCTGGCATGGTTTGAACTGAACAAGGAGTGTGAATTTGCTAGAACGCTTACCTATGTTCAGATTCCAAATTATTTTACCTACGTAAAAAGTGAAAAACGCTGGAAACGTAGAAAGAGAGGATTCAGCATTGGAAGAATCAATTACGCACCAAGGAAGATTGAAGATGCTTACTATTTGAGAATGCTGTTAAACGTCGTGAGAGGTCCAAGATCGTTTGAGGAGATAAAGACCTATAATGGTGTGTTGTACCCTGAATTTAAAGATGCCTGTTACGCTAGGGGCCTGCTAGAGGATGACCAAGAGTATATCGATGATATTTGCAGAAGAAGCTTCACATGTCCTCCATCACAACTTCGCCAGTTGTTTGTCATCATGCTTACTTCAGATAGTCTGATTTCGCCAGATGTAGTTTGGTATGCGTGTTGGGAGTTTCTTTCTGACGACATGGAGATGATTAGAAGAAGGGATCTTAATAGACCAGGTACAATATCTTCACTCTTCATTTCCTTAATTTTTTTTTTAAAAATAGGAATCTATTTACTAAATAGTATTGTCAACGAATTTCAGCACTTACGCTAAGTGACGAAGACAAAAGGGAATATGCTCTCCAGGAGATTGTAAAGTTAGTAAAAAGGAATGGCGCTGACTGGACGAGGTTTAAAAGTATGCCTCAACCACGGGGAGTTACTTATTCAGCTACCGATAATGTTCTAATTTTTGATGAAAAGAGTTATGAAAAAGAGGAGCAGAAAACAAACCACGACAGAGACTTTGCTAAGCTTACTCCTGAACAGAAGAAAGTGTATGAGGAAATAATTGGTTCTGTTTTGGCGAGAAAAGGAGGAGTGTTCTTTGTATATGGCTTTGGT
Organism: Microthlaspi erraticum; assembly: GCA_902728155.2. Lineage (NCBI taxonomy): Eukaryota > Viridiplantae > Streptophyta > Magnoliopsida > Brassicales > Brassicaceae > Microthlaspi > Microthlaspi erraticum. The sequence goes on from CACVBM020000143.1 coordinate 1,308, forward strand.
GGAACTGGAAAAACATTTTTGTGGAGGATTTTGTCTTCTGCAATTAGATACAGGGAAGAGATCGTTCTAAATGTAGCTTCAAGTGGTATAGCATCACTACTGTTACAAGGAGGCCGCACGGCTCATTCCAGGTTTGGGATACCTCTGAATCCAGATGAGTTTACTACATGTGTTATGAGCAAAGGTTCTGATCTAGCAAATTTGGTCAAAGAGTCGTCTCTTATTATATGGGACGAGGCTCCTATGATGAGTAGGCATTGTTTCGAGTCTTTGGATCGAAGTCTTTCAGACATTATTGGTAATAAAGATGGAAAGCCGTTCGGAGGTAAAGTAATTGTGTTTGGAGGTGATTTCAGACAAGTTCTTCCAGTAATACCTGGTGGTGGTAGGGCACAAATAGTAGGAGCCTCGCTTAACTCATCTTATCTTTGGAAACACTGCAAAGTTTTAAAACTGACAAAGAACATGAGGCTCTTATCTGGTAATCTGAGTGAAGAAGAAGCAAGAGACCTAAAGGAATTTTCAGAGTGGATACTCGATGTTGGTAATGGAAGAATAGCGGAACCTAATGATGGTGAAGCTGAGATCGAAATTCCTGAGGAATTCCTTATAATGGATGAAGAGGAGCCTATTGAATCTATAAGCAGGAAGATCTATGGAAGTTCCGAGGCTCTGCAGGACAACACGGATCCAAACTTTTTCCAAGGAAGAGCAATTCTTTGTCCTACGAACGAAGATGTCGACAAGATAAACCAGCACATGCTAGACAAATTGAATGGTTAGTCAGTTTCCTCAGTTTCTACTATTTTACGATTTGTAACTAACCTAAATTGATATCTATCAGGAGAGGAACGAATTTATCTCAGCTGTGATACCTTGGATCCTTCAGACTCTTCTGCCATGAATGACGAGGCTCTAAGCACGGAATTCTTAAACAGCATCAGAGTTGCTGGCTTACCTAACCACAGTTTGAGACTGAAGGTTGGGTGTCCGGTGATGTTGCTAAGGAATATTGATCCAATAGGAGGTCTAATGAATGGAACAAGGCTGCAAATTACTCAACTAGCTGACTTTATGGTAGAAGCTAAGGTTATTACCGGAGACAAGATTGGAGCCAAAGTTATCATTCCTCGACTCACCATTACACCATCAGATGCGAGGCTTCCATTCAAGATGAGAAGAAGACAATCTCCTAAAATAATAGATCTCGAAAATTTTCCAATGTTGAACGACGTTAAACTCGCACGAGTGGGACCAAACCGTCACGATTCGAGGATTACTGTTAAAGTGTTAAAGATCTGGGATACAATTCATGTCGACACCGGTGAAGGGCTCAGTTTCCTCTTTCTCGATGACGAGGTTACTGTTACAGTTTCAAAGTAATTTTATTTTGAAACTAATTTTACATGATACGAATGGATTTCTTAATTTATTTTCACAATTGCAACAGGGAACGAAGATGCATGCATTGGTGGAAAGAAAAGATCAGCATAGGAGATTTAGGAGACTACTTCATGAAGAAGAGTGGAAGACCATATCTGGTTTCCAAGTTCGTACATTTACTCCATGGATTCGTTTGACCAAACAAAGGAAAGAGATTTTCCTCACTTCTGAGACACAAGTTGATGATGCTGACGCCTTTGATGGTTTTATTCCGTTGGATCTAATTCCATTTGGAGATGTTATACGCTTTGGAGTTCATGCTGGAACTGTTTATCTTAGAGGTTATTTCCAACTATATATCTTTAATTTGTACTAAATCATCCCTGTGAATAAACTTATTTTGTTTTGAAGTTACATATTCTGCTTAATCGGAAGTTTCATGTTTTTTAATTGTAACAGACTTCATAGGCCAAATATTATTTTCTCATGAGTTGGGTGTCATCAAAGATCGTTCTCTTCCTAGGAACAGATTGAACCTTTACGAGAAATATACCAGCAAGATTGACTTTGTGATGCGGGACAACGTGTAAGTTTATATCTACTATATTCCTAATCTCTTTAAAATTAATTACTGGACTATGTAGTATTTATCTGAGACACACTTTTTTATTTGATTTTAGTGGCAATAGATTAAACGTTCGTGTAAAGGGACAGTTAGCAGATAAATTCAAACTCTTCTGGCTTTGTTACGCCAACTGTGGAACAAATATTGTTCTGTTAACTGACTGGCGTGTTGTTGGAAATGATGGTAAGCTCATTCGTGTTGTTATAGTAATATTCTGTAGCAGATTTTCCAATTGTCTTCTTATGTAAACTATATAACATCTTCAATTTTGATTTAATCTACAACTAGGTGGTATAAATGTTGAAAGCTCTCCTGGTATCTCTACTTTTGATTTCCATCCCACCGGACACTTAGAGGTGGAACATTTCGAGAATACATTGTAAGTTTTATAATTTGAAAGTCCATTCTTGCTAAATGACTTATCTTACATAAGACTCACTAGCCATGATCGATAATTTTTTATATTGTTTTCTTTTTACAGAGAAGCTGAGGTTGATGATAGCGATGATGATTGAGAATCTGAAGACATGGATGTTTAAATCATTATCTTTCCTGCTATCTATGTGTAACTTAACTATGAGAACCATGCTATTGTTATTTAAGTTTACTTTCAAGTTAAGATTAAAGGTTTCAGTTGATCTACTGTTTTCGAAACCACTAAGTCAGAAAATGTTTTTATATAATTTATTCAGGCACAGAAGATACTGATTCAATGTAAATGTCAGTAAAGCAAGATATTGGTCCAATAACAGGGTTTACCTTTATATTCTGGAGAGTCATAAACCAGTATAGGTAACCGTTCCCAAAAGCTGAGTATCTACCTGCCAAAACACATAAAAATGTTCAAGAATTTTAATCCACAGAAGAATACCGGACTGAAAGGATGTATTGAAGACTTATGCTACTCTTAATCAGTTGATATAAAAGTCATGAACAAGGATGTATTGAAGACTGCATATTTACGAAAAGAGTAAAATTTAATTTCCAAGTTCTGTCACCTCTATGAACAGAGGAAAAGCTGCAAATGTTTACTTTCACGTGAAAGGTTCATCTTTTGTGGACTTTGGAAATAGCTGTCTTCCTTATTTTCATTTCCAAACGGTCAGATATATTAAATGTATGAAGAGTATATTTATTTTTCCTAACCGAATAACAATGAAATGGTAACATAATTCGACATCCTATAAATAACTCAGCACTCTGTCTTTTTGTAGAACAGAGAATCACAACAAATCTTCAAATATGGCAACTATATCGAAAATCAACGAACTTTCTCCTCATAGGAATGGTTGGACGATAAGAGTTAGAGTTTTGAAGAAATGGTCTGAGATGATAGATGGAGGTGGTGACATATTGCGTTTTCTTTTGGTAGATGATCACGTAAGTTTATTTATCTTCTTCATTCTTTTTTGTTAACATTTTGATTTATTCGGTATGATAGGAACTGCTATTAGTCGTGTTTTATGTACTTTTAACAATAGAAATTGTTTAATCGATAGGATGGAAAAATACCTGCCAAGGTCAGTCAAGAAAATGGTCTCTATGAGAATTTGATGAACAGCTACACGAGGGCGACTGGAAAATCATCACTGGATTTACCGTAGAGTTGTCACCTCCTGGATTTCGTTTTGCTATGAATCACCATACCATCATCTTCACAGGTAATACTAATCTGCAGAGGTCATGGGGTGTCATCACAGACCATTACATGAGTTTCAAGAACTTCCGGTCCATAATGAATGGAGTATATACTTCCAACTATCCAATTGGTATGTTTTTACTAACCGAGCAATTATTAATGTTTGTGAAAACTTATTATCTTGAAGTAGTAATCAATAGTCATTTCATATTTCATAAAAAAATATATAGATACACTCTAACTATTCTTTGAAATAGATCTCCTAGGCTATCTAGATGGCGTTGGTGAAATAGAAGTTGTGACAGACCACACCTTTACACTAGGTGATAACATGCAAACTTCAAGAGTAACATTCACCATCAAGGATCTTGAGTAAGTATAGTGGATAGAGTTCATGATTTTTTTACCTAGGTTTAAATGAGATTAAGCTGTAAATGCGACTTTTATCATCAACTATATATACTTTCCATCTTTAGAGGTCGCACACTGGAATGTGAAGCCAGGGGAGTTTTGGGTATCCAACTCTACAATAAATGGTGGAGGCATGGTGGAACCGAAACATTCATCACAATGAGTGATTGGATGGTTTACACGGACAGAGGTATTTATCACAGTTGCTTAGGAAGTTTTGCATCTGTATAGATGGAATGTTACATAAGATAGCATCTAGATAGAGTACAATCGACTATCAATGACTAGCTAAGTTTCCAACGTATAGGAACCTGATGATAGGATTTGTGTGTGGATGTGAAAGAATGAAATGAAATGATAAGATATGAGGTGGAATGCAAACAGGGTGAATAAAGATGAAATGGTGCAAACACAATCAATCAACAATTCCTCTTAACCATCATAGTCATTGAAGTATAAGAGGTTATCAATCCAAAATGGGAAACTTGTCACTCTATGAGAATATGAAACAACCAGAAAGTCAAGCAAGCAGTTATAGATTTGAAGTAACACTAACAACCTAAAAATGAAATGCAGTGCAATAAAAGTAAAAAAGCAGTGAAGTAGCTCGACCAAGGACTCGAGTCGAGTGGGAACAGAGTACCAGCTCGATCGAGTTTAGGGTCGAGTTGAGACAAAAAGCTAAAGGTGACGACTTTAACAAGATAAGAGAGAATTAGGGTTCAAGACAGGGTTTTGCAATCAAAGGAATCTACACTTAATCATCTAGCTCTTAAAACTCCTTGTATCAAGGCTTCTCTTGATATTGGGCTTCTCAATGCCTAGCCAACCCTTTCCCAAGGTGGAGGCTATCAACCAAGGAATGATCTCAGAAACAGGGGGTTAGCCAGTGAGAATCAAACCTTGGAGGCTAGGATCATTGCCCAAACTAATCCATCCAACCCCTTAGACCTCTATTGTCTAGAGCAAGAGATATTGGAGCTCTTAGTGGATCTTTTCCAGCGAATGCCATCACTTCGTGTGGGGATCGCCTAAGGACTTACAAGCCAGGGGTAGTGGTCATGTAGCCTTAAGATCTATCCAAAAGAGAGAGAATCTAGATTAAGACCATAAGCTAGAAGGATTAAGCATATGAAACCTCTAATCTATCCCATCTCAAACCCTAATGGGTAACTACTCACTACACATGAATGTAAACACAAGCAAATGCAATAAAAGAGACATCATAAGAAAGAGGAGATGAAATTAAACAACTTTTATTGAAATAAGCAAGTGCAAATACAAAGAGATTATCCAGGATCTAAGGATTCAAGAAGCAAGAGCTTCAAGAACACAAAGATGGGATTAGATTCTAAAAAGTAAAAGACAATAAAAAAAGAAACTAAAACAAAATAATCTAAAGCTTGGTGGTTTTTTCGTGGCTTAGAGCCTTTAAATACAAGAGGATTAGGTTTAGGGTCAAAGGAAAGTCAAGGGGGAAGCAACATTTTTCGGGTTTGACTTTGACTTCCAGCTCGATCGAGTTGAAGCTTGGCCGGTCGAGTTGAGGAACTCGACCGGTTGGTCGAGTGACGGTCGAGCTGGTCTTCAAGATGGCTTCTCCCTTCTTCCTTTGCGTGTCCAGTTGAGCTGCTTCCATGTGCCAAGTCCCTCCATGCTCCTCATGTCCCATATGCTCCAGAATGCTCCAAAAGACCTATTTCAAAGGACCAAACATGCATATGTATGCAAATGCAACCTAAAACTAACATGAATGCATAAGAAGAGAAAAGGAACAAGATATGATGCAAATGGAAGCTAAAACTATGCAAAAGATGCATAAAAGATGTGCTAAAACTATGTAAAATGCAAGTACATCAACACCCCCAAACTTGAACTTTGCTTGCCCTCAAGCAAACAAATAGAACAAGAAAGAGATGAGGTTTGAAAACAAGCTGATTCAACACTTAAAAACATGTCCTCAAAAGCGATTTGCTAAATGTCCAACTTAGAGATTCTAGAATGCAACAAGGTGAGAGATATTCATTAAGATTTAACCATGCTTATCAACATCAATCCCACTTCACAGTCACTCAAACAATGCATTCAAATCAGCAAATCCCTTTAACATTCATTAAGCAAAAACAGTGAACCAAAAACATGCAAGATCAATCAACTCATTTGGTTTCAAGGGTTTATGGGTTAAGAGACAAAGAGGGTCTCTTTTGTATGGTGGTTTAGTAACAGGGATCTCTCAAGAAAGTGGCTTTGCTTTGGCAGAAGGCTAAGTGTTAGAACCAAAGATGATGCAAGAACAGCAGCTCGAGCCGCCTAATCCTAACTCGATCGAGTTCAACACTTAGAGCTTTTTAGAACAAAATCCTAACTACCCTTTTTGGCATTTCGCCTTTGAAACTGAGGAGCTTTGCTCACTTTTCTTTTAAGAACTTCCTAGGGAGAGGCTTCTTGAGGTAACATCTAGCGGTTTGGGATTTTCTAAACACTTAGGGAACTTTTCTTCCTTTTTGACACTTGAGGCTTTGCCTTCTTTTCATTCTACTTAGAACCCTTTTTACTTTCCTTTTTTAACTTCCCAAACCTTTACTAGACCCTTTTAAACACTGCCAACTCCCTGGACTTAACCAAACTCTTTTTCTTTGGGTTTTTCCCAATTTTTACCACTTTTCTGGTTTTGACACCCAACTCGATCGAGCTCGAGTTGGCACCCCCAAACTTAGCCTGAAAACAATCCCAAGAGAACTAGACAACTAGAACTACTGCCCCTGCCGGTTTAAACACAACACCTTATGCTAAGCAAAGCCAAGAAAGGTTCTCACATTCGCACAAGAGATAATAAGGGGTTTGAAATGAAAAGGCTTAGGTTTAAGGTGTGGTAACTGTCTCAAAGATAGAGATCAGCTATCTGGACAAGCAAAGGGATATGAAAATGGTAAAGAATGTCCAGATATGTATGTGGTAGCCATGAGTTGAAATCAAATGCAAGCATTGGTAATTAAAGATCAAGTTATGGTTCAAATAGATAGGGAAATGCATCAAATCACAGCAATGGTTGAATGAGATGTGCATGCAGCGATATGATCAAGATAAACATGGTTCTTGCTGCTCAATCAATCTCACCCTAATGCACAAAAGAATCTAAAAACAGGGCACTCAAGAAATCGCAAAAGATGGACAAGTTTTCAAAGTCAAATCAACAATGCAAGTGAAAAATGCAATCCTAAACAAGTCTAACAAATATGAATGCAAAAAGATGAAAATATTTTTGGATTTTTTGAAAATTTTATGATTTTTTTGGTTTTTCTATGCAAAAGATAAATGAAAAACTAAGAACAAAGAAAACAAGGTTAAATCATCTCTTGAACCCTCCCCCAAACTTAAATCACACAGTCCCTTGTGTGAGAAAAATTCAGTGAAAGATTCAAGAGGGCAAAACCAAGAAAAAACAAGAACAAATGCAAGAAAATATGAAATGGTATATACAAGGGTTGGTGTTTGGATACCTCAGTGTCCCCCAAAGAACTGGGAGACTAGGTCGTGGTCTGGAGATGGGAGACGGCCATCAGGAGCACTCCATCAACTGGGTTCGGCTCACTCGATCGAGCTTGTGGCTCCTCCTCCTCTTCTTCTTCATCTTCAAAGTGGGTGTGGCTTCCTTGGCCTTGGTGGAGCTTGTGCTCGCTCGAAGCGGTTGTAGGGAGTCCAGCGGTCTGAGGAAGTCCTGGTACTGGGTTGATCGTACTCGAATCCAGGGTTCTCAAACTAGGCTCCTCCAGGTCAACTCGACCGTCAGCTCGATCGAGTTGAGTTTCCTCTGTTTGGACTCGATCGAGTCCGGTGGTCGAGCTGGAGCGTCTGGCCTTAGAACTCTTCCTCCTTCTCTGCGTGTTGTCTCTCCTTCTCTTGGCTCGAAAGAGAGGCTCTGTGAGGCTCTTGGGCAGGGAGCCTCCTTTGGGTGGTGAGGAGTGACCTACTCCTAGGGAATGTGGGGGCCTTGGACTTCTTCTTGCTTGAAGAACCAGAAACCTTCTTCTCCAAACTCTTGATCTTGCTCACCATCTTGTCCATGGACTTTTGCATCTTCTCAATGGCTTTCCCTTGCCACTTGTTGAACTTTTGGAGAAGTCCAATCCTCTTGTGGCAGCCACAACAGAGGGGTTCATCCTTGGAGCCTCATACTCCTCAAAGTAGTAGCACTCAGGCTCACCCAAGTCAGCGCTCCCTGGACCTGATATTCAGCTCGATCCTCAGCTCGACCCTCAGCTCAGACTCAGATCGAGCTCAGGCTCCTCTTCTCGCAATCATCCTCATGCCCAACTAATGTGTACACAGGGGGTCTGAAATCAATGTTCTCACCCCTTACAACTGTGGTGAGCTCTGGGTTGGGCAGGAGAAACTTGGAGGGCCAGCCAATGGATGTGTGAACTTGAATTGGAACCTCCCATCCAACTCCTTGTGCTCAATGAGGAGGTTGGTCTTGCAAAACTTGATGTCCATCCAACCTGGTTCAGTGGCTCTCTATCAGTTGGGTTCACTCCAGCAGCACACAAGATAGGTGTGATGAGCCCTCCAACACTTAGCTTCTTCCTCTTTGGTCTAGTGTTGTAGGCTGTGATCTTGTAGGTGAGGAGATGGTCAAGGAAAGGCATCAAGTTCCCTGTGTCAGATCTATCTCCCCTGATCCTCTTGCCATCGCTTGTGCGTGAGAGAAGGGCTTGATTCCCATGTCAAGAAACTTGAGTTCCCCTCGTTGATTGTCCCGGTTGCCTTCCTTGCAAAGAAGGTGTTGGCAAGTGCCTTGTGCACATATCTCAAGACTGGGCTCCTGATCTGAGCTGCCTTGGACCTTGAGGAAGAGTACACTCCATCAGCGATTGTAGCCCAAACCCTTTGGAGTTCCTTTTCCTTGAAGTTCCACTTGGTTCCCTCTCCATAGTTGAACCCAAACAAGATCTCCAACTGCCTAAAGGTCACCATTCTCTTCTCTCCCTTAGCCAAGAACGTGATCCATCCCAATCCTTGGTCCAAATCAGCTCTATCTTCTCTCATACATGTGGTACCTCATTGAAGCTAGAACTCGCAAGTGAGCTCCTTGTAGGATTCCATGTGGTAAGAGAAGAGCTTGGCCAAGTGCATGTTCTTGAGGACCAACTCCACATCTTCAAAGATTCCAAGGGCCTTCATTGTGTCAACATGTGGGTACTTGGTCTCCATGAAAGTCCATGGAGAAGAGAGCATCATAGTGCTCTTGGTACATGGGGAGCTCATCCTCTTCTTCCTCTGACTCCTCCTCTTCCATGGGCACATTCTCATTGCTCCTCATGCTCACTCTCCTCAATCTCTTGATTGATCTCTCACCCTCTTCTTCACTTGGGAGTCATCATTCTCCTCTTGGGTTTCACTCCAATCTCAAACTCCCTTGCTTCACTCTCACTACTAAGGATCATTCCTTCTTTTGGTTCTCCTTTCTTCCCTCACCCTCTCAGACTCTTCCTCATGTCCTCCTCTGGTTTGTGTTTGAGTATCCTCCTTGCTCCTCTTATTGCATCTCCCATTCTCTTGTGAAGCGCTACTTGCTTCCTTCACCTCTCAACATCTTAGATTGTACCTGAAATGCATCAAAATTACAAAGAATTAGAGTTGTAATGATCGGTTTGGTCAACTCGACACTCAGCTCGATCGAGTCAAAAAACTCGAGTGACAAACTCGATCGAGTTGGGTGAAAACAGAGTATAACCAAACCTAATTCAAGTATTAAGAGCTGGAAAGGATGCTAATCAATCAAATTGAACCAAGAACAACTAGTAAATGGAACAATGAGCAATTCTAGTGAAAACATAGCAACCTTAACCATACCAAACTCAAATTCAATTTCAAGCACATGCAACAAGTTTAATGGCAAAACAGAGGTGAGGTGAGGCAAACTAACAAGATTATAAGGAGAGAAAATGAAAGCAATTACTCAAGAACAAGTCCACAAGGGACACATGCAATCAAAAATCAAGAGGAAACAAGCAATAGGAAATCGAGATGGAGAATAAGGGTTTTAGGGTTCATACCTTGCTTGAATGATGGAATTGAAGAGCAGTAAACTAAGAACTAAGCAAAACAATGAAGAACAAAGAAATCGCAAAAACTTAAGAGAGAGATTGAAATCGATTTTTCTTGTGGTGAAGAGAGAGATGATGATTTCAGAAATTTAAGTGTGGGAGAGAGAGAAGTGGATTCGATCGAGTTATGGGGAAGAGAGTGTTTGAGATGTGTGGTTGAGATTAAAAGATGAAATAAAGAGGGAACAAGAAGCTAGGGATTCTCTGATCAAATTAGGGTAGTGGGGGACCAAAATCAGCTTGTGGGACCCACTCCCTTGACCAAAAAACGGTTATGAATTTGAAATTCAAAAACTTACCTTGGTCGAGTTGTGGAACTCGATCGAGTTGCCCTGGTTTCTAGCTCGATCGAGCTCGTGGTCGAGCTGGCTCCTTTGACACCTAAACTTAACTTATTGAAAGGTTAAAAACATAAAGATAGATAGAAATTGCATAAATAGAGTATGTACAAGGATAAACATGGGACTTCCTCCCAAGTGAGCTTGTTTAAGGTCCCATAGCTTGACCTTTACCTTCTTAGGCATTGGTTGAGCTAGTCCCACCATCAAGGGTGATAGTGAGGACTTGAGACAGAAGCTCCTTTAGCTTGGTTGGGTCCCTGGACTGTTCTGAAGTCACCAAGGCCTTGGCTCTAGAGAATGGCCTTGATCTCCCCTTGTACCTTATCTTGTACTCAATCTTCCCATTTTCAAACTTGGTGGGGAACAAAGTCATTGTGAGCTGAGATGGCTTGACTGAAGGGGCCTGAGCTGGTGGATCCTTTCTTTTATCTCCTGGTCTTGCCTTAGAGGCTGCATCCTCCCCTTCTTTTAGAGCCCTTCCTAGTGGCTCATCAAACAAAGCTTGAAGGCTCTCTTCATCAAGCACACAAGGGGCTTGAACAAGTCGCTCAGCTCTTGGCCTATCAGATCGTGGTTTCTCAACTCTAGCCCTCTCAAGACGTGGCTTCTCAATCCTTGGTCCTCTCTCATCCTTATCCTTCCCAACTCTTGGTTCCTTGTCAACCCTTTCCTTCACAACCTTTGTAGCTCCATGACTCTTAGAACTGAGATTGGTACTGTCAATTGTGGCACAAAAGTCTGAACCTCTAGGCTGCAAGCGATATGACACCAAACTATTCACCTTGTGAAGGATCACTTCTTGCTTGTGAAAGTCTATTGAAGCGCCAACTGTACTAAGGAAAGGGGTTCCCAATAACAAGGCAAATCCTTCTCTTCTTCCATTTCCATCACAGTGAGATCAGTTTGGATGATGCATTCTCCAATTTTCAAGTGATAGTTCTTGAACACTCCAAGAGGAGACTTAGAAGTTGCATCTCCAAACATGATTGAAGTAGTAGGGCGCTGCAAGGCTCCAGCAATGCCTAGCTTCTCTGCCATGGAGAGAGAGATCAGATTGATGCTTGCTCCAGAATCCACTAAGGCATTGTCAATCTCAAGATGCCCAAGTGTGCAAGGGAGAGTGAATTTCCCTTGATCCTTGACCTTTGGTAGGAAGGTGGGTGAAGTAAGCAGGTTGAACTGATGAGTAGACTCTTGTAGGACCTCTGAAACTTTATCACTGTTGGCTAGAACATCCTTGACCATTTGCATTTGATCAAATGCCTCACTCATGCTATCCATAGGAGGCAACTCAATTCCAATCCCACTGAGATCTCTTCTGAACTTGTGAATCACTTCCTTGTGACCTTGACTAAGTAGGCGAGACGAGGAAGCGGCAACCGGTTGATAAGGATCAAGCAAAACAGGCTGTCGGACAGAAGAGGTCGGACTCGATCGAGCTAGAGTTGGACTCGATCGAGCTGCCGATCGAGCTTGTCGTGCGAGCTCAACTGGTGAAGTGTGAATGGCCACAGTAGGTGCATGCACTTCTGGTTGATCAATCTGGACTCCAGGAGCCTCAGCAGCAACAATCTCTTCATCATTCAGCAGTAAACAAAAATCTTCAATGACCCTTTCTTGATCCTCTTCTTCAACAAGTCCTTCTTGAGTGAAGATGACCTTGCACTGTTCCTTGGGGTTCTGAATAGCTTTACCAGGTAGTTGTCCTTGCTTTGTAGCAGCAGCAACAGAAGAAGCATGATTCTCCAGAGAGTAAACCCTTGTGTTGAGGTTCTCGATCTTAGAGTTTATTTCAGCTAGCTTCTTGCTTGTGTCCACTACCCCATCAGCTTGCCCTTGAAGTAGTTGCTTTAGCATTGCCTTGAGCTCATTCTCTTGTGAAGGTGCAGGCTGGGGCGGTTGGTGGGGGAAGCCTGGTGGGATATTCATTTGTTGTCCAGGGAAAGTGCCTTGTGGTCCTTGGTAATTGTTCTTTTGACCATACCCATGTTGTGGCCTTGACTCGATCGAGCTGCTTGTTGTTGAGGATATACTTGGTCCTGAGGGTTAGCAACATCAGTGTTGCGGTATGACATGGCAGGGTTGGACTTGTAGTTATAGTATCCTTTGTTGTAACCTCCTTGCCCATTGCTCATGTAGCACACCTCAGCAAATTGTGTATCCTCCCCTTCTTGGACTGGTTCCATCTCCTCAGCAGACACAAAGTTGACTTTCTTCATTGTGGACTGAGCTAGGATCAGCTTATCCAACTTCTCATTCAATGCCTTAACATCTTTTCTCAACTTTTCGTCTGACTCGATCGAGTGGTGGGTCGAGCTCCGGTTGGTGCGATCATACTCTTCTCCATAGCTTCCATTTGAGTTAGCTATGTTCTCCACAAGTTGCCAGCCATCATCTACATCCTGGTTGAGGAAGTTCCCATTGCTAGCTGTGTCTAGCATCTCCCTATACCTAGGCAAGCATCCTCTATAAAGAGTGGAGAGTAGTGATTCATTGTTGAATCCATGGTGTGGGCACTGACTTGTGTAGCCCTTTGAACCTCTCCCAAGCCTCTGCGAATGTCTCATTGTTTCGCTGGATGAAGCTGGATATCTCTCCTCTAAGCTTGGCTGTGCGACCGGTGGAGAAAAATTTAGCAAGAAAGGCCTTCTTGCATTCATCCCAAGTAGTGATTGTGCCATGGGGCAAGCTCTTCTCCCATTGGTGAGCTTTGTCAGCTAGAGACATAGGAAAGAGTCTCAGCTTGATGGCATCTTCAGAGACACCATTGATCTTTGTCAAATCACAAAGCCTATCAAACTCATCAAGGTGGTCAATGGGGTCTTCACTTGGCAATCCATGGAACATCTTGTTCTGGACAAGGTTGATCATTCCCAGCTTGATCTCAAAGTTGTGGTTCTGCACTGGTGGTGGAACAATCCCTTGTCTCTGTTGGTGGCGGTTTGGAGCATCTCCTTGACCAATCGGTCGAGTTTGCCTAGCTCGACCGAGTCCATGTCCCAAAGGGTTTCCATTCCCTTCTGGTACATCCATTGTATCAGCAACAAGCACCTCAGGCTCAAATTGATGTTTTGTTGTATGTGATAAGAAGTGAAATGAAGGATGATAAGATATGAGGTGGAATGCAAACAGGGGTGAATGATGAAATGGTGCAAACACAATCAATCAACAATTCCTCTTAACCATCATAGTCATTGAAGTATAAGAGGTTATCAATCCAAAATGGGAAATCTTGTCACTCTATGAGAATATGAAACAACCAGAAAGTCAAGCAAGCAGTTATAGGTTTTAAGTAACACTAACAACCTAAGAAATGAAAATGCAGTGCAATAAAAGTAAACAAAGCAGGTAAATAAGTAGCTCGACCAAGGACTCGAGTCGAGTTGGGACAGAGCACCGAGCTCGATCGAGTTGTGGGTCGAGTTAGCGGAAAAGACAGTAAAGGTGACGACTTTAACAAGATAAGAGAGAATTAGGGTTCAAGACAGGGTTTTGCACAAAGGAATCTACACTTAATCATTCTAGCTCTTAAAACTCCTTGTATCAAGGCTTCTCTTGATATTGGGCTTCTCAATGCCTAGCCAACCCTTTCCCAAGGTGGAGGCTATCAACCAAGGAATGATCTCAGAAACAGGGGGTTAGCCAGTGAGAATCAAACCTTGGAGGCCATAGGATCATTGCCCAAACTAATCCATCCAACCCCTTAGACCTCTATTGTCTAGAGCAAGAGATATTGGAGCTCTTAGTGGATCTTTTCCAGCAATGCCATCACTTCCGTGTGGGGACTCGCCTAAGGACTTACAAGCCAGGGGTAGTGGTCATGTAGCCTTAAGATCTATCCAAAAGAGAGAGAATCTAGATTAAGACCATAAGCTAGAGAGATTAAGCATATGAAACCTCTAATCTAACCCATCTCAAACCCTAATGGGAACTACTCACTACACATGAATGTAAACACAAGCAAATGCAATGAAATAGACATCATAAGAAAGAGGAGATGAAATTAAAGACTTTTATTGAAATAAGGAAGTGCAAATACAAAGCAAATAATCCAGGATCTAGGATTCAAGAAGCAAGAGCTTCAAGAACACAAAGATGGGATTAGGGTTGCTAAAAGGTAAAGACAATAAAAATTAAAGAGAAGTAAACAAAGATAATCTAAAGCTTAATTTTTTTTTCGTGGCTTAGAGCCTTTAAATACAAA
>CACVBM020000144.1:0-202699 GCA_902728155.2 Microthlaspi erraticum
TAAACTAGGTATCCCTCCTGTAATATATATATCACAACATGTTTATTGTTGTGAATATACACTTTTCGTTAACAATATATCTTCATATAATTTGGACCTGATCTTGAAGATCTTTCTTGCTCCTTATTCCAAATTATTCCATGCATCAGTCAGCTATGTCCATGTCAGTTTGAGTTCTTTGAGTGTATTTGAACTTGATATTTTTAAAAGATGTATAATATATATGTTTATTTTGTAAACTTCCAAAACACATAGCAATCGCCTAGCCCCGATTAGGCATTCTAGCCGCTAGGCATTGGCTCACCGCCCGTTTAGGACTATTTTTTGGTCCAGTATTTTCATTAACAAAAAAAGCCCACTAAGGAGACTGACACTAATATATGCTAAACTCTCGAAACAATTTATAAGTTTAGTTTAAACTAATAAACCACTTCTGAAAGCAATTATATTAAGAAATGAAAGCGTCACATGTTAACATACGAAACGATAAAGAGAACAAATTTATTATGACGCCAAAAATTCACGAGTTATTTCTGTAATGTTTGTCGATAAAAAATAATAATGTCATGTGTTAACATATGAGATGACAAAGGGAACCAACTAATTGCGGCATAAAAAATCCAAGTTTTTTCTTCGTAATCTTCGCTGATGCAAATAAAAAAAAAACTTATTGCATTCATCTATAAATGACTATTTTTCACCTCAATCTCATCTCTAAAAAGCTAAGCAAAAGACAACAAAGTTCACAAGACTGCAGAAATATTACTTTTACATTAAAAGAGAGTTTAGTTGACGAATAAAAGACAATCGATTAAATTCGAAATAAACCTTTAAAAACTTGTGTAAAGATTAAAAAAAAAAAGAGCTTATCCGGAAAACTATTACCTAAAACAAGATAAGATTAAGAAAATACAGTGTCACATGTTAACATACGAAACGACAAAGGGAACAAACTAAATGCGGCGACAAAAATCCACAAGTTTTTTCTCCGTAATCTTCGTCGATGCATAAATTTTTAAAAAAATATCACATATTAATATACAAAACGACTAAGGAACAAACTAATTGCGGCGCCAAAAATCCATGAGTTTTCTCCATAATCTTCGCCGATGCAAATCCAAAAAAAAACTTTATTCCAGCTGTCTATAGATAGTTTTCATCATCTCAACTCGATCTCCAAGAAGCTCCGGAAAAGACAACAAACTCCACATAAAAGACAGCGAAAAGTTGACAATAAAAGTCGATCAACTGCATCCAAAATTAAACTTTCAAAAACTTGTGCAAGGAAGACAAAATTATCCGGAAAACTATTACATGAAACAAGATAAGATTAAGAAAACAAAGTGTCACGTGTTAACATGCAAAACGACAAAGGGAACAAGCTAATTGCGGCGCCAAAAATCAATGAATTTTCTCCGTAATCTTCGCTGATACAAATCCAAAAAAACTTTATTTTAGCCATCTATAAATGACTATTTATCACCTCAATCTCATCTCAAAAAATATACGCAAAAGATAACAGAGTTCACATAAAAGACTGCATAAATATTATTTTTGCATTAAAAGAGAGTTTAGTTGACAAATAAAAGACAATCGATTGAATTCGAAATAACCCTTTTAAAACTTGTGTAAAGATAAAAAAGAGCTTATCCGGAAAACTATTACCTAAAACAAGATAAGATTAAGAAAAGACAGTGTCGTGTTAACATACGAAACGACAAAGGGAACAAAATGCGGTGAAAAAAATCCAAGAGTTTTCTCCGTAATCTTCGTCAATGCATAAATTTAAGAAAAAGGTATAACATATTAATATACAAAACGACTAAAGGAACAAACTAATTGCGACGCCAAAAATCCATGAGTTTTCTCCATAATCTTCGCCAATGCAAATCGAAAAAAAAACTTTATTGTAGCTGTCTATAGATAGTTTTCCTCATCACAACTCGAACTCCAAGAAGCTCTGGAAAAGACAACAAAGTCCACATAAAAGACAGCGAAAAGTTGACAATAAAAGTCGATCAACTAAATCCAAAATTAAACTTTCAAAAACTTGTGCAAGGAAAACAAAAATTATCTGGAAAACTATTACATGAAACAAGATAAGATTAAGAAAAGAAAGTGTCACGTGTTAACATGCAAAACGACAAAGGGAACAAGCTAATTGCGGCGGCAAAAATCAATGAGTTTTCTCCGTAATCTTCGCTGATGCAAATCCAAAAAAACTTTATTGCAGCCATCTATAAATGACTATTTATCACCTCAATCTCATCTGCAAAATCCTACGCAAAGACAACAAAGTTCACATAAAAGACTGCAGAAATATTATTTTTGCATCAAAAGAGAGTTTAGTTGACGAATAAAAGACAAACGATTGAATTCGAAATAAACCTTTAAAAACTTGTGTAAAGATAAAAAATAGCTTATCCGGAAAACTATTACCTAAAACAAGATAAGATTAAGAAAAGACAGTGTCACGTGTTAACATACGAAACGACAAAGGGAACAAACTAAATGGGGTGACAAAATCCATGAGTTTTCTCCGTAATCTTCGTGGATGCATAAATTTAAGAAAAAAGTATAACATATTAATATACAAAATGACTAAAGGAACAAACTAATTGCAGCGCCAAAAATCCATGAGTTGTCTCCATAATCTTCGCCAATGCAAATCCAAAAAAAAACTTTATTGTAGCTGTCTATAGATAGTTTTCCTCATCACAACTCGAACTCCATGAACCTCCGGAAAAGACAACAAAGTCCACATAAAAGACAGCGAAAAGTTGAGAATAAAAGACGATCAACTGAATCCAAAATTAAACTTTCAAAAACTTGTGCAAGGAAAACAAAAATTATCCGGAAAACTATTACATGAAACAAGATAAGATTAAGAAAAGAAAGTGTCACGTGTTAACATGCAAAACAACAAAGGAAACAAGCTAATTGCGGCGCCAAAAATCAATGATTTTTCTCCGTAATCTTCGCTGATGCAAATCCAAAAAAACTTTATTGCAGAACATCTATAAATGACTATTTATCACCTCAATCTTATCTGTAAAATGCTACGCAAAAGACAACAAAGTTCACATAAAAGACTGCAGAAATATTATTTTGCATTAAAAGAGAGTTTAGTTGACGAATAAAAGACAATCGATTGAATTTGAAATAAACCTTTAAAAACTTGTGTAAAGATAAAAAAGAGCTTATCCGGAAAACTATTACCTAAAACAAGATAAGATTAAGAAAAGACAGTGTCACGTGTTAACATACGAAACGACAAAGGGAACAAACTAAATGCGGCGACAAAAATCCATGAGTTTTCTGCGTAATCTTCGTCGATGCATATATTTAAGAAAAATGTATAACATATTAATATACAAAACGACTAAAGGAACAAACTAATTGCAGCGCCAAAAATCCATGAGTTTTCTCCATAATCTTCGCCGATGCAAATAAAAAAAAAACTTTATTGCAGCTGTCTATAGATAGTTTTCCTCATCTCAACTCGAACTCCAAGAAGCTCCGGAGAAGACAACAAAGTCCACATAAAAGACAGCGAAAAGTTGACAATAAAAGTCGATCAACTGAATCCAAAATTAAAATTTCAAAAACTTGTGCAAGGAAAACAAAAATTATCCGGAAAACTATTACATGAAACAAGATAAGATTAAGAAAAGAAAGTGTCACATGTTAACATGCAAAACAACAATGGGAACAAGCTAATTGCGGTGCCATAAATCCAAGAGTTTTCTCCGTAATCTTCGCTGATGCAAATCTAAAAAAAAATTATTGCAGCCATCTATAAATGACTATTTATCACCTCAATCTCACCTGCAAAATGCTACGCAAAAGACAGCAAAGTTCTCATGAAAGACTGCAGAAATGTTATTTTTACATTAAAAGAGAGTTTAGTTGACGAATAAAAGACAATTGATTGAATTCGAAATAAACCTTTAAAAACTTGTGTAAAGATAAAAAAGAGTTTATCCGGAAAACTATTACGTAAAACAAGATAAGATTAAGAAAAGACAGAGTCACGTGTTAACATACGAAACGACAAAGGGAACAAACTAAATGCTGCGACAAAAATCCATGAGTTTTCTCCGTAATCTTTGTTGATCCATAAATTTAAGAAAAAAGTATAACATATTAATATACAAAATGACTAAAGGAACAAACTAATTGCGGCGCCAAAAATCCATGAGTTTTCTCCATAATCTTCGCCGATGCAAATAAAAAAAACTTTATTGCAGCTGTCTATAGATAGTTTTCCTCATCTCAACTCGAACTCCAAGAAGCTCCGGAAAAGAAAACAAAGTCCACATAAAAGACAGCGAAAAGTTGACAGTAAAAGTCGATCAACTGAATCCAAAATTAAACTTTCAAACACTTGTGCAAGGAAAACAAAAATTATCCGAAAAACTATTACATGAAACAAGATAAGATTAAGAAAAGAAAGTGTCACGTGTTAACATGCAAAACGACAAAGGGAACAAGCTAATTGCAGCGCCAAAAATCCAAGAGTTTTCTCCGTAATCTTCACTGATGCAAATCCAAAAAAATTTTTTTTGCAGCCATCCATAAATGACTATTTATCACCTCAATCTCATATGCAAAATGCTACGCAAAAGACAACAAAGTTCACATAAAAGACTGCAGAAATATTATTTTTGCATTAAAAGAGAGTTTAGTTGACGAATAAAAGACAATCGATTGAATTTGAAATAAACCTTTAAAAACTTGTGTAAAGATAAAAAAAATAGCTTATCCAGAAAACTATTACCTAAAACAAGATAAGATTAAGAAAAGACAGTGTCACGTGTTAACATACGAAACGACAAAGGGAACAAACTAAATGCGGCGACAAAAATCCATGAGTTTTCTGCGTAATGTTTCGTCGATGCATATATTTAAGAAAAATGTATAACATATTAATATACAAAACGACTAAAGGAACAAACTAATTGCAGCGCCAAATATCCATGAGTTTTCTCCATAATCTTCGCCGATGCAAATAAAATAAAAAACTTTATTGCAGCTGTCTATAGATAGTTTTCCTCATCTCAACTCGAACTCCAAGAAGCTCCGGAGAAGACAACAAAGTCTACATAAAAGAGAGCGAAAAGTTGACAATAAAAGTCGATCAACTGAATCCAAAATTAAAGTTTCAAAAACTTCTACAAGGAAAACAAAAATTATCCGGAAAACTATTACATAAAACAAGATAAGATTAAGAAAAGAAAGTGTCACGTGTTAACATGCAAAACGACAAAGGGAACAAGCTAATTGCGGTGCCACAAATCCAAGAGTTTTCTCCGTAATCTTCGCTGATGCAAATCTAAAAAAAAAATTATTGCAGCCATCTATAAATGACTATTTATCACCTCAATCTCATCTGCAAAATGCTTCGCAAAAGACAACAAAGTTCACATAAAAGACTTTGCATTAAAAGAGAGTTTAGTTGACGAATAAAAGACAATCGATTGAATTCGAAATAAACCTTTAAAAACTTGTGTAAAGATAAAAAAGAGCTTATCCGGAAAACTATTACCTAAAACAAGATAAGATTAAGAAAAAGACAATGTCACGTGTTAACATACGAAACAACAAAGGGAACAAACTAAATGCGGCGACAAAAATCCATGAGTTTTCTCCGTAATCTTTGTCGATGCATAAATTTAATTAAAAAGTATAACATATTAATATACAAAACAACTAAAGGAACAAACTAATTGCAGTGCCAAAAATCCATGAGTTTTCTCCATAGTCTTCGCCGATGCAAATAAAAAAAAAACTTTATTGCAGCTGTCTATAGATAGTTTTCCTCATCTCAACTCGAACTCCAAGAAGCTCCGGAAAAGACAACAAAGTCCACATAAAAGACAGCGAAAAGTTGACAATAAAAGTCGATCAATTGAATCCAAAATTAAACTTTAAAAAACTTGTGTAAGGAAAACTAAAATTATCCGGAAAACTATTACATGAAACAAGATAAGATTAAGAAAAGAAAGTGTCACATGTTAACATGTGAAACGACAAAGGGAACAAGCTAATTGCTGCACCAAAAATCCACGAGTTTTCTCTGTAATTTTTGCTGATGCATAAAATAAAATTAAGAAAAAAGTGTCACGTGTTAACATACAAAACGATAAAGGGAACAAACTAATTGCGGTGCCTAAAATCCACGACTTTTCTCCATAATCTTGGTCGATGCAAATCCAAAAAAACTTTATTGTAGTCGTCGGTAAATGGTTTTTCTCATTATAACTCGATCTCCAAAAAGCTCGGAAAAAGACAACAAAGTCCACATAAAAACGGAAAAATACTATTTCTACATTCAAAGAGAGTTAAATTGACAATAAAAGTCGATCGACTGAATCTGAAATTATATTTTTAAATCTTTGTGTAAAGAAAAAAAAAGTTTATCCAAAAAACTATTACCCGAACTGAAATTAGCAAGAAAAACCAAAAAGATTTACAATGAGCTCTCACTTTCTCTCAAAAATATTAGAAAGAGATAAACAAAAGAGAACTAAAAGACTTTATTTAAAAAAATTAGATTTAAAAATCTTTGATAATTTCAACGGCCAGAAAACTAGTCGACCTTTTTGGTTTTGTCTTTTGCATAACTTTTTTTTACGTAACGTCTATAATTGATTAATTGTCACTGAAAAGGTTGTAAGTAGTAACCGATAAGTGCCCATAATTAAATGCTAAAAATCGTTTTGTTCTTGGGTGGTTAGAGAGTTTTGTCCTTTGTCCAAACATAGTTAAATACTGTAATTAAAAACTCTTTTGGCAATTAATTTAGCAATGGAAACTGAATTGGCTTCTGCATGACTGCATCCCATCAATAGAGATTTTCTTTAATTATTTTATATTTTAGTTTCAATATAATATATTAATATCTGTTTTACAAATAATGACAAAGACTTTCGAAGATAATTTACCACCTTAAAAAATATTGGTACCCAAAAAAGTATACTGATATATTATGATGCTCAGCTTTCTAATATGCCATCTCTGTTCAACGTGGGATGAGGACTATGAGATATCTCGAGCTTGCTTAAATCTCAAAAATGAACTTTTGAATTCAAATATAAGCATTAAAAACATTACTAACATTGGATATAGAAGTAGAACCTTCTCAATTTTATGTCAGGTAGTGGTCAATGCCATGCTTTGTCAGCATTTAGTTTTATCATCCATAACCATAAGTTACTTAAGTTAATTACGTTACTTATTGAATAAAAATAATAAGGGCTATCTTCATTGAGAAATAAACTCTCATTTTTCTTGCCAAAATCTTCGATGTGATGCATATGACTCTATGCAATAAAAAGGGCATTTGATTAATAATGTCAAGTACAAAGAAAGTCAACAGTCAACTTGTATAAACAAGAGTTGACTCTGACCATCCTAAACCCATAGGGAAATTGTTTTATTTTCTTTCTTGTTCTTGTCATTAGACATTTCCGGTCAAGAACAAGTAATTTAGTCATAATAATTTAACTAGTGTTTTTCTTGTGAACAGTAATAATTAGTGTTTTTTTTTTGGTCAGCCAGTTTTTAATGTTTGACAGTTTTCATAAAAATTAGTATTATGGAAATAAACAAAGGTCTAACATTTAAAATAAATAAAAAAACGATTTTGCAAATTTGGATAGAAGGATTAAAGAAAAAAAATAAAAAGGGAGAGATAGAATTAAATTAATACAAGAAATCTTTATTTCCTTAATATATTTTTAAATTAGGATGAAGAAGAAAATCTTTTTTTAAAGTCTTGAAGATAGAGATTTGAAAGAAATAGCCAAAAGAGAAAAACCTGTCTGATCCAGTCTCTCCTCTTCTCTCTCCATTGATAGAGAGAAGAAGAAGAAGAAGAAGAAGAAGAAGAAGAAGAGGAAGAACAGGGTTTCTCTCTCTGTCTCTCCCTCTCTCTATACATACCTTAAAGACAAGATTTTTTTCTACCTTTAGATTTCATAATTTATCCCCAGTAATCGTAATTAGATTAGATTTTCCTCTTCAGCCAAAACCCTGAGATTTTCGGAGACATCTGTTCGTCACTCATTTCTCTCTCGGTAATTCCCAATAACTTTTTCCGTTAAAGCCTCGAAATTTATCTTAATTACTCTGAAATCTTCTTCGTCGATTCTGCGTTTTTTTTTCATTTTTTTTACATTTTTAATTCCGAGCTGAATCTTCCGAAATAAATTCTGGGTTTAATGTAAAGGACATATCTTTGTTGGTGATTGGTGGAAATATCCTTTTGTTCTCTTTTCTGATTCTCGTATGTTCTTAAATCTTCTTTATTTTTTATCTTTTGCACTTTTTTTTGTTGGGGGTTTATTTATTTTTTTTTCTGACAAAACCTTTTTAAAGTTTTGTCTCGATCTCAGCTTCATTACACAATGTCACACTTCTTATAGTGAGTTTCCTCTGTTCTCTGTTCTTTTGTCTTTGAAGGAAGAAATGGGTGCGCAGATAATTCTCTTCGACGGCTTCGAGGTGGTTCCTCCGCCGGAGATGAACGACCTAATACTCTTCGGAAGCGAACAGTCCGGTGGTTCAAACTGCGACGAATCAACGGTGACCACCGAAGAAGACAGCACTGTTTTCTCCGGAGATAGCTCGCCGGGAAGAGCTCAGGCTGAAGAGGAATGGCCCGAAGAAGAGACAACACCTTTCTCTTTCTACATAGTTAAGCAACCTGCTTATGACGATCCCGAGATCAAAGCCAAGATCGATGAAGCTGATTCCGAGATTTATCAGTTTAATAAACTCCGAATTGATCTCTCCAATGCACAGAAATCCGAAAGGGTGAGTCTTTACAAGAAAAAAAAAAACCTTTTTTTTACGTTACCAAGTTTTAATTTTTGGGTTTTTGTTTGTAGGCTGAGATTTCGTCTCTGTTATCTCAAATGGAGAGCTTGGTGATTAAGTGTGAAGGAGACAAAGTGGTGTTTGAGGAGAAGATGAAGGACTTTGATACTCTTCATGAATCTCTCCGGAATCTCCGGTGCTCTGTTAGTGACCAGCTTTGTGTTTCCAAGGAGGAGCTTGATCATCTTGTAATGAAATTTGTTCTCTTTACTAAAAAAAAACTCTGTTTTTAAAGGTCGCTGATTGTGTTAAGTGTGTTTGAATGTTGGTGGATGCAGATCTACATAGCGCATTACGTGATTGAACATGGAAGCACCGGTTTTGAGGAAGAAGATTGGGTTCTTAAGGAGACAGAGAAGCCTGATGGGTTAATACCGCTCAGTGAGGAGTCTCTTGCAAAGAAAGAAGCTTTCATACAGAGTCTCAAGGTAAAGATCTAAATTCGAAAGCTCAAGACTTTACCAAAAACATTGTTGAGAATCTAAAGATGTGAGTTGGTTTATTTCAGGCAATGGCTGTGGAACTGAATGAAGTAAGGAAGGAGGTGGATGCGATTACTTGGAACTTGAACCACCTGAGTGACAAAATGGGCAAGAGTCAGAACAAGATCAAGGCTTTGGATGTGGAAATGGCACATGTGCTTGAAAAGAGAGACAGATCTTATGAAAGGATCAAGATGCTGAGGATAAGGCGAGACAGAGGGGTATATTTGATCTTCGTCTCTCTGTTTTAATTTTGATCTCAGAGATGTAATAACATTTTTGTGGTTATGTTTGTGTGTTTGGTTAGAATGCGGCGCATTTCCAGAACCTTGCTGTGATGAGGAAAGCTAAAGAATTGGCTGCAACTGGAAATGTTAGAGATCTAGAAGTGTTTGCTAGCTCTGAGGTTTGTATCTGTTCCTGATTGATTCTGTGTGTATCATCTGTTCCTGAAGTCTGTCTTTTTGCTGTGTAGGTTGATAGATTCATGAGTCATTGGAACAATGACAAGGCTTTCAGGGATGATTACGTGAAGAGGACCTCGCAGTCACTCTACGAAAGGCAGCTTAGCCGAGATGGGAGGGTTAAAGATCGTGAAAAGCAAGCGCCGGTCAAGACTAGAAAGGAAGGTGTGGCGTTACAGAGCAAGAACAGAGACGATTCAAGCTCAAACTCGTCTCAGAATGGAGAAGGCATCGTCTCAGAAAGAAAGGTGAATGATCTCAACAGGTCGAGTGCTGAGGAGAGTGATGTTGTAGATTTGGTGTATGAGAGCCCCAAAAAGGAAGAAGAAGAGGTTGAGGTTGATGAAGAGACATTGAAGGAGAGGAAAAGAGAAGAGCAGGCAGAGAAAGCTCGTTTGGCTATGGAGAGGAAGAGGAAGCTGCAAGAGAAAGCTGCTGCTAAAGCTGCTGTCAGAGCTCAGAAGGAAGCTGAAAAGAAACTCAAGGCAAGTTTTACATATCAATAACTATTTTCAAATCCATTTCTCATCATCTGTTTCTAAATTCATTGTTTTTGTTGTTTGCAGGAGTGTGAGAAGAAGGCGAAGAAGAAAGCTGCAGCTGCAAACTCTCCTTCTCGTTCAGAATCAAACCAATCACGAGAAGCAAACAATGGTATGGAAAAGGTTAGGACTTTGGCAGTCTCAGGGAAAGAGAGAATCCAGAAGGAGGAGAGATTACTGTTCCCAAAGCAGAGATCTTTCAGGTACAAACACCGTGGAAGAGGCACAGAAGCTCTCCCTAAAGCCATCCTTAACCGTAGAAAGGCTCACAGATATTGGGTTTGGGGTCTCTCCTCTGCTGCTCTTGCTCTCGCCCTCGTCCTCGTCTTTTTACTTTTCCGGTGAAAAAAGGTTTTAACTTGACCTAATTGGAGAGAGGAGTGAAGGAGGAGAAGCTGGTTCAGGAGTTTCAAAGTTAGCTTTCTAGTTTCTTTGATAGTTTCATAACCTTTAGATGTTAAGTTAATATGTTTCTTCTGTCTCTTTGGAGAGACTTGTCTGAAAAGAAAAGATAAAAAACAAGAAACATCCTAATTGTCTCTTGAATCCAGTCAAGTCTCTTGACTGATTACATATCCTGAGAAATTGCAAATAATAAAAGCAAAGTCAACATCCATTTGGTTTGAAGGGACCATTGATCAAAGCCCTAACGTCCTTTGAATCCAACTCTTGTACAGCTCCACAGCTAAAGAAACCACTGTGGAGTTCCTTGAGGAACTTGAGAAGATTCTTTAAAGATCCTCTGCTTCTACTCTCGTCTTGCTTCCTCTCAGCGTACGATGGTTTGGACTCTCTTTTTATGCCGTTGTTCTTGAAGTAAAAGTACCTCGTGACCTGCAACAAGTTTCTCTTGTGATGAGGCCAAACGTCAAGAGTATCATCCACAATCACGATCCCACGCTCATCAGCTAAAACAAGATCAAGTGTCTTCTTGTGAGGACTCTCTCTTCTTGTTATCACTCGATCACCGAAATAGGTTTTGTTTGGATCGAGCACTTTGACAACATCTTGAGCGTATATCCAATCGCCTTTCGTGTAAACGTACATGTCGAAAAGCTTGTTGGCTTCTCTAAGGAACTCGTTGACGAAAGGTCGAGTCTTGATTAACATGTTTCCGAATCTCGATGGTTTTCGCGTTAAACATGGTCTCTCTTCTTGGACTAGATACTTCTCTGCTGCTGAAAGATTGGAAACCAGAACGGAGTGGATTAGCGTGTGGTCCAAGTCAAGGACCAAGTGAAGCTTCTTGCGTACGTGAATTGAGGTTAGGGTTGTGACGCGCTTTGTGAAAGATACAGCTTCGTTGCTCAGACGTAAACCGGAGAATGTATAGTTGAATGATTGGACGACTTTGAGACGGCTCACGTTTGTTTTACAGTCGAGGCACGTTCTTCGACGAACGAACCAATGAGCACAGTGGCCACGAGAAGAAGAAGACGGTGACTCGTTCACAAGAAGGTTTTTAATGTGGATTTTTGTAAACAGAAATACAAAGAGGAAGAAAATAATGATTTCAAGTATCATTTTTCGTTTCCTAGGAAAGATCGATAAACCAAGAGAATGGAAAAAACCCAAATAGCAGAAAATTCACCAAAACACTAGTCGACAATACATTTGAGGAGAAAACATTCTGATTTTATTGAAATGAAAGAAGGAAAGCTTATATCAAAAGAAAAGGAAGAAAATTTAAATGTGTGGAAGATAGGAAATGCCAATATATTATGGTTATAGATTTGTAGACTAGGATTATTTACGTTTCCATTTGAGTTTTGACCATTAATATGTCTTATGTGATGTACTTATCACTTAAGATATTTTACATTAAATGGTCCGTTTCTTATGATCCGATCTAGATTACTAATACCCAAATTCTTATCATTATCGCATCTTTTAGACATGGACGTAAACTGAGTCATGGCATATCAAATATTTATGCATATATTCTCGCAAGTCGGACTTGGACCAATTGATAAAAGTTGAGATCAAGTTAGACACATTTATCCAAAACGTAAAGAAGGAAAAAATGTGAGTTAAGTCCAAGGATTAGAATTATACAAATCTAAGATAAGATATAAATCTACGTCTTTAGATGTAGTGTAAACTAGATTTAAGAATTATACAAATCTGAGACTTTTAAAACCTGAACATGATCGGTTTCTATATCTCTATCATTTTGAGAAAAACCCGGAAAAAAAACTTGAAAAAACCCTGAAAAAACCTGAATTTAGCCTAACCAAAAAAAAAATGTTCGGGTTGGGTTTCAAAACCCGAAAACCGACCGGAACCCGAAATTCAAAAATCAGTTTCTATATCTCGTAACCGGAATACCCAAACCTAAACCGAAGTCCCATGCATACTGTAAACCTTGAAACCTTAGTCAAAAAGATATTAGTCTCACTTTGTTCATCCAAATTTACACAACTCAAAACAAGCGTATTCTTCCAAATGGCGTGTTTGCTACAAGGATACGATCTCCAAAATCCAGTCGGTGAGGATCACATAATCCATATAGGCAAGATAATTGAATGGTATCATCACGACGACAGATTCCTTCTTCAGCGACAATACACACATTGTATTTGTCATAAACTCAATTCTCTGGCTCCTTTTACATTTATCAGAAATTTTAAATCTTGTTCTTTCTTACACGATACATGGTATAATCAAAATCTTTACTTTCTTCAACTTTTTGATTAGTAAAAATTTCCAAAATCTTAAAAATATAGATAAATGAAATAAAAGTTAAAACGGGAGAGTAAATCAACATCCATATAGTTTGAAAGGACCATTGATCAACGACCTAACGTCCTTTGACTCCAAATCTTCTCCAACTCCACAGCTAAAAAATCCATTGTGAACTAACTTTAGGAATTTCAAGACATTGGCCAATCCTCCTTTGCTGCTTCTACTCTCGTCCCTCCTCCTCTCTGCGTACGACTTTTTGTTTATACAATCGTGTTTGAAATACAGGTATCTTCTAATCTGCAACAAGTTTTTCTGGTGATGAGGCCAAACCTCAACCGTATCATCCACTATCACGGTTCCACGCTCATCAGCTAAGACAAGATCAAGTGTTTTGTTGTAAGGACTCTCTCTTCTGCTTATCACTCGACCCCCGAAATAAGTTTTGTTTGGATCAATCATCTTCACAACAGCTTGAGCGTAACCCGAACTGCCTTTTGTGTAAACATGCATGTTGAAGAGCTTGCTGGCTTCTTCAAGGAACTCTTGAAGGAAAGGTCGAGACTTTATTAATCTGTCTTCGTATTTCCCTAGGTTTTCCCATTTACCTGATCTCTCTTCGTCAATTAGATACTTCTCTGCTTGGGAAAGATTAGAAACCGAAACGGAGTTGATTAGCGTGTGGTCCAAGTCAAGTACCAAGTGAAGCTTCTTGTGGTCGTAAATCGTGATTAGGGTTACGAGACGCTTTGTAAAAGGCATAGCTTCGTTGGTCAGACATAAACCGGAGAACAGATAGTTGAATGCTCGGTCTTCTTCGAGATGACTTACCTTCTTTTTACAGGTGAGGCAGATTCTGTGACGAACGATCCAGTGACCACAATTACCATCAGAGGAAGACATCACTGTGGTGGTGCGAGACATCATCTCTCGAATCTGAATCGATCTTCTGGATTTTGAAAGAGCTTTTCAACTACGTGCATTAATTTTGTTTCTACGATTCACGAGAAGGATAATAGAAATACTCAAATCTCGTTAACCCTAATGATTTTATAGGAATCAACATTCTAACCCTGCATATCTGAAAAAATATATATTGTTAAGGGGTATTGGAAAACAAATTTTTCCTTTTATTTTTTGTTCAAGATATTTCCTGATTTTTTTGGGATTAATTGTGGCAGTTACCACACCACTAAATCATTCGTTATTCTCATATATATATATTACATGCACACAAGTGAAAATAAAAATTATAACGATGCTTTATAACTGAATTTCGTAGCACATGAAACAGTCTATACAGGTTCTGGTTTCTACAAAATCACAAATTCTTATATGTTATCATTATCACCCTTTATAGAAATTGATGTTGAAGATACAGCTGGATTGAAACAGTTTTTGTATCAGTTAAGAAGTACATTACATCAAAGTGTGTATAGTTGAGGCTGTTGCGCGGAGCAACCGGACTTAGGATAAGTGTGTTGTTGAGCTGGATGTTAATGACGAGTGTAAAAGAAGCGGTAGCTGAGCTGAGCTGGACGAGAAAATTTGAAGTTTTGAAGATAATGAAATATTTTATTTATTAAAGAAAAATAAATAGAAACTTTTCTCTTAAAGATTTGAAGTATCACCAAGAAAATTCTAGCTAAAATTTCTATGGCATTCCTACTGTATATGGCTAATCACAAACTAAGAGCTTTAGCATTTTGAGTAGAATTTTTGTAAGAAAACTAGTTTAAAAAGTTTAAAGTTTTAGAGATTTTTGGATCGTGTATTAGAGGCGAACCCACCGTATGACACCATATGATTTTAAAATTTATTTTGTAGTTTATTTGTATTTATTTATTAATACTGACAACAATTAAAATTTTCGTTGAACCCCTAACTTTTTTCTTTTCTAACTTATTTTATTTATTCTGAATCTATAAGAAAACTTCAGATATTAATCTCATTTGATTATGTGATAATTAATGGGTTGGCCATCTACAGTAAAGCCTCTATAAAACAATAATGTTGGGACTTTGAAATTTTATTATCTTATAGAGTTATTATTTTATCGATAAAACAATATTATTATTTTATCGATAAAACAATAATTATTATTTTATAGAAATATTCTATCAAAAACAAGAAACTTTATAGAATATATTTTTTCACTTTTTTATTCAAATTTTCCTTATACTTTGTTATTTACATATTTCATGCTCAGAAGTTCAAAATCTAAAAAATTATGTCTACTGTTCTTAATGGTGAAGATGAAGTTGAAGATGATGAGGAAGACATGTGCAAGTAGTTAAGCAATTGTGGCTTCGAGAACTCTTCACAACTTTTGGCTGCATGTTGAGAATACACCACCAGAAATTGTAGATGCAATAAGAAAAATTCGAGATGAGCTCCAACGGGAATCCAACTTTCAGAAAAGACAAACTACATTGGAGTCATATTTTACTAAATTGTCTTAGATATATATGCCTTAGTTTTATAATTATTATCTTAGCTTATTGTTGGGACTATATTTTTACATAGGAGTTTCAAAAATATTATTGTCTTATCATCTTATCGCATTATGCTATTTTTTACATTGGCCCGAGTTGGGACCGGAGAAAATTATTATCTTATAGTGTTTATTGTTTTATCGAGTATTGTTTTATAGAGGTTCTACTATATATTTCCACATAATCAAATGAGATTAGAACCGACGATAACTATCACATAGCATTAGAAGCGGTCCAAACTATGACCCATGTTTAGATCTCCCACATTTGGAATTTTAATACCTAGATGTTCCCGAAATGAAGTTTTAAACTTATATACACCCCATATGTTGGTTTCAACGGTTTACATAACAAATCGTTGAAAGGAATATATGGAAGTATATACGTTTCAAACTTCATTTTGGAATGATATAGGTCTGTAACTTTCAAATGAGGGAGATCTAGATATGGATCATAGTTTGAGAGCCGCATTTGATGTTATACGATAGTTCTTGTGGGAAAACAATTTAGTCAACCCTAATTTCTTATATGCAATTTCATGAGAGTTTAACCCATAGTTCCCAAACAGCCTGCTATTGATTACATGTTACAATATTAATATGCAATTTCGTGAGAGTTTTTTTTTTTGTCTAGGGAACAAAGAGATAAATCCATTCAGCCTTTTCTCTCTACATTTGTTTTTGAAGTCTTATTGTGTCTGTAACCCTTTGGTGTGATGATCTTGACTGAAACTGCGACGACTTTGTGATGGACAAAGGGATATACTTGAGCCAAATCTAAGGACCTTTTGGGCTAGCTCGCCAAAGTGATGATATAGAAAAATCCGGAGGTAACTCATTTCGGATATGTTATAAGCACTGAAATAATCATACTTCAAATATTTCTTCCCGCTTATGGCTTATCTAACTCTTTGACTTGTTTTGGTGATTCACAGAATTCCACAAAGAGTGATCATTTACTGTTAGCTATGATAAAAAAAGGGTGATGCTCCTAAAGTCAAGGTATGGAAAATCACGGAGTTTGTGACATTTTCCATATCCGTTAATGTTCAATTGGTCTCATGTTGAGAATTTTCTTGTGAGTGAGATTAGAATCAATATTTCAGATGGTTAGCGCAGACACTTCTATGATTCTAGCAGAAGCCTGTTAGACATCATGGTGGAGTTAACACTCAGTGCATGATACATATGTTACAGGTAGAATGAGAGCACATTCTCATGAACACTATCACAATCATACTATTATTTGCAAAGTCAGAATTTCAAATGGAGGCACCACGTTAACTCTCAGCCGCGGAATTACGTAACTACCCTTAATGAAAATCTTGATAAAATCTTTAAAATTTTCTTTTTATGAAAATCTAACAAATATCCTTTTATTGCTAATGAAAAATCATTAAAAAATTTCTTCTACCATCGATTAAAAATATTAAAAAGGCTTTTGTTATTTCAATTGAAACCCTAATTGTTTTACCACCCCTATAAATATAAAAAGCTCAAAAGTTAGGGTTTCATCGGACAAACATCGTAAACATCGTGTTATTAACAGCCAAAGCTTTGTTAAAGAACAAATTGCTGATTTGTGGTTGTTCGATAAGCGAGGGCGATAGAGTAAGAAGAAGATTTTATTATAATTCCATTGATATGTTATGTGGGATAACGAAGTTTACTCGCTAATATCCGAGCTCTTCCAAGTAGATTACGAGCACGAGCAATATAGGTGGAAAATATATGACGATAACAAGTGGAGGAGGTTGTTTGTTGAGTTTGTTCATGTCGAATCGATGAAAGTTGGTCTTTGCATGCTGATTAACTTAAGTCAAAGATGTGAACCAAGGAGTAACCTTTAACAGGGTCCACAATTGTTGATATCGTGGTGATGTATACAGAAAAAACATCTTTGATTACCGAGAACCGTTATGTCAAAGCATAAATTTTGGTGGATGCAAGTTATTGAGTGGAGTAACCGACGTGAGAATCGAGGTTGTTGAGGATGCAAAACTTTTTCTTTTGATTGGGATTATGCTTCCGATGAAGATAGCTTCTTGGTGTAACTATCTCTTGAAGCATGAACGGTATACACAAGAGTAACCCTAACTGTTACTAATGTTTCGACTAGGCTGACTAAAAAATGTTTCTGACTTCTAGCACTAATTTTAACATCAGCCGAATTACTTTTTTGCTCTTCAGCCGAATTTTTTGTCACCTTTGGTCCTGTTTCCATGGTTTTGAATCTATCTATTTGTCTTGCATCGCTCTAGGTGTGTAGGCGGAACTACAAGATGAAGTAGCTCTCAGATCGGAGTTAACTTTTACCTGTGATTGCCCTAAACCATGGTACAATACGTCTCTATGAAATTTTCTATTTTCTCTGATTATCTCTGAGAGATTAGGATATAGAAAAGTTTCGTTTTCCCGATCTGAATTTCCTTTCGGGTTATTTGGAGCTAGAAATCTATATATTTTTGGATCATGATCTGTTATTCTTGGGATAGTGCTAGGTTAGATTGGACGCTCTGTTTTACATAGAAGCGTACAAAATGCAACTGAGTGTTATGAATATTTTTCTATAGTCGAGGAGAAAAACGAGAACCTAGCTATGGAAGAGAATGTGACTCTAGGTCCTGCATCAACTCAACGAAACTTTCATCGTGAGTTTGTGACTGTATTTAATTCTCGCTTAAAAAAGTGACTAGTAGAGTACCCGCACGTTTGTGCGGTGTGACGTTGTTGTTTTGTGTAGAAAATTTAAACCCTAAATCCGAACCCGACAAAAAACCCTAATCAAAAAATTTAAAAACCCAAACTTTTTTAATAGGTCTAAACATGAAAATCCGAAATCAAAAAAATCCCGAAAACCCTGACTGAACAAAAAAAATCTGGAAACTTTTTCACCCGGAACCCGACCCCAATACCTAATCAAAATTTTAAAATACTCAATTTTTTTAATATATCTAAACCCGAAAACCAGAAATCTAAAAAATCCGGAAAACCCTAAACTGAAAAAAAAAATTGAACCTAACCCGAACAGAAATTTTCAAAGAAACCCGAACAATTTCTATATCTCTATATATATCTCTATAAAATTATGTCTCAGATTTTCACCCAAACCCGAACTTGTCTATAAAAACCCGAAAATCCAAAAAGCATATTCTATTGATTTGGAATTATCGTTAGATTATGTTAAGTTTTTTTTTTGCAGATTTTTAAGAGATGGAAAACGGAAGTTTTCTAAACCATCGGTTTATTTTAAGTTATTATTCTTGTATCCAAACAATTTTTTCCATTTATTCTTCTATCCAAATAGATTTTTCTCTTATTCTTATATCCAAACAACTTTTGTTTCCATTTATTCTTCTATCCAAATAGATGTTTCTCTAATTCTTGTATCCAAACATTAGAATGTACTTCTCAATTAATAATATAAAGATATTCCATTATAGAAAGTTGACATTATATCTGATACACTTGCAGCACGTTAGTTAACTTTGATGTTATTTTTGTTCTCTCTATTAAAACTGTATTTGAATTTGAATAATTATTTGAAATATATAACTTGCTCATCTACCTCAGATACAAAAAGAGCTGCAAATCGATTTTGATTTAGATGGGGATTAAAAGGAGGTTTGATAATATGCTTTAGCTTTTGTGTTTTGGTTGATGTCTCCTAGCCATTGTTGCGTATTTTCAATATATTGATGACACATATCCTGAAGTACCAGCTTCTTCTACCTATACCGCAGTTGAAGCACCTAAAGGAACACGGCGGATACAGGACCAACGGTGACCAAGACAAAAAAGGTTGATTCCCTTATTTCATTTTTTTCTTCTAATCATATTTAATTGTTTAGGGTTTAATTTCCATCTAATCATATTTGTATTGTTCGAGTAACGTGAATGCCTTTAGTCTTTAGGTCCCAAACAACCACTTTCTAGCTTCAATCTCT
The DNA here is from genome assembly GCA_902728155.2 of Microthlaspi erraticum. Lineage (NCBI taxonomy): Eukaryota > Viridiplantae > Streptophyta > Magnoliopsida > Brassicales > Brassicaceae > Microthlaspi > Microthlaspi erraticum. Next base: position 19,495 of record CACVBM020000144.1, read on the forward strand.
TCAAAAGACTAATATGATTATGTTTGTTTTTTTGAAGAGGTGATGATCTTTGAACCTGGGAGACAGATTCTTCAACGAGAAACACCTTCTCCAGAGCCATACTTGGCGCAAAATTAGACCTACAACCACAACCACTACTTGGTTCAAAGCTGTCTGGTTTAAAAGCCATGTTCCTAAACAGCCTTTACATTCTGGATCGCCAACCTGGCGAGAAAGATTATCAGCCTGGAGAGTAAGCCCAACTACTAGCTGTTGTACTTGCATCATCACCCATTGTGAAACAAGAGATCACCTTCTTTTTCATTGTGAGCTAATCGAGCAAGTGTGGAATGTGGCGCTTCGTTGTCTTAATAGCTTGCAAAGCGACGGTCTATATGCGTTGAAAGGAGCACAATAGGAGGGAATTACACCAGAATATTTCTTGGCACAATATTTGCCAGAAAAGACAACCAGCTTTCTAGCTTCAAGGTAAATGAATTCTTCTTTTGATTCACTTGAAAACCCTAACGACAAGAAGGACGTGATAGAATTTGAATGTTTCAAAGAAAAGCTATGAAAAAGAAAAAGAAAATGAAAAACTGAGAGAAGAAGAAGATGTAGTAGAAGAAAACAAATATGAGGAAGATTACAAAGATGAGATCATGAGACAATTAAAAACCACAAGAATCGGAAGTGCAAGGAGGCCGGTAAAGAAGGAGGGGTAAAAAGAAAAGACGACAAAAAAATGAAAAAATTAAAGGAGGAGACGACTATTATTAGAAGATGAGGACACATTATAAGTTTAAAAAATTTAATGATAAAAAAGGGAAGAAGAAAAAATCAAAACCGATGAAGATTAGAAAAGATAAGAAATATTTTTAATCAAAACCATTAGAAAAAAAGAATTAGAGTTTAGGAGAAAGACAAGAACCCAAAACAAAGAAAGACATTCGTCACAGTTTATGTTCTACTAGGTAGTTGGCCCGCGCCTGGCGGGCAAGAGATATTTTAGAACTCTAAATCTTTTCAATTAATATTAGATGTATGCATTTTCTTTTTAATTACTTTTTATATTGTTGTAATGTGTTTATTTTCCAATGAAATAATAGCTAACATTTTGTTAATTTGATACGAACTTATAAATTGTGAAAGATATAGAAAACAAATATAGTTAAATTTTGTAATGGTTGTTTTCTTCTCCCTCTTATTCTTTTTCACTGATCCCATCTTTTTTTCTCTTCCATTTATTTATTCGTTGTCATCATCTTTTTTTTTCCCGCTTCTTCTTTTTCAAATTTTCGTTCTTCAATCATTTCTTGTGTCTTCATATCCTCCAACTTACTATTATTCTTTTTCTTTCTAATTTTCTTTAAATTCGTTTTACGTTTTTTCTTCTTCCTCATTCCCCTCACTCTCTATCTTTATCATCTTCGTCTTTTCTGACATCATCTTATTCTAGTTTTTATTTATTTCTTATTTGTCTTTTTTCTCTTCACATTTCATTTTTTCTTCTTTGTTTTCTTTTTCCTCTTCGAGTTTTCTTCTTCTTCTCGAAGTTTCTCATCTTCTTTCCACCGTCTTCTTTTATTCTACTCGTGTTTTTATTCCTTCTTGTCTACGTCTTATATTTCACTTATCAATTCATTATGTAGTTTAGATTTTCAAGGATTTGTGAAATAGTTTTTATCTTTATATTGTCGAAATCTTTTAAAAATCTAATTAATTTGTGTTGTTATCTTTTGATTATGGTTATGCTTTCATTGTTTTAGTTTTTTCTATGTGTGAGTGTGAGTGTATTTTAGAATGGTAGTTATAAATTTATAATCATTGATTTTTAATTTTGATATAGTTTTATAATAATTCAAAAATTTTAAAATGCAACAAAAATTAAACCCTACACCCATCAATATAAACCCCAAACCCAAACTCCACATTATAAACCCCTCCTCCCCTAATTAAAGAACCTACACCCTAAACCCAAATCCACTTTATAACTCCCCCCTCAACTTCACACATCAATCTCATATTATAAATTAGTTTTAGATTTTCTTTTATTTTTATTTTATTTATAAAAGCTTTTTTTTAATGGTTGTTTTCTTCTCCTTTTTATTCTTCTCTAGTTGATCCCATCTTCTTCTTTTTCTTCCATTTTTTTATTCATTGTCATCATCTTCTTTTTTCTGCTTCTTCTTCATCTTCCAATTTTTGTTCTTCAATCGGTTCTTGTGCCTTTATATCCTCCAACTCACTATTCTTCTTTTTCTTTCTAATTTTCTTTACATTCTATTTCCGATTTTTCTTTTCCCTCATTCTCCCTCTCTCTCTATCTTTATCATCTTCGTCTTCTTTGACATCATCTTATTATAGTTTTGATTTATCTCCTTTTTGTTTTTTTTTCTTCACATTCCATTTTTTCTTTTTCCTCGTGTTAAAGTTTTCTTCTTCCTCTCAAAGTTTCCCATCTTGTTTTCCATCGTCTTCTTTTCTCTTACTCTTTTTTTTCGTCCTTGTCTATGTTTTGTATTTCATTATCAATTCATTCGATAGTTAAGATTTTGTTAATTCATGAATTGAATTAATATTAGATTAACGGATTTTGTTTTTAATTACTTTTTATATTTTTGTAAAGTGTTTATGTTCCATGGAAGTAATAGCTTAATATTTTGTTAATTTGATAAGAACTTATAAATTGTGAAAATACAAAAATTAGTTGAATTTTGTAATGGTTGTTTTCTTCTCCATCTTATTCTTTTTCATTGATCTCATCTTTTCTTTTTTCTTCCATTTATTTATTCGTTGTCATCATCTTTTTTTTCCCCGCTTCTTCTTTTTTGTATTTTCGTTCTTCAATCTTTTCTTGTGTCTTCATATTCTCCAACTTACTATTCTTCTTTTTCTTTCTAATTTTCTTTACATTCTTTTTACGTTTTTTTCTTCTTCCTCATTCCCCTCACTCCCTATCGTCTTCGTCTTCTGAGACATCATATTATTCTAATTTTTATTTATCTCTTCTTTGTCATTTCTCTCTTTACATTCCATTTTTTCTTCTTTGATTTATTTTTCCTCATATTCGAGTTTTCTTCTTTTCCCACTCCATATTTCCCATCTTCTTTTCCATTGACTTCTTTTATTTTACTCGTATTTTTATTTGTTCTTGTGTACGTCTTGTATTCTACCTATCAATTCATCTGATAGTTTAGATTTTCAAAGATTTATGAAATAGTTTTTTTTAAAATCTTTATCTAGTTGAGATTTTTGAAAATCTTTGTTATCTTTCGATTCTGGAATTGTTTTAATTGTTATAGTTTTTTTCTATTTGTAATGTTATTTAGAAAGGTAGATATAAAGTTATAATCAATGATTTATAATTCTGATTTCTATAATAATTCAAATTTTTAAAAATGCACTAAAAACTAAACTCTACAATCAATATAAACCCTAAACACAAACTTCACATTATAAAACCCTCCTCCCCTAATTAAAGAACACCCTAAACCCAAATCCACATTATAATTCCCCCCCTCAACTTCACACATCAACCTCATATTATAAATTAGTTTTAGATTTGCTTTTATTTTTATTTTATTTATAAAAGCTTTTTTTAATGGTTGTTTTCTTCTCCTTCTTATTTTTCTCTAGTGATCCCATCTTCTTCTTTTTCTTCCATTTTTTATTCATTGTCATCATCTTTTTTTTTCTGCTTCTTCTTCATCTTCCAATTTTTGTTCTTCAATCGGTTCTTGTGTCTTCATATCCTCCAACTTACTATTCTTCTTTTTCTTCTAATTTTTTTAAATTCTTTTTACGTTTTTTCTTCTTCCTGATTCCCCTCACTCTTCTATCTTTATCATGTTCGTCTTTTCTGACATCATCTTATTCTAGTTTTTATTTATTTCTTATTTGTCTTTTTTTCTCTTCACATTTCATTTTTTCTTCTTTGTTTTCTTTTTCCTCTTCGAGTTTTCTTCTTTTTCTCGAAGTTTCTCATCTTCTTTTCCACCGTCTTCTTTTATTCTACTCGTGTTTTTATTCCTTCTTGTCTACGTCTTATATTTCACTTATCAATTCATTTTGTAATATAGATTTTCAAAGATTCGTGAAATAGTTTTTATCTTTATATTGTCGAGATCTTTTAAAAATCTAATTAATTTGTATTCTTATCTTTTGATTACGGTTATGCTTTCATTGTTTTAGTTTTTTTTTCTATTTGTGAGTGTATGTTAGAATGGTAGATATAAATTTATAATTATTGATTTTTAATTTTGATATACTTTTATAATAATTCAAATTTTTTAAAATGCAACAAAAATTAAACCCTACACCCATCAATATAAACCTCAAACCCAAACTCCACATTATAAACTCCTCCTCCCCCTAATTAAAGAACCTACACCCTAAACCCAAATCCACATTATAACTCCCCCCTCAACTTCACACCTCAACCTCATATTATAAATTAGTTTTAGATTTGCTTTTATTTTTATTTTATTTATAAAAGCTTTTTTTTTAATGGTTGTTTTCTTCTCCTTTTTATTCTTCTATAGTGATCCCATCTTCTTCTTTTTTCTTCCATTTTTTATTTGTCATCATCTTCTTTTTTTCTGCTTCTTCTTCATCTTCCAATTTTTGTTCTTCAATCGGTTCTTGTGTCTTTATATCCTCGAACTCACTATTCTTCTTTTTCTTTCTAATTTTCTTTACATTCTATTTCAGATTTTTCTTTTCCCTCATTCTCCCTCCCTCTCTCTATCTTTATCATCTTCGTCTTCTCTGACATCATCTTATTATAGTTTTTATTTATCTCCTCTTTGTCTTTTTTTCTTCACATTCCATTTTTTCTTTTTCCTCGTGTTAAGGTTTTCTTCTTCCTCTCAAAGTTTCCCATCTTGTTTTCCATCGTCTTCTTTTCTCTTACTATTGTTTTTCGTCTTTGTCTACGTTTTGTATTGCACTTATCAATTCATTCGATAGTTAAGATTTTGTTAATTCATGAATTCATTAATATTAGATTAATGCATTTTCTTTTTAATTACTTTTCATATTTTTGTAATGTGTTTATTTTCCATGGAAGTAATAGCTTAATATTTTGTTAATTTGATAAGAACTTATAAATTGTGAAAGTACAAAAAATAGTTAAATTTTGTAATGGTTGTTTTCTTCTCCCTCTTATTCTTTTTCACTGATCCCATCTTTTTTTTTCTTCCATTTTTTATTCGTTGTCATCATCTTTTTTTCCCACTTCTTCTTTTTTGAATTTTCATTCTTCAATCCTTTCTTGTGTCTTTATATCCTCCAACTTACTATTCTTCTTTTTCTTTCTAATTTTCTTTACATTCTTTTTACGTTTTTTCTTCTTCCTCATTCCCCTCACTCCCTATCTTTATCATCTTCGTCTTCTGAGACATCATATTATTCTAGTTTTTATTTATCTCTTCTTTGTCTTTTTTTCTCTTTACATTCCATTTTTTCTTTTTGATGTATTTTTCCTCATATTCGAGTTTTCTTCTTTTTCCTCTCCATATTTCTCATCTTCTTTTCCATTGACTTCTTTTCTTTTACTCGTATTTTTATTAGTTCTTGTGTACGTCTTGTATTCCACCTATCAATTCATCTGATAGTTTAGATTTTCAAGGATTTATGAAATAGTTTTTTTTTATATTTATATAGTTGAGATCTTTTAAAAATCTTTGTTATCTTTCGATTCTGGATTTGCTTTAATTGGTATAGTCTTTTTTCTATTTGTGAATGTAATTTAGAAAGGTAGATATAAAGTTATAATCAATGATTTATAATTCTGATTTCTATAATAATTCAAATTTTTAAAAATGCACCAAAAACTAAACCCTACACCCTAAAACCCAAACCCTAACACCTACCCAAACGAAACCCTACAACCCTAAACCCAAACCCCACGTTATAACTCTCCCCTCCCCCCAAAACGACCCTACATCCTAGTCCGAAACCCCACGTTATAATCTCTGAACCCCACATTTTACAAACTGGTTCTGGATTTGCTTTTATTTTTTTTTTCCTTATTTTTTTTTTTTTAATCGGTAATGTAGTGTATTCAAATTTTTTAAAATGCAACAAAAATTAAACTTTGCGCCTATCAGTATAAACCGTACATCGTGTACCCCAACCCCATTTTTTTATTTTTTTTTACTTCTTTCATATCTTTTTCCTTCATTTTCTACCGTTTTTCCTTATTCTTATCAAATTTATAATCTCTTTTTCTTTTCCTCTCTCTTCATCGATATCTTTTTATTTCCTGGTTTTTATTCGTTTTCTTCCTTTTATTTACAGTTTGTTTTTCAACTGGCTTTGTGTTCTTATTCTTCATTTTTTATCTTTTTATTTTTCCACTTCTTTATTATTCACATATTCTTCAATTCTTTTCTTCTTTTGTTTTTTTTTTTGTTCGTTTTTTCTGTCTTCGTCTTCCAACTTTTGTCTTTCCTTATTTTTATTCAAGTTTTCCTTCTTATTTCAACTTGTACTTCATCATTTTCTAGTATCACTATTTTTCTTTTTTGCAACATCTTATTTATCAGTTTCGTCTTCCTGTTTATTTTACTTTTTATTTTTTTCTCGTCTTCGCATATTTCTTTTTCTTCATCTCCTCATATATTTTTGCTATTTTTTTTCAGTTGTAGTTCTTTCATCTTCTTTATTTTATTTGTGTAATATCTTAATTTTCTGGTTTTCTTTGTCTTTATCTTCTCGTACTTTACTTTCGTCTTATTTATCCTCCGATTTTCTTCTTTCAAATTTTCCTTATTATGTTCTTCTTCTTCATTATATGTGTTTTTTTTATCTAAATCCATCTTTTCGGGTATTATACTTTGCTTCTTCAATCTATGATTGAATCCAAGTTATAAATATAGTTTCACCAACACACACAATCAATAACCCACGAAATATATATTCAATTAACACGTCGATATCCACTTGCTTTCCATTTCGGTGTACCTAAGTGTTTCTTCTTTGATAGCTTTCTCAAAATTCTTGTTACATAGCTGAAACGAAAGGGTCAACAAAGATGATCTCAGTTCGTTGGTGGACATGGTTATTTGGCGTCTGCAACTTGCTTTCCAGATCTCCAATTTCTTCGAGTAATGCCTCCTTCTCACCAGTCACCAGTATCAAAATTTGACTTTTTTGGAGTTGTCATCCTCATCAACTGTTTTATTATATCTATTCTTCGTCAATATCAAATTTTGGCAGCAATAAAGAGTGGTTAAGACTAACTCTTTGTTGATTCAATTTTTTCGTGTATTTGTTGCTCTGAAATAATCAGTTTTAGTTTACTTCCAACATAATGACAAACATCAGTTTCGGCTCTTATAAGCTCTTCCTGCAAAGCATATGGTAAATGATCTTTGAATGATAGCCAACTTGAAAACCGAAAGACAAAAAAAAAGAAAATGGGCTGTGGTGGAAGAGAAAACGAATCTGGTCACTCAAATCATTCACATCTCTTCGAATATCTCATTTATCACTCGTTTGTTTCCCATGGATTTAGCCTGTTCACCAAATCTAAGGGTTCTCATTGTTCTTTTTGTGTTTCTGAGTTACAAAAAAAAACTCTATTAGTAAATATAGGCCGAAGAAACTGTTTGATAAGTAACCAACTAAACTTTGTTACCAGTTACCAAGTTCTTCGGACAGAAGTAATCATTGTGTTCAAGTCTGTCGCGATTTTCCGACAATCATCACCAATCTGAACATGCAATCAACGATCAATGTTTAGTGCAATAGCGTTGGGGCCGAGCGCCTCCTGATTAGTGATTACCCGCTGCCAAGAGGAATTTACAGCCAAAAATCAAGGTCTTCTCAAAGAAGAAAAAAACAAGAGATCGACATATGGAATTCACAATATTGAATTGAAACAATAAGAGATAAAATGAATGAGATCCACCAAAGTCAGGCTACGTTACATGTGTTCTCGTGAGACAACCCATAAAAGAAATCACCATTCTCGTGAATGGTTTATTTGAACTTTTTTAAGTCGACTTCTATTCTTAATTAACAAAATCAAAATAACTAATACTGTATACCTAAAAATTCTGAAAACGGAGGCTTGAGGGATTAGATTTGTTAATCTGGAAGCTTACATCAAATAGAGTTTATGATGGAATATGGTTGGTGATAAAACGCATATGTACCACTCAGTAATCCCAGCTCCACATATATAGTAACCCTTGAATCCTTGTTGTAAATAAATAAATAAAAAATCACATAAAGGACATTTAGCTAATGCCTCATCGAACAACAAATCTTGGCTAGCTTCCCAAGGAAAAAAATAACTTTACAATATAATTACCGTTACAGATAAAGAAGTTGTTTGTAACTGATCAATGAGACTGACCAGTGAGCTACTTCCCATCGATCAAGAGATTCTGGCTGATGAACACTCAGTACCTGCTGCACAAAATTCTTCAAAATCTATTTTTCTATATTGAAGAGCACTTAGCTATATAGATAATCCAGAAAAGAAAAAGTCAAATCCTGTGTTTCAAACATTAGTTTGTGAAATTTAAGGTTCTTACTTGTGCTAAGAATTCAGGTATATGCCAATCATTCATTGCGTCTGATGCCATTTTCTTCAAAGCCTAACAAAGAAAGTTCCAAACAATTGTTGGAATTATTTGAGTTTAGTCCTAAGTTAGCATATGTGTGTATCAAACGGTGTTAGTAAAGTTGCAACTCTTGGTTAGATTGGTTCACACACAAGAGGAAGAGACACAACTCTTCGATGTGTTTTGTCTTAGTATATAACCATGATGTAACACGTGATGTAACTGTTATCAAGTTTCAGATCAATAAAGAGAGTTCTATTTCGTTACATTCTTCTTCTTCATAAGAGAAGAGACAAACTCTTGTCTCTTGCTCTGTTTTGTCTCTATTCTTCTCTTACTCTGTTTTGTAATCATAATTTCAACAACAATGTCATGATTATCAACCAAAGCCCACAAGAAACTAAATTTTCTTTTTGCTAATAACCAAAAAAACCAGAAACTAAGAAACTAAAACTTAAGTTTTTAACACGATGGAAGATAGAAAACTCACCGATTTGATATTCTACGGTCTTCCTAGGTTCTGGTAAAGCAAACAGCTCCCTCAGATAATACAGTTTGTCTACGGTAAGAAAAAAAGGAAACGCCCGACTAAGTAGAAATACTAAAACTGATCCACTTACCATTAAGCAACTTTGTGAATAGACAATGATTGTAAATAAGCTCTCAAGCTTGAAAACCATAATATCCAACTAAACCTTTGCATCATTTCAATCCTTTAACCATGGATGGCCTCATTGTATGAAATTGAGGAGCTAACATCTTCATAAAGATATCCCAGACTTTGACGGGAATCAAATCAACAATATTCTCACATAAAACTTCAAAGCTTGCAACTCAAGACAACGGAAGCCCATTGAATGTGACCTAAGTTACAAAATCCGTGAAACAATTTATCAAAAAAAGAGATAAATTCAAGTTTCCAGTGAGGATTACATAGAATTGGAAGCTCTTTCATCAAGAACTGCTCTTCTCGTTTTCTGACTTTGAAAGGCTCTCTCTCTATGCACCATAACATATGTCGTCTCTCTCTACAAATATAACGCTAATATGATGGATCTTAAACGAATATTGAAAATCCTTTAAGAGCCGCTTAGTCGAATTAGGGTTTCATGAGATCCAAGTTTTTTTAAAAAAGTAAAGATGTACCATATTTGAGCTTCTTGTTTCCATTATCTAGCAAACCTTAATATACTGTAAGGAAAGTTGAAGAAAAAGATGTTAGATGGAATCCTTCAGTAAAATTTACAACAAATAATGAATAATCAGTTAATCATCATAATAGCTAATAACAGTAAGATCAAATTAAAAACAAATAACTTACATGATAAAAGATGAGATATGGACTCGAAGAAATTATCTCACCTCTAGGTTGAAGAATCGTGGATTGTTTTGATTTTCATTATTGCTATCTATTTATATAAGACATAGTCGGTTAAGAAATCTAGGTTTTCCTTTTTTTTGTTCTTTCCAATTTTTTAATTTTTACATAATTGTGGCGTGCAATATGGTAATTAGGATTATTATTATCGTTAAATATTTTAATTAGAAATATAAATCGTGACATTTAAAAAAAAAGAAGGAAATAACGAAGATTTTTGAAAAGAATTTTCATTAAGGGTAGCTGGGTAATCAACCAGCTGAGAGTTAACGTGGTGCCTCGAACATTAAGATAGAGGGAGTAATACTTATGTAATTAAATATTTGATTAAATTTATTATTTTAAAAATGTTATGCCCGCACAAGGTGCGGGCCAACCACCTAGTTAATAATAACGTGCAAGTCCAACCTGTTTTTTACCTCAACCTCCTCAAAGGAAATGTAAACTCTTGACGATAAAGACAAATCAAGGGAAATACAGATAAAACCTCCTTGAAGAATCGAAGGAAATAATTACAAAGAGAATATTTCCTATATAGATAAAGAAGTAAGAGATTCACACCTACCCAAATCCTCATTCATTGAAGACCATCTATCTATAAATTCATCCAATCGGATGGAGAGTAACCCATAAACAGTTTAGAGCAGAAAGGCAAAACACTAGCAATAATTCGTCATTTGTTTTTAGTTTATTTTCCTCTTTTGATCCATCTCGGCAAACATGTCACCGAGAGGAAATTTCTTTGTAATCCCTTTTCAATTTTCCAAGTTTAATAAAGACTATTTTCCAAGAAACCATAACTCACAACCTTTGTATCTCGAAATAATATTGATGCTACATCCGGTTCAACAACATACTCAATCGTGCTCTCGTCAGACCATCTCGACTTGTGAAATCTCTGAGGGCATAAGGAATTAAGTAATTCATGTTTTCTTGAATTGTCATCTTCTTTTTGGATCTTCTCTTTACAAACTCTTCCCTCGCTCTAGAAACATCTAACAAAACATCTTTGACCTGAAGGATAGATCATGTGATGCTAGTGTCTAATCAAGCTTAACTAAAGATGTATAGCAAGAAGATACTAAGAGAGTGGTAAGGCCAACTTAGTTATGTCATCAACTCCTACCAAAAACATTTTTGTTCAACTTACCTAGTTGACCATTTTTGTTCTCTACATAATCAAAACAGTAATATTTTTTCCCACACCAACCGCGTCAAGAAGAATCAGAGAACTCCATGTTCTCTCGGATTTCCAAGGACTTGTAAAGATTGTTAATTCCATAAAGACTAAACAAGCTACATGGGGTACTTAGCGTTAATATATATAGGCTTTTTGAAACACCCTGACCCGGTTTTCCTCAGTCGGGGTCGCAGGGACTCAGATTCGGCCCTTTATTCCCTGCCGAACCTCTTGGCTAAAAGCCATTTCCATGCATAAACATTTCCTAAAGCATGATAGCCAGTCACATCAAACAGTATAATTAACACACATCAGACAGATTATATGGTCTTCGACTTTAAATCCAACTAAGAACTTGTCGGTCATATCATCTTTACCTTCGTACGGTCTACACGACTTCCTTAGTTTACAAATCGACCGCAGACACGGTTCAAGTCATGCAACCGATGCATATTCCGTTCCATTCCCCTAGATCGTTCTAACTTAGATCTATGCAATATTCGACAGCTCCAGTACGGATTCATGATCATATCTCGGCCATTCTGCCGATCTCGGTCCACCAATGATCCACGTTCGATACACCACCCTTGAACTAACTCAATCATACAATCAACCATCCCCACAAACTAAATATATCTCGAATGTGGTCTTCTGGCTCTCAGTAAGGCGAGGTCGTCCACTCTGGGTCGCCTCTCGGTCCATTTATGGTGCATACGATCTCTCTTTGATCCGCACGCTCCTTTCTTTTCCTGTAGGTTCACGATCCACTCTGGTCAGACTTTTCCCAATAAGTTGTAGATGATTCCATCGACCATTCTCTATTCCCAGTCGATCATCCCATGATCCGCTCCGTCCAGTTCTGATCCTCCAAAGATCAGTTATACATCCTTCTCGCATATCATGCAATTGTTTTCTCTTTGGTGAAACGGTTACCATACGATGGTTCCCGATTCCAATACCATATACTCAATCACGGCCGAGCGAACACGCTCCCAGTCGACATTCTCTCGACGGATCACTGGATCGTCGTAACATACTCTCAGTCCGACTCTTTCCATCGGATCCTCTAAATAGAAACTCGGCTTCACTCGATTACCGCTCATTTCTACAAAACATATTCTGTCTTGACATAACGGTTTCCTTTATGGTGTTACTCGATCTCCGCGGTAACTGAGACGACAGACTCTCGATCCACACTGGATCTTCCTATCAGACTCTCGGTTCCAACCTCCCGATCAGATTTTCTCCTTCATTTTCTGTTCTGACAAAACTTGACTCCCTTCCCCCGAAACGATCATTTTATGTGTCTTCTCCCGAACTGCCCAATAAACGTCATTTAAATTACTTGCACACCTTTTTGATCGATAGAATAACCGTTCCAGCGTTTCTATTCGATCGCGCATAGGCGGATTCTCCAAGTAACCGTTCCCGCGCATTTTTACGTGCATTCGCGTCCTCGTTCGATAACCGTTCCCGCTCTAATGACTTAGTCGATTATTATCGACCAGATAATAGTTTCCTCGACTAAATTCAGCTATGTTCGGACCAGTAACCATCCTGTCCGAACCCGACACCAGCTCGATAACTGACCGGCTGTCTTGACCGAAATAATCATCTCAGTCAGTTTAGCTCGACCTAGCTCAAACTTCTCGATCATTTATTTGATCTTGTACAGTTATCCGAACACATTCGGATACAACACTTTTCTTACTCACAGTTGACACTTCGGCGGGCACTGCACTTTTAGCCTTGTTATTTAACATGATTTAATTTTGTTTTATCCAAAGAGAATTTCAACCCTAGAAATTGTTAATGGTTCTTAATCAATATATTGATGGGTATAAAAAAAAATTTGGTATATGATGACCGTATGAATGAAAGATTCAAGTAATGTATTGTGCTGATGAAAATGATAAACATAAATTTATGTTTTAAACGTAAGAGACGACAACCTTTACCAAGTGCTTGCGTAACACTCAATACCACTTTATAAAAAAAAAAACACACTCAACACCTAATTTAGTTAGGCAAAATTTTGGGGGTCTATGTTTTGGATTGGTTATTACTAGATCCCATACCAAGCATAGACATAGATAGACCCTTAATTGGGTCTAACCTAGCATCAACATACAAAAATATTATCTCCAAAAAGCTTACCACACTAATTATCTCAAGAATTGAGAAGAAAAATTAAAAATGGTTTCATCTAAATGTACGAAGAATGACGAATAGACAATGAAAATGAAGATCGTAATATGTCTTAAAAAAGAATGAGCAACAATAGACAATTGTGTATTGTGAGTGAACTTGCCATATTCTGTTAACACAAAGCGAAAGAAGAAATAGAAGATGGTATATCAACCAAACCCTTTAGTGTTCTATAATAGCAACTCAATGCATTACTCTTTGCCTGATAACAACCGGATTTTGTAGACTCTAGAGCAAAGAAGTTCTAAGTCTAACAGGTATTATATTAAACTACATAATATAGTTAGTCCACCTAAAGATAAGAGCAGATCAGAGCACCTGTTACAAATGCCTACAATGGTGATAATAATATTGGAATTCGGATAGTGTTAAAATCGAGAATTTAACACCAACTATACATTTTGTTACTAACCGCTGCGGTTGCGGTTGCGGGTGCGGGAGTTTGCGGAAGCGGGCGGTTGTGATTAGTAGCGTTATTAAGCGGTTTGTACGACTGGCATAACAATTGAAAATGGATGCGTTTGCGGGATACTTATGACTGGTTCACTTGCGGATGCAATAGCGGTTAAACAATAAATTAATAATATAAACACATTATATAATTATAAAAATATCAAAACTATATTATAATGAAAATTTTAAATTTATGGTTCAACATAATTAAAAATATTTTTTTATAAAGAATAATATGTGTATAATACTTACGTCTATTTTTTAATTTCTATAATTTAAATAAAAAATGTGATTTTATTTTCAAAATATATATTTAATGTGAAAATTAAATTTATATTACAATTTTATTTATTAGATATATATGTATTAGTATGAAAAGAATATTTATCAAGAGAATTTTGATTTGTAGAACTTATAAATATATAAGTATGATATGATTTTAATGAATATTGACTAAAAGTACTAATTTTTTATTTATATTGTGATTTTATTATCCAAATCTTATTTTTTAATAAATATTATTATTTATTTTCGGATTTTATATAAGTTTGTGTTTTTTTTTTTTTTTAATTATCCACCCGCAACCGCCCGCAACCGCAAACGCTGCTGGGAAGGAGCTTTTGATTTTGAGGGTTGTTGAGGGATCTTGAGCGGTTTAAAGCGGTATAAAGCGTTTGTGGTGATTGTTGTCAAACGCCAATAACCGCTACTACCCAAACGCAGCGTTTGCGGGTAGCAGCGGTGAACCAATCAGCACCTAAAAGAAATAACAATGGTAGGAAAATCAAGAAAGATCCATCGGACATTCAAAATTAATACAAGGACGTCAAATGACAGGAACTAGTCATAAGGAAGATATTTTTCAATCACTGTAATCTAAAAACTCCAGTCAACAAACAATTTATAAAACTAACACAAAATCCTCAATATAGTAAGCAGAATGATGAAGAAAGCTAGAGAGGTGCTCAGATAACAACCAAATTTAACTTTAAGATCGTGAGGGTGTCACTATGCATGTTTAGAACGATCACCAAGGGTGGGTTTAGAGCACAACACAAAGCAAATACATTCAAGATTCAAGGAAAGTTTTTACAACAATCAGGAAATCTCTACGATCATATGTAAGATTCATGCTTACATGCAGGCATTCCAAAATGTATCCATTTCAGAAAATGAGATAACTTATAATGCATAAAAGCACCTAACACAGAGATAATAAGTATTTCATAATCAAAAGAGATATTACTGACAATTTTAACACTAATATATAACGTACCAATACCAAAAGTAAAATCTACTTTATCATAGAAAAGTCTAGAGAAGCATATACATGATTACAAAATTTACTGACATTCATATATGTAATATCAATTTATCAATGAAAATTCCAGAGAAGCATATACCCGATCACAAAATTTTGGTACACTAAGAAATCTCATTTGTAGAAGAAATTACCTGAGAAAATCAGTATTAGTCTTTATAATTCAAACTGTTACAGAAGTATGTTAACACTTTTAATCTCCTAGAATTTTAGATGCTTATTCAAGCACTTGTCCAATGGATATCAAAATTAGCCTTTACTTCAAATATGTTTCTCCTACTTATGAATTTCACGAACTAATTACAAGCAAGTTTGAAAGATCACATACCTGTCACAGAAGTCTGTTACATTGTGGAAGCCCCTTAGCCTAGTGGTTGATTAAAGGATTTAATGTTTCTACACTAGGAGGTCTGGGTTTCGAGTCCCAGCGAGTGCGATTTGCTAAATATTTATGCCAGATTAATGGAGACAAGCTTACAGTTCTACGTCACTCGTTTGTTTAAGAACAGAGATGAATAGAAACAGAGCAAGAAAGTAAAAGGGAGCACACAAAGCTTTTTTAACCCAGTTCGGCCTATCGGTGTGATAGTAAAACCTACGTCTGAGGCCGGATCAGTCCTGGCAATATATTGATGGAGAAGAGTACAGCTCAAGAACACAGAGCAACAACTCGATACAAACTCTCAAATGTTCGTCTCTCACACGCTAAGAAGAAGACGAGAAAGAGTATTTATAGCCAAACAGGAGAAAGACTCTGTTTCGATCAGAGGCTTCTCATTAGCTCTTGTCTTCCTCAAAACGCACCGTTTCGTCTCCGCAAACCGCTTCAATTCAACCGGCAATAACCAGCTCTCTCAATTCCAATCAGATTGCAAAACCGAAATCTTCCTGAAATTGAATCACACGAGCTTCAGCTATAACATTCTCCACCTTGATTCAAGTTTCCTCTCCACACAATATACTGCACATACTTAGGATTTAACCTCCGGCAGGATAATGCTTCATCCTCAGTTGATCAGCCTTAGAAGCTCTAAAGCTGCAACAAACTTGTTAACAGGGACAGTCTTGGTTAGAATATCCGCAGGATTTTCTGAAGTATCTATCTTCTCAACAGCTACTTCCCCTTCTTCAATGATGTCTCTGATGAAGTGATACTTCACTGCTATATGTTTTGTTCTTTCATGAAATGTACTGTTCTTTGACAAACATATAGCAGATTGTGAATCACACCAAATTGTAGCCTTCTCTTCTTCAAATCCCATATCTTTAACAAGTCCTTTGATCCAGATTGCTTCTTTACAGCTCAGTCAATGCTATATATTCAGCTTCAGTAGTTGATAATGCTGTAATCTGTTGCAAACCAGACCTCCAGCTCACGTGTTACCTCCTACAGTGAACACATAACCACTTGTCAACCTTTTCCTGTCCAAATCCCCAGCAAAATCTGAATCACAATAACCTTGAACTCTGAAATCTTTGTTTCTTCTGAAAACTAGACTCAGATCAGAAGACCTTTTAACATATCTGAGCAACCATTTGACTGCTTCCCAATGTATACTCCCAGGCTTACTCATAAACCTGCTGACCAAACCAATCGCATAAGCCAAATCTGGTCTTGTTCCCACCATTGCATACATGAGACTTCCCACTGCGCTTGAGTATGGAACCTTTTCTGTATCAACACATTCTGAAGCGTCACTTACTGCAGATAGCTTAAAATGTCCTCCCATTGGTGTATTCACTGTCTTAGCCTCAGCCATATTGAATCTCTTGATAACCTTGCCCAAATAACCTGACTGAGACAACCACAGAACACCCTCTTTTCTGTCTCTCTTGATATCAATACCCAAAATCCTACTCGCTGCACCCAAATCCTTCATTTCAAACTCTGAGCTCAACACTTTCTTCAGCTTCTCAATCTCTGTCATTTCTTTTGCCGCCAACAACATGCCGTCAACATACAACAATAGATACACAAAGCCTTGATCAACTTTCTTCACATAAACACAAGTGTCCCGCTCACTCCTCAAGAACTTTTGCTCCATCATGAATTTATTAAACCTCTTGTTCCACAGTCTAGGTGACTGTTTTAATCCATAAAGAGACTTTTTCAAGAGGCACACCTGATCTTTATCTTTGTTTACTTCAAACCCCTCAGGCTGCTCCATATAAAGTTCTTGATCTAGATCTCCATGAAGAAATGCAGTTTTCACATCCATTTGTTCCAGCTCAAGATCTTGATTCACAACTGCTGACATCAAAATCCTTATAGAGACATGTTTAACCACCGGTGCAAAGACTTCTTGATAGTCTATGCCTTCACGCTGTGTAAAACCCCGAGCTACTAATCTTGATTTGTATCTCTTTAGTTCAACACAAGGTATACCAGGCTTCTTCGTGTATAACCACCTGCCACCGAGCACTTTCTTGTCTTTTGGCCTGTCAACAATAACCCAAGTCCTGTTCTTTGCCAACGAGCCCATTTCTTCTCCCATAGACCCATTCCATTTCTCCCAATCTTTTGACTGCATTGCTTCATGGTAACACTGTGGATCATCAATCTCAATATCTTCTGCAGTTAGAAGTGCAAAAGCTACCATACTGTAGTCATTAAACCGAGCTGGTGGAGCTATAACTCTTCGATCTCTTTCCCTTGCTAGTTGATATCCAGCCAACTCCACCTCTTCTTGATCATTATTTTCAAACTCTTCCTCTGACTCACTTGAACTTTCCACAGTAACTCCACCTGAAACAATATTCTCAGTACTTGGTTGTTGTTCCTCTGAACTCACATCAGCCGTAATCTCAACTCTGCTTGACTCACTTGATTGACCAGACTCAACACTGTTCTTAACCCCATGTTCTTCTTCAGACTTTAGATCTTTGAAAACCTTTTCCTCATGAAACACAACATTTCTGCTTATAACACACTTCTCCAACTCCAACAACCAGACTCTGTAACCCTTTGTGCCTTGTGGATAACCCAAGAAAACCCCTTTCAATGCTCTTGGCTTCAACTTTCCTTGATCATGATGCACATAAGCGATAGAGCCAAACTTTCTCATATGCTTATATCCTGGTTTTCTGTTTAGCCACAACTCTTCTGGTACATTGTGATCTATTGCAGAGCATGGAGATCTGTTGATTACATAAGCTGCTGTACTAGCTGCTTCTGCCCAGAACTCTTCTCCAAGTCCAGACTCATTCAACATACATCTCACTTTCTCCATTAGTGTACGATTCATCCTCTCCGCAACACCATTTTGATGTGGTGTATAGGTACAAGTGCGATGCCTCTCTATGCCATGTGTTCTGCAATAGTCATCAAACTTCACATTACAAAACTCCAGCCCATTGTCAGTTCTGAGAACTTTCACTATTTTGTTCATTTGGTTCTCCACCAAATTCTTCCATTCACAGAACTTGTCAAATGTTTCATCCTTTGTCTTCAAGAACATTAACCACACCTTTCTTGTCTTGTCATCGATGATAGACAAGAAGTATTGCTTCCCTGGTAACGAAGGTGTGGTATTTGGTGAACCCCACAAATCAGCATGTAGATATCCAAGAACATCTTGTGTGTCGTGTCTTCCCACATTAAAGCTCAGCTTCTTTGATTTTCCCATTACACAATGTTCACAAAACTTGAGCTCTTTCACTTCTTTTCTGTCAATCAACCCTTTTCCAGTCAAGATTCTCATGCTGTTGATGCTCATATGCCCAAGTCTACTATGCCACAGAACTGTTTTATCTATCTCAACCTGTTTCTTCTCAACATTGCAGGTTTCAGGTAAAACAGTCTCACCATCGAGGAGATACAGTCCATTTTTCAATTCACCACGGAGTGCAGTCTTGTTGTTCTTGAAGTATCTGACTTTACCATCTCCACCTTCATGCTTAAACCCAAGTCTGTCTAGTGTGCCTGTGGAGATAAGATTTCTTCTCAACTCTGGTACATATCTCACATTGTTCAGGACCTTGATTGAGCCACCATGAGTATTTATTCTGATTGATCCCTGTCCTTGTGATTGAACTGAATGATCATCACCCAACAGAATAGTTGTACCTCCATTATCGTGTAGATCAACAAACCAGTCTCTACGTGATGTCATATGGAATGTACATCCAGAATCCAACACCCACACATCTTTAGCTCCTTGACCATCCATGCTCAATGCTTCTGAGATAACCAACTTCTCTATGATAACTCCTGCTTCTCCTGGACCATCAACCCCATACTTCTTCTTCCTAGCATAGCAATCTTTTTTCATATGACCCTCTTTCTTGCAAAACCAGCAAGTAACTCTAAACTTAGAGCTTGATCTGCTCCTGCCTCTCCCATTCTCCTTGGGACCTTTAGAGGTTGACCTTCCTCTATCTTTAGCATACAAGCTTGCTGCAGGACTTTTGTAATCCCTTTGAACTTCAGTTGTAAGTTCTCTTTCTCTTGACCTGACTGCAGATACAACCTCCTCTAAGGTCAGAGAATCTCGTCCATACTTCAGAGTATGCTTCAGCTGATCATAGCTTGATGATAGTGAAGTCAAGAACAGAATAGCTTGGACCTCATTTGAAACCTTCACATCAAGACTACTCAGCTCTGCAACTATTTTCAGAAAATCATCTACATTCTCATCAACAGACCTTGATTCATTCATCTTGAATGTATAAAACTGTAGTTGCAGATGAATCCTGTTTGGTAAAGTGCTCTCCATGTAAAGCTTGTTCAAGAGTGACCACATCTCTGCTGCTGTCTCACAATGCTCAATCTTCCGCAGCACATGATTACCAACACTCGCAATAATCACACCCATGGCTTTCTCTGATTTCTCATGCTTTACAGGATCTGGAACCCATTGTGTTTGTGGCTCCGACAAGACTGTTGGAACACCCTCAACAGTTGGTCTCGGCTCAGTCCTGGTGAGAGGAACTTCCTTCATGAGCTTAAAATCTGTGATAACCTCCTTCAGCCCAAGGATACGAAAATTTGACATCATCCTTGTCTTCCACAAAGAAAAATCTCCGCTACCGTCGAATCTGTCGATATCGACCCGTGTACTCGCCAATAACTCCTTAGCCATCTTGTAATGAGCAAAGGTGTCTCCTTTTGCAATAAAGTTCAAGCCTTTGTGATAAAGTTTGTGTTTTTATGACAAAGCTTGAAGCTTTAAGACAAAACCCAAAGAACCAGACCAAAGCTCAAACCTTTAAGGTGAAACTTGATGTTTTATCACCAAAGGTTGAACCTTTCTTCCAAAGCTCGAAGCTTTACACCAAAGCTTGAAGCTTTACACCGTTTCTTCGACAAAGCTTGTAACTTTCCTCAAGAACCTGGCTCTGATACCACTTGTTGCAGATCTGGTCACGAAACACAACACCACGAACACAAGATCTAACCTCACATGCTCTCTCTACGTCACTCGTTTGTTTGAAACAGAGAGTAAAGAAAACAGAGCAAGAAAGTAAAGAGGAGCACACAAAGCTTTTTTAACCCAGTTCGGCCTATCGGTGTGATAGTAAAACCTACGTCTGGGGCCGGATCAATCCAGGCAATATATTGAGTGGAGAAAAGTACAGCTCAAGAACAAGAGTAACAACTCGATACAAGCTCTCAAATGTTCGTCTCTCTCACAAAGGAGATATGTCGCTGGAACACAGTATTTATAAGCAAACAAGAGAAAGACTCTGTCGCATCAGAGGCTTCTCACTAACTCTGTCTTCCTCGAAACGCACCGTTTCGTCTCCGCAAACCGCTTCAATTCAACCGGCAATAACCAGCTCTCTCAATTCCAATCAGATTGCAAAACCGAAATCTTCCTGAAATTGAATCACACGAGCTTTAGCTATAACAATACTCTATAACAATTTGAACACCTTCTGAAGCACATACCTGGAAAAAAAACAGAGTTAATTAGTCTTTCACTCACGTAGAAGCTTTGGGGATAGTGTTAACAATAGGTTTTTGGATTCGTAGTCTTTGAAGAAGTTGGTTGTATATCCATCCAACGAATCAAAGAGAGTCTAAGGACCTTTAACCCGTTAGTTATTTCTTATGAAACACAATCCATTGTCTAAATACTTTCCAAGACTTGTGGTGAACTTCTTAATAATCAGTTCATGAGACTTGTTTAGTCGTAGGTTGTTTTCCCACTCATAGTCTTTTTCTTAAGACCTTTTTAAATCGTTGGTTGTTTTTTAGGAAACACTATCCATTGTCTAAAGACTTTCCAAGCCTTGTGGCAAACTTCTTAATAATCAGTTCATGAGACTTATATAGCCGTAGGTTGTTTTCAATCTATAGTCTTTGTCTAAAGACATACTTCTAAGCCAAGGAGTGTTAAAGTTTTTCCCACTCATAGTCCTTTTCTTAAGACCATGTTAAGCCGTTGGTCACTCTCTAAAGACTGGAGGAGGTGAGTGGTGAAGTCCTTAATAATCAGTTCATGAGACTTGTTTCAGCCAAAGACTGAAAGGCAACCCAAACTTTAAGTCGTGTATTTCACTAAATACTTTTGTAAGCCGTGGGTACTAGTAAATTAAGGGGATCTGCTTTCAGTTATTAATCTTTGCCTTGAGACTTTCATAAGCCGTGTGGTAGAGTAAATAATCAGTTCATGAGACTTATATAAGCCTTTACTCCAATCAAATAATCGAAAACAGATCCAAAGTCTTTGTCTTAAGACTTTAAAGCCGAGTGTCTTAAGCTTGTTTTCATACGGTCACTCTTTGATGCAGGAAGATATTTAGAAATATAATAGTTATTTATATTATTATTTTGATAATTTCCTATTATTGTTTTAGGGTTTTCTAGGTTTTAAGGTTTTCTTATAAATAGCGTTTAGGCTTAATTGTATTATTAAGTTGTTGATTTTTAATAAAGAGTTTTGGCTTTTGAGAGAAGATTATTCTCTAAACCTTGTTTTCGGTAGATCTAGAGAGATCTCAACGAGTTCAAGAAGCAGGTCCCAAGCGAAGATTATCAAATTCCTTGGTTGAGCTGGCAGGTCCCGATCGATTCTCTTGAATCATTGGTTGAGCTGTGTTTATCTTAGCTTCCGCTACATCAGTTGATATCAGAAACATCACTTTGGTTTCTTAATCAAAGTTGGATCCTTGGATATCATGTTGAGTGGATGTGTTTATCCTTACATGGTTGACAGTCTGTTTCTTCAAAGTGAAGACCATATCTACAAAGAGATCTATAGACCCCCAATTTATGATATTTATGATGATGATGATGTCGATGCAGAAGATACCGGTGATGTTTTTGTTATGGAAGACGTTCTCGATCTCCTCTACAACAACATCAAAAACGTCACTAGTATCTTCTGCATCGACATCATCATCATCATAAATATCATAAATTGGGGCCCCATAGATCTCTTTGTAGATATGGTTTTCACTTTGAAGAAACGGACTTTCAACCATGTAAGGATAAACACATCCACTCAACATGATATCCAAGGATCCAACTTTGATTAAGAAACCAAAATGCTGTCTCTGATACCAACTGATGTAGCGGAAGCTAAGATAAACATAGGTCAACCAATGATTCAAGAGAATCGATCGGGACCTGTCAGCTCAACCAAGGGATTTGATAATCCTCGCTTAGGACCTGCTTCTTGAACTTGTTGAGATCTCTCTAGATCTACCGAAAACAAGGTTTAGAGAATACTCTTCTCTCAAAAGCCAAAACTTTTTATTAAAAATCAACAACTTAATAATAAAAATAAGCCTAAACAGCTATTTATAAGAAAACCTTAAAACCTAGAAACCCTAAAATAATAATAGAAAATTATCAAAAGAATAATATAAATAATTATAATATTTCTAAATATCTTCTTTCATCACTCTTTCCATCCAACCAAATGAAAACCAACTTATACTCTTTCTCTTGAGAGACTTTTTTGTTGATAGGAAATCTCAGTGTTACAGCCTTTGCCTTGAGACCTCTACACTGGTCGTTCAATGTAACATGACTTCTTTAAGCCAATAGTCATTGACTTCTACACTCGATACCTTTTTAAGCCGTGGGTAGTAGTAAATTAAGGAATCTGTTCTCAATTTTAAGTCTCTGTGTTAAGACTTTCTTAAGCCGTGTGGTAGAGTAAAATAATCAGTTCATGGGACTTATATAAGCCTTTACTCCAACCAAATAACCTAAAACAGAACCCAAGTCTTAGGTCTTAAGACTTTTAAGCCGAGTGTCTTCTTTCCCATTCGCTAACATCCATCCTTAGACATGCACTTCAATGTAACATGACATTTTCTTTAAGCCATTAGACATTGTCTTTGCCTAAATATTTGTTGTAAGCCGTGGGTACTAGTAGTAACTCAAGGAATCTGTTTTCATTTCACTTCTAAGTTTTTGTCTTTAGACTTTCTTAAGCCGTGGGTACTAGTATTAACTCAAGGAATCTGTTTTCACTTCACTTCTAAGTCTTTGTCTTAAGCCGTGTGGTAGAGTATTTAATCAGTTCATGAGACTTATATAAGCCTTTACTCTAGCCAAGGAAGTGAAAACAGATCCTTACAGAGTCAGGGCCGGTCCTGAGCACATGCAGGGTAAGCGGCCAAGTAGGGCATCCAATTATTAGAGGTATATTTTTATTAAAATTTTCTTAAAGGGTATATAAATATCATTTACAAAGTTTTAAAACCTGTGATATCCCTTATATATTAAAAGAGCAGACTTTAATGAAAATAACATTTGTCCAAGACTTAATTTGAATTGTGTCATGCTGAGGTGTCAGCATTTGCCACACTCTCATGATTTTCTTAAAATAAGCCTCTCTTTGTTACACTATTTACAGATATGCCACAGAAAATATTAACTCCTATTTATTTCTATGTTATATACAATTCTTTCTTGTGCCTTTCGAATTATATTATACTCGAAATTATGTACAATTTTTTGTTTATACGAATTATATTTCTATGTTATATACAATTTTTATACTCGGAATTATATTTAAAAAACCGTGCCTTTCATTTGTGACACATATATTGTTATTTGTATAGAATCCTATAAATTCATTATTTCTTAAACTAGAGGTATTTTTTTTATATAGAGATGGAATGTATCATTTGGGATTGTTTTGTGAAGTCCACAGAGGAGTTCTCGAAGGTTGCGATCTTGGTGAATGCAGAACCATTCTCAATGAGACGAATGAACATGTAAACTTGTTTTTCTTTATTCAGTTTCAGATCAAAGGAGTAAAAGCATAACTATATTTGAATCAGTTTGATCTTTTTTTGTGCCAATTAATTTTGGTATATTCGAAGATGTTAAAATTTTTTGTTGAATTGACCAATTGAGTTGTCTCTTACGACTAAGTCTTGCATCTTGTTCATTCACCCCAAAAAAAAAGGAAATGAGGAGACCAATTTTATTTGTCCTTATCAGATGTTAGTCTTATACTCTTATCTTTGCTCTTTTTCGAAAAACCATTATCAAATTTCAGATTTTAATAAATATTTGTGCTATGACGTGACGAAGAAGAGAAGCATCACAACATATGTATGTATAAGTCGAAATTTACTTTTTTTTTATGAAAAAAGGAGTGATTTATGAATTATTAGAAAGATTAATTTGACTGACGATCCTTTTAACAAAAAAAAAAAAAGGATTAATTTGACTGAGATGAGAAAAAAAGAAGAAGAAGAAGATATGTTAAAAAGAGTAAAAAGACCGTTAGAGAAATTTTATTATCACTTTAAGAGGCATAATATGTAATTATGTATATCTTAATATTTCTAGAACCTGAAATTTTTATTGTCACTTGTCAAAATTGAGTTTCTTACAATATTTTTTCATAAAACATACTATGTTCTTAACCATAAAATAATTATGTTAAAAAGGAGAATTTGAAAGAAGAAAAAACTGCTAGGAGGAGATTCGGTTTACTTCGAGCTAATACATTTACAGTAAAACCTCTATAAAATATTTTTGTTTAATTATTACTCTTTGAAAATTATTATCCATATAATAATGTATTGGAATTTTAAAATAATTTATTTGTTAATATGATATACATAAACTTGAAATTATGATCAAGTATTTTGGATATCATAATAAACATATATTATCAGCTTATACAAATATTTATATAAAATTTTATAAATGATAAAATTAAAAATTTACAAAAAAAATTATAACTACTAATGAAGTTGAAAATTTGTTTTTAGAACATATTTAAAAAATTTACATGCATAAAAAATTACATTATGAGTTTTTTCTATAACAAAAATTTAGAGATAAACTTAAATTCATACTTTAATACTTTTCTTAGGCATATACAATGTATATTTTTATATAATTGTTACTTTAACTTATAACTGGGACCATATATTTACATAGGAGTTTCAAAAATATTATTATCTTATCATCTTATCGCATTTTACTTATTTTTACGCTGACCCGAGGTGGGACCGGAGAAATTTATTATCTTATAGTGATTATTACTTTATCGAGTCTTACTTTATAGAGGTTCTACTGTAGGTCTCTTTTTTCCATCAAAATCAAACTCCTAATAAATTTTTTTTTTCTATTTTTTATAATTATATATGTTATTTTACTATTATAAAAGTTTAAACGTTGCGGGTTTTAACGGGTAAAGATTAGTGAGGTATCAAAAACTATTATCTAAAATTTATCCGTAAAAATAAAAGTTGAATATTAGTAGGTAAGATTCGGGTACAGAGAAATTTCGGGTACATAAATCATCATGTAGTTGGAAACCCTTTTAGATTCATTAATGTTTTGGATTTTATTTTGTAAGCTCATATCCTAATAAACTAATTTCCATTTTGCTAAGGAATATCATTTCATACATTATGTTTAGTAGATTTCTTTTTTTTTTTTTTGTTAAAATGTTTAGTAGATTTCTTTCTAAACGTTCTATTAGTTTCTCAGAAAACAAAACAAAAAGTAAAAATATGGCAAAGTCAACTTCTTCACTTGTTATTCCTATCATATTCCTTGTTATCTTTACTTTAGCTAAGGTATACCGTATATCCATACCGCCTGGTTTATCATATTAATATCGTACTCCATATATCAGTATATACTCCTTCTATTTCAAAATATGAAATATTTTAGAAAACGCATGATAAATTTTTTTTCTTAAAAAAAAATCATTATTTAACAGTTATTTAAAAAAAAACACAATTCAACCAACCAATCAAAGATTGCGATGAATCTTGCAAACTGAAGTTTGGACCAAAGGCTAGTGGCTTATGCAACCAAAAAGAAACCTTGGACAGTGCATTTGCTCTCATCCTTGTCTAGCTGATAGAGCTCATGCGTCTTCAATGGCAAAAGACTCAAATTCTCAAAATGTATATTAGATGCTTCGTTGTTCTTAATAGTTTGACAAAATATTAGTATTTGGCGTTTAGTCATTAATAAAAGATAAGGTTACAGCAATTCATAAATAATGCCAGAAGTTAAGTGTCTTTAATTTGCTTCAAATTACAACGCAAGTTTGGCTTCACTTTTTTCCGAGAATACTGTATAAAGCAAAATCCTTCTAAAAACAATATTGTAATGGATCCGGCTAATGTAGCTTTCAATTAGGCTTCCCGCGGAAAGCCCCATTGCTTCTTTTGGAAAGTCCAGGTAGACAGAGATCTGTTCATATATGGTTGAGGACTTGAAGGTATGTGGAATAAAAATTGTGGTCGGATTCAGATGCTTTATTTGTTTAGACCATCTCCAATGTAAATTCTTATTTCTTCGAATTTGGAAAATAGAGGTAGAATTCAGTCCAACCCACCTTTAAATCTTGTATACGAAACATCTACACAACTTTGAGTCTCTTTAGAAATATTATACCACACTTACAGAGTGCTACCTAACCCTTCCATATCTTAAAAATTAAGCGTACCCACAATATCCATACTCGCATGTAACCCCGGATTTGCATTTTTTGTTGCATTTACCACAATGGTCAGGATTAAAGCCAACGTAGGTGCATTTCCCTCCACAACATCGTTGTCCAAATCTACATTTGTGACCGCACCGTCCACAATTATTCATGTCTCCTAAGATATTCCGACAATGCTTCTTGCAACAATACAACAAACTCGTCCCTTTGTCCGCTTTTACGCCATTGCAAATGTTGTGAGTGGCGACATGACATCTCATCCCTTTTCTAATCTTTTTGTAGTGGGAAACTAATAGTAGTCGGGTTTTGGATGATATTGTTAGATTCGAAAGTATTGTGGGGGTTTCGTCAATAATGTAGAACTCTAGTCCGTCTTCATAGGTACCTTCTTTGGCTAAAACCGAATGGGCATTAAAAGACGTTGCGGTTATGAGGAAGTAGAGGAGTAAGGAGATGAGTGGCGTGGGTTTAATGAACATATAAGAAGGGATCTTAATGACCATTTTGTCAAGGTGATGGGTTGATTAATTAGTTAAGAAAACTTTGGCTTTGGAACACAAAAGAGGCAAAAGGAAGAGTGGAACTTAAGCGAAGATGTCTGGTGGGTATTTATAGTAACTTGAAATATATTTATTAATCTGTTTATCTTTTCTATAATTAAAAATCCCTTTTAATTAGGCAAAAACAAGTGATTGCTGTCTAATTGTAACGTAAGGGGAACCTTGACGTACAAGTAAATTTTTGCTACTTTGATGATCATTATCGTTACATTTTTTTGTTAGACAGTAAATCACTTTAGTTTTGTTTTTGTTTGAGATAAATAAAATGTTGATGAAACTCAGGATTGGTATCATGTTTAGCTTTGATTTCTTAACAACGTCTCATCACTTAGACACTTACGTTTGTTTCTCATGTATACACTAAAAAATTCTAAAATTATTGTGTTTAAACATACATTGGACTATTAGAGTTGTGAGGACTACTAGAATGTTTCTATATATATTCCTCTCTCTAGAAAGTTATAGCAGGTGCATAATTTTGGTGTAAAATATCTTTAATCTTCTGATTGAAGCATGGGTGGTCTAAATTCTTGCAGTACTTTCGCGATAAATGTTTTGATTAAGAGTAGTTTCCACAGCTTTTTTATTTTTTTTAAATATTAGCTGTGGGGAAATTTTGGTCACGAAATCAACTCCACCCTTCTACTAAAACCAAAGTCTCACATTTCGTTCCAAATTATTTTATTAAGTTTAAATAAATTATTTGTTCTCTCACTTAATTAGACAATAATATAGGGCACTTTACTGTTTATGCTGAGAACTTGAGAAGTCATGTAGTTCATGAGTTGTCAGACACTGAAACCTATGCAAAACTCATACGTGTGGTGACGATGGATGTGCCACCAAACACGGTAAGACTCACATGCCCGTGACGCTTACTTTGCAAAAACGCGACCAAGACACTCTAGTGTTTTTTCCCTCCACGTCTCATTTCCAATGTTTGTGATGTGGCAGCCACATCGCTACCGCACAGACTCACTGCTTTATATGGAGGTTTACGTTGACTATTAACTAACGTTGACCGGTGGCTTCTGAAGCAACTTCAAACTGGCTAAACAGCTGCAAGAGACGTTGCTCAAGCCGAAAGTGATGAAGTGAAAACTACGATAAACTCAACTCAACACAATACAATTCAAAAGAATCAACTGGAATCTGCTAGCTCAACCAAGGGATTTGATATAATCATCGCTTGGGACCTGCTTGAGATCTACCAAAAACAAAGTTTAGAGAATATTAAAAGGTAAAGCTTTTTTATTAATCAAAATCAATTGAATACAAAAGAGACCTAGATGGCTTATCCCTTATATATTAAAAGAGAAGACATTTAAAAAAATCACTTTTGTTTTCCACTTAATTTCAACTTTGCTATTGCTGAAGTGTCAGCATTTGCCACACTCTCACAATCTTCTAAAAATAAACCTCTCTTTCCTATATTATATACAGCTATGTCATAAGAAATATCCTTATTTATTGCTATCCCTTATATAATCCTCCAAATCATTGTGTACATAGACTCACCATCTTACATTTCTCGTAGCAAATTTTTCTATATAGATCGGCAAATTTTTTAAATGATTATTGTATCACATTACAAACAAACCGTACTGGATAAGTTATACCAGATACCGAGGGATTAAGGTGATCATGGCCTTCAAGTTTTGGAAAGATAATAAGATATTGAATGAAAATATCATTCTTTCTCTTCGACAATTTTTAATCACCATTTATGTTTGCTCGACAGGATTAAGGTGATGATAACCTTAGATATTTGCAAAGTTATTGAATGAAAATATCATATGTTTTTTTTAACGTGAATGAATATCATGGAAAGTTACAATAAGTGGTGATCGGATTCCGCAATCACAATTCAAAACAATATCCCATCTTGAATAACCCATTAGCAAGAAAATATTTCTCTCTTTCCAAATATAAACAATGTTTAAAATGATCTTCAAAGTATTTGGTAACCGTAATAAGTAAGATCGAGTTATATATCAATCACTTGAAATATAGATCAAGAATGTAATACTCTCTTTTGTAATAGTTGGATTTAATTTTTTACATTCAACTAATTCGTTAGCAAACCACTAAGCAAGAGCATCATTCACTTCAAATTCTTTCTCCTCCTTGCATCATACTATAACACAAAGAAAAGCTTAATTTTTAAGTAAGTCCTCCTAAGCTCGATCACTAATCTAAAACCTTCCAAGTCCATGTAGAAAATCAAGATGAAGATCATACAACTTTGGAAACAATACTTTGCTGGTGGTGGTGGTTTGACCATTGAAATGGTTTTTGATCGATTTAAAAGTAAGTTTTCCACATGGTATATTTGTTTCTCGAAACACTCATATATATTAGATGAATTTAACATTTTTTCAAAATATTTTTGATATATGTAGGGTGGCAAGATTAAAAGAGTTGGTCAATCACTTTGATCCATTTCTTACTTAAGATGATACCAAGATTCTCATCAGTTTTGCAGTTTCTCACTCAACCGGTTCATACCAAACCACACATCATACGGCAATGTTGAATTGAATGGAGTAAAGTGTCGCATAAGATTTTGAGTTTGACTTCTTTTTATAATAAGATTAGCTTCCTTTCCACCAAAAGTCGCATAAGATTTAGAGTGGTGAACCAAGGCTTCGTGGCCCAGTGGTAAAGGGGTCACAGCTGTGACTTCCGCCACTTGGGTTCGAGTCCCCTTAGCCACCCGGGTTGCCTTAAATGGTAAGAATACGCGGACTGTCGTGGGCCTCGTGGGATTAGTCTTTGGGCCTAGAAAGCCTTTAGAATCCCCACGGTTATCAAAAAAAAAAAAAAAAAAAAAAAGATTTAGAGTGGTGTATATAGACATCTTTTAGCAAAAAAAAAATTGGAATATAATCTCACCCCGTGCAGAGCGCGGGTCCAATCCTAGTTTATAATAAATCTCAAAACCTAGGAAACCCTAAAATAATAATAGGAAATTATCAAAATAATAATATAAATAATTGAAATATTTCTAAATCTCTCTCTGCATCACAAAGGCAATGGAAGCCCAAAGACAAACTGGAGAACAAACCCAGTCTGCTCCAACGGTAGGATGCAAAAGAAGGAGAAGATAAGCCAAAGGAAGCAGCGAGGAAATTGCCTAAAGCAGATAGTACGGATAAAGTAATCACTACAAATTATGATATCATGACAATTATTGGAGATGGTGGGGATGTGTAACACATGGATATAGTTTGCTTTAGGTTAAAGAAAGATTCTCTCTCAGTTTGTGTATAAATAAGACATCATTAAGTGTTTATGAATAAAATGCAAATCATATTCAGTCAGCTCAAATACTCAGTTTGTATAAATCTCTTCAGAAATTCCATTGAACATCTACTCAGTTTGTATAAATCTCTTCAGAAATTCCACTGGACATCTACAATCAAATAATAATATTTTGAAATGTATACAATTTTTCACTATTATCAAGAAAAATATACTATATATAGTCTGTTCATTGATCCAACTATCCAAGACTGTATTAAGCACATGATATCCATGTGCATTGGTCATACCAGCACAAGGATTCTCCAAATATATTAAAAAAAAAAGTTTTTTTGAAAAAATGATCAATGGTGTGAAGACACCTGATGAGCTTCCTCCCAGAAACGTTTCCTGCATCTCTTCTCCCAAAGACATTCCTCTCCAAAACTTGCCACCACCAATGCACATGCCCTTATAAGCCGATGTCCTATAACTTCATTCATGTTCTCTCAAAGGTCTAGATATTTTATTTATTTTCTCATAGTATTTTTGACTAATAAGAGATCTGTAATAGGCGATTCGAGATATGTATTACGGGTCCCAAAACTATCCTAATGGCCCAAATAGGCCCAAATTGTCTGGTAAACGATTTTCGTATTCAATAAGCTCAAGAAGTTGTTGTTTATTGTTGAACTTTAATTGACGAACCTAGCTCTTTGGGAGATATCATTGAGATTTTAGCACACTCTCTTTTGTCTTATCTGCTAAATCCCATTAGTATTTGAATATTTTGTCGTGGAAAGAGTAATTATTTTTATCGAATTGTTTTTGTGTTTGATGTAACGGCCGATAAGGCGATAACAAGTTTGTGGTGGACACTAGTGGTCGGATCATTTGTTTGCAGTGAACGATGAACAAATCAACATCAATTAACGTATCTATCATTTGTATAGATAGTCAAACTCTTCTATCATTCTTTTTTGAGGCAGAATTTAGGTAAAATTGGGAACATATGGTTTGAATGAAATGTGATGATGATCTAGCCTAATCTGAAAATGTGTCTAATTTGAAAGAATCTAACTACTTAATGATTATGACAAGAAAGCATTTCTTAGCCACTAATATAAGTATCGTTAGCTTACCATGAAAACTTTGAACCTTTTTTCAGTTAATGGTGGATGAATGGTTAATTAATATAGTTAATCATACAAACTCAATTTGAAGTAGTATGAATATATTCCTAAGCACATTAGCAACCAAAAAAGGTAAAAAGGAAAGAAAGTGGGAAACCAAGTAACCAAACTATGGGTTAGGCAATTAAAAAATATACAGTATATATACTATGGGTTAGGCAGTAAAGATCCATCATCTTCTTTAATACATTTTCATATTGTTCCTCGCATTCATGGATAATACTAATTAATGCTCTTTGTCTCACCATCTTATTATTACGATGACTTTCAGCCACATCTATGATACAATATGATTTTCCTACATTAACCGAGAAAATATCAACATGATCTCAAAATTTTCTTTCTTTATTGTCATCAGAAATCTTCTAGATTCATAATACTACATAATTATATTGTATAAACTAGTTAATTAATCATAGTAAAGAATATCACTTACTTACAAAACGGAGCAATTTTATCATCATAAACATATTGTTTACTATTTTAAGATGAAGAAAAAAAGGTTTTTCTTATCAAAATTTTGGAGTGACCAAACCAAATCGGTCGATCGCATCATCTGTACTTCTACAAATTAAAGTGTAACCAAAACACGACATATACTAATACTATGGTTGTTATGGACAATCATATAAAAATTATGTATTCTATTTAATTGGACCGGCCAATCCGAAGTTAATTATAGTTAGTAGAAGTAGACTAATAGGAGTATTTGCTCGTTCAACTATCGAGCATACAAGTGTCCGAATAGTCAGACGACTTTTAATTTATATATTCACCATTAGGGTTTGCGGCTCAATACATGCACGCCTATCGCATCTTTCTTTTTGCTTCATTTCTAAAATAAATCCGATCTAAACTGAAACTTGCACAAAAGTTTTTGTTAAATTCAGGAAAGAAATATTGTCTAGACTACATTTAATCATAATGAAAATGAGTAAGAAACTTTCTTCAAATCTGTTTTCAATTTTTTCATCAAAGTTATCCACTTCTGTGAACGAGTCATATAGAAAACAAATATAATCCAAATTAAATAATAATTCAAGGTGTACTCAGCATTATTCGTATTCAAACTTCGACTAATTCAATATTTATTTATTTTTTCAATTATATCAATGTCTCTAAAAAAAATTCTTGATATTTATAAGTATGAAAGTTTGTATATATGATTGATTGTATCGTGATTTATCTACGTGAATGATTTTTTGAAAAAGCATGTAATATCACACATAGTCCACTAAGAGAAAGAACTCGAAGTTTCTTTCTTTTATAATCACAAACGAAAATTTGATACGTCGATGTCACAAACATTATAACACATATCATATATAAACACAAAATATCTATGTGTAGGACTTTGATTGGTATGTGGAACATTTCCCGGATATGAGTAAGCTATTGAAGACCGATATACGATTAATATGCATGCAAATACAGATATGACTTTGATCATTACATTGAAGGAGAGGAGAAATACGATACATTTTTTTAGCAACAAGAAATTAAAGCACTATACAATTTGTTGTTCAGGTATATGTTTTGGATTTATTATATTCAAACTTATGCAATTATTCTCTTAATAGTAGTGTGTAAAATTTTAGATTTCAATATTTATAGAGCCTGATAAAGACAAAGTCCCATGCTTTCATTTGTAATTTCTTCCTTTATGCACACTATGGCAGACAAATTCAAAGCAAGAAATTTAAAAAACTGCCTAATAAAAACATCTTTTGATTCCCTGGGCACAAATCCTTATGTCAACTTTTATTTGTCTGTATTTTTTTATTCAAAAAGAAAGATTCCAAAATTAAATAAAACAACCAATCCACAACCTCTTTTATAATCCCAAAACCTTAAGATGAGAAAGAAACTCCATTTAATTTCCATCTTCTGTTTTTTCACTTAAACTCACACAAGAAGTTTCAAATTTTAGATTTTGATGGAGTTTTAGAGAAACCATTAACATCAATGGAGATTTCAACAAAACCAGAAGATTTCAGAAACCATCCATCTTCTACTTCATCTTCATCAGCCTCTTCTTCCATTAATATCAATGGAGCTTTACATCATCACCACATCATCACCAGATCGGATCATTACCCGACAACTTTTGTTCAAGCAGACACTTCCTCTTTCAAACAAGTCGTCCAGATGCTCACCGGAAGCTCCTCCCCGAGATCTCCAGACTCGCCGCGTCCACCGGCGACTCCTTCCGGCAAGGGAAGTTTCGTGATTCCACCTATCAAAACCGCACAGCCGAAGAAGCAATATTCGGGAAACAAACTTTACGAGAGGAGATCGCACAACAACCTCAAGAACAGCCTCATGATCAACACACTCATGATCGGCAGCGGAAACGGCGCCGGTAGCCCGAGATTCTCTCCGAGAAACCAGGAGATTCTGTCGCCTAGCTGTCTTGATTTCCCGAAACTCGCCCTCAACAGCCCCGTGACGCCGTTAAAGCACGGCGGAGACGGAAACGACCCATTCGATAGGATGTCGCCACTATCGGAGGAAGAGAGATCGATCGCCGAGAAGGGTTATTACCTTCACAGGTCGCCGATTTCAACTCCGAGAGAATCGGAGCCGCCGCAGCTTCTGCCGCTGTTTCCGGTGACTTCTCCGAGAGTATCGCCGGAGAAGTAGAGTTTAAGCAAAAAGGACATGTGAAAATGTTCATAATTTCTACTGCGACTGTAGTTTTCGTTTTTTTAACTCTGCTTTTTCACCCTCGTTTCATTTTACTACTTACCAAATTGTGTTGATTAAATATTTAAATAAAGCGGTCAAAGTCAAAGATAAGGTACTCACGAGTGATATTTTAAACATATTAGACAATTACAATTTATTAAAGAGCAAAAACGCATTTTATATAGGGAGTTATACCGTTGACGTTTGGACAGAACTCAGATTAAGATTAGTAATAATGTGCAAGAGATTTGTCTTTTGCTAAAAAAATATATCTTCAACAGAGAGATTTCGTCTTTTGCTATTTGACTAGTTATTGTTTGCATCATCACCTTATAAAAGTTGTCATTTGATGATTTTAATCATTATCTCCTAAACTTCTTCGTCATCAATGATAAGTTAGTTGATAGATAAAAACCCTCTGTCGTTTTGCTTGCTGAATTTCTCCTTTATTATTTTAGTAAAATTTTGAAGGAAAATACATCTGAATTTTGACATTGATCCCATCAAACATGTCAGCTTTAAAACCAAAACATAATCAAACTTTTAGTTTCAAACAACCAAAAATTCTCATTTGAGACATTTATTAGTAGATAACTTGGTGAGGCCTTATTAAAGCTAAACTTTAGTACATTATACATTTGCTCTTCTCTCTCTCTCTCTCTCTCTCTCTCTCTCTCTCAGAGCCGAGGAGATGGAGTAGTAACAGGCTGCTTCTTACGGTAGTCATAAACACCGAGTCCTCGTTTTCTTCCTAATCTTCCAGCATCAACGTACTGAACAAGAAGAGGACAAGGCGCGTACTTGGAGTCCCCAAGTCCCTCCTGCAGCACTCTCATTATCGACAAGCACACGTCTAGACCGATCAAGTCCGCCAGCTCCAGAGGACCCATCGGGTGGTTTGTGCCGTGTCTCATTCCGCTGTCAATGTCTTCCTTCGTAGCCACACCTGTGTAAAGGGTGTGGAACGCTTCATTGATCATCGGCATCAGGATCCTGTTCACGATGAAGCCTGCGTAGTCTTGCGAGCACACTGTTGTCTTCCCAAACCTTTCAGCGAGGGATTTTGTAGCAAGAAAGGTCTCTTCTGAGGTATCAGCGCCGCGAATGATCTCGACCAGTTTCATTACTGGAGGAGGGTTCATGAAGTGCATTCCAATAACCTATAAGACGAAGAAGAAGAAGAAACACTTTTTGGTTTAGGATTCGGAAACTCAGCAATAGATTTGAAGGATCTTTGTGTTGAACCTGAGTGGGTCTTTGTGTTGCGGATGCAAGACGAGTGATAGAGATTGAGCTTGTGTTAGAAGCTAAGATTGCAGAACTCTTGGCTATAGCATCTAAATCCTTGAACAGTTTCTTCTTCACGTCTTCAGATTCCACAATCGCTTCGACGATGATATCAGCAGAACGCAAATCTTCTAGGTTTGATGTTAAACGTAGACGACGCATCGCATCTTCACCAACTTCCTGCAAATTTACACAAATCACTCTGCTGTTTTATAGATTTGGACTACCACAATTTCCGATCATTTCACCTAAATCCTTAAACGATGATCATTCCACTAATTGATTGAAAATCCTAATTTCCGAGGAGAAAGAAGCAGATGATTGAAGGAGTTTCGAGTGAATCTGACCTTGGAGAGGAGACCTTTGGAGACGAAACGATTGACGGA
The DNA here is from genome assembly GCA_902728155.2 of Microthlaspi erraticum. NCBI lineage: Eukaryota > Viridiplantae > Streptophyta > Magnoliopsida > Brassicales > Brassicaceae > Microthlaspi > Microthlaspi erraticum. The sequence continues at coordinate 55,838 of CACVBM020000144.1, forward strand.
GGAGGAGATAGCTGCGGTAGCTCGAGAGAGCGCATCCTGATCAGCGTCCATCAGCCAAACGTCGAGGCCGTTCATTGCGGCGAGTTGCGCGATTCCGGAGCCCATCTGTCCACCACCCACTACTCCGACACACTTCATCTCCGCCGCCATTTTCTCTCGCTGCTTCTGCTTCTCCTAATCGCCGGCGATAATCGTCGTAGTAGTCTATTTGCAATTCCCCAGATCAAAGAGATGATAAATTTGCCAGCTAAGCATCGTTAGGTAGGCCTTATTCGTTATGGGCTTATTATTATTTATATTGGGCCGAAATTATAACGACCCAATAAGAAGAAGAAACACTCTTTGATCTTTACAAGAACTGGCATGAACACGTGTCGCCATGCGAGGAATCAAGTAAGAAACGTGTCGTAAGCTGTCCACGTGTAGTTGGCCTCACTACTCCACCACTCCACTGACTTCCGCGAGCTTTGGATCTTCGCTAAGTACTTCATAAGCAGTTGAGATCAAGAGGAAAAGCAACAGATTAATCAAGTAAATTCAAGATATCAAAGAGTTAAGAAGAAATTTAACAATGTCGACTAGCTTTTTATTGAAGAGACTCGCGACGGTGGTCGTTTCAAGAACTCATGGAGGAGATGTCTCCGGTTATTCCCTCCGCCAAGCTACCACCGGCATCAACAACTTCTCCACCGCATTTAAGAAAATGGAGGTATGTAATGATTAATATCATCTTGAGGTATAACTTTTTGGACTAATATATATTAGTTGCACTTACTTTCAATATTTGGTTGCTAAACCCTAAACATATGCAATTTGTTTCTCTTTGAATCTGTATTGGGCATTAAGTCTAATCAATGAGAGAGTAATTATTTCTAGGGCACGGAGAGCATGAGAGACCATCACTATACTCAAGGTTCGAATGCTGCAAACGAAGATAAGTCAACTACTAGTTACGTGGCGGACAAGGCAAAGGAAGGGGTGAAGAAAGCGACGGATGCAGCTGTGAACGCCGGAGATAACATGAAGGACGCGATGGACGGCGCTTGGAAAGCGGCGAAGGAAACGGGTCAGAACATCAGCGATGCGGTTGCGGGCGATGATGATGATGGCGGCAGGATTCAAGAGGATAAGGTCGCGGTGGAGCTGAAAAATGTGAGCCAGCCCGTTGACATGACCGAGTATAGAGGTGTGGAAGAGCTACGACAGCAAACCGCCGGCGAAAATAAGTCACCGTGAGATGACGGCGTTACTTATGGTTTCTATCATCTTTTTTTATTGTTGTTTGTTTCAATGAGAGGTTGCGTGTGGTTCGAGGTTTATGAATGAACCGTTTCTACATTTCATTGCAGTTTGTTTCTATGAGAGTAGTTATTCTAAAGAAACCAGCGAGTTAAGTTCAAAATATACAACCTCTCCTCCGTGAAATTTTTATATGTATCTTCAAATATTGTATATGTACAAACCATTAGCAACTAAATCTTTATGCATGAGCAGATAATATGCAAATGGTGGCTAACAGGTGGAATAAGTTGAATTAGGAAAATAATAATTAGTGGAATGGGAAATAGCGGAATGATGTTAGTTAGAGGAAAAATGTTATTCCAATAGTTCCTCTCCTCTTATTAGGAGGAACAAATCTCAGCGTAAAAGAGACAATATATTTGTAAATGGTGCACTTTTTACTGAAACCAGCGTAATGAGCTATTCCACTAGCTATCAAGTCAACCATTTGCAGCCAAAAATGATAATACGATGTGTGTATAAACTTGACCAATGTTTGAAGAGTTTGGTGGCGGGGCCGTGCTAAATAAAGTTAATGGCTGCCGGAGGAGATGAAATAAATATTTAACCATCTCTGTAAATTTAGAACGTAATGTTTTAAAAAAAATAAATATCAAAAGATTAATGCTACAAATATTTACCACTGTAATTTGGGACAAAACTGCAATAAAAATGATTAAGAACGAAATAGGAGTAGATAATAAATAAAAACATCAAATTATTTATAATGGTCACCATATTTAGTGATATTAAAAAAAAAATGTTTTGACTAACTAAACGGCAGTCAAAAGATAAATTGAAAAAATGTGTATCCTAACTTTCTAATGATTTTCTGTTTTGGTTACTTTGATTTCTACTTTGTTTTTGTATTTTTGATGTCATTTGAAGATACACGTAGCCACGTAGGTCGTAACCAACATCAACCTTCTAAAACAAATTTATAACTAAAGACATAAGATGAACTTGTTACAAAAAGCTTCTTAGTTTTCTTCAAAAAATTTAGGCACGTCGGCCAACGTTTCTTTCATATAACGTGTGGCACGACTACTGAAGTCTGAACACAGCTGGATCGCAGAGTCCGTAGGGAATCTCACGTTGGCATTGATATCTCATATTTGAAGCTGGGGTCTCTTTGAAAATTCCCGTAAATGGTGAGACAAACTCTAGGTTAAAAATCGCTCGAGCCTGTTACACGAATAGATCAGTAACAAATTCTGTACTATTTACTAAAATAGTAAAACTACCCCTTTAAATTCTTCTAAAAAAACAATCATGAGTGCTGTGAATCGTCGTTATACACAAAATACGAAATATCTTAAATATTTCCGTTTGCTTTTCTATACGAAAACATACTTTTTTTCTTCCCTCCCGTAATGTTTAAAACGACGATAGCACTGCTTTACTGAATTTTTCTTTAACTTTTGTCTTTTGAACATATTATTTTCTGGTTATTTAAATTCCATGATACTATCATATCTAGTTTTTTGGCATCTATGACAAAAAGACAGAACAAGTTCGATATGCTATGTAGGAGACAAGTGGAACTCGAAAACGAGAGGAGGCATCTCTGATCTCTAGTGTTTAGTAGTGGCTTAATGGATTGCTACGTGCGTTTTGTTTCCTAACGTTAAGTTTAAAGAAATTCGCCATGACTGAGAAGGAAATATCACTCTGCCTATATATTATTCTCCACTTCCTGGATTAAAATATAACAGCATCTCTTTCTTATTTTCTCATCTTTTTGTAGGGGCCAAACCTCGAGCAGATGGAGACGAGCATTAACTTATCATATTCTTTACCATTTTTTTCACTTTGTTCTTCACAAGATTGCAAAAGAATCACTTCTCCCTCACACAATAAATAACAAAACGAAAAGCCAAAATCTAACCCATACCTATATAGCATATTCTTTCGGCTTTAGGGTGCTAAAACAATTTTAACTAGGCAGGACCGAAAAATTGAAGGATAAAGGAGGATCAAAGTGAGATGTGAGAAAGAAAGCAAAAAAAAAGGTACAACATTTATTTTGTTATGCGAAAAAAAAAGTGCAGCAGCTTTGCATACATCCTAAAGCTCAAGTCACATAGATGATAGATTCAAGACATGAGTACAGTTTTGGCATGTGAAACCTTTTATGTCCCGTCTCTTTCACTACCCACTACTTCTAGCTATTTCTCTCTCTCTCTTTCTTACACTACTGTAATGTATAATAAGAAAGAAAAAAAGTTACAAAACCTTCACTGTTAATTTTTATTACCATAAAGAAACAGACAAAGAGGAAATAACACAGTTGAAAAGAAAAAAGAGTAAACAGAAGTGGAGTGATTGCATATAACAGAGGATTGCTTCATGTTCTGATTCCTTTTAGCTGGTCCAAACTCAAAGACTCTTTACTTGTTTCAGTGACCAGTAAGATTTATGATCAGCGGAATCTCCAGTGGCCTTCTTCTCCTATCAAAGAAAGCAAAACAATAAAATCAAGGTTAAAAGTGAAGAATTTTGTCACTTTATGGTTATTTTTTCATGTGAGGAAAATCTCTTTTGAGCAGCTAAACTTTAAACCTTAAACGTCACAGTTCTCTATCAAAATAAATAGTTCCAAATGTCGTTTGCATTGACCCCTTAGCTAAAGTGACCTCAAGTGATTACTTTCCCTCTTTTAATCTGTGATTTTGCACTCCCACAAAATAGAATCTTTATAGGTGATAATGCCCAACACCCGAAAGAAATAAAAAAGTGTTTAAGCATCAACCATGGTCCTAGAACAGACAATATTTATGCTGCAAACATCAAACACAATAGACAAGGCAAGTTAAAAACCATATACAAAACAAGATGTAATAAACCAAAAAAAAACAAGACAGATATATGTTTAAACTGAAGATTAACCATTTTTCCTATAATCATAATCTAACCTTAAATGCACTGTCTAGATGGGTCCAACAATAGATGACCACTAGGATTGCAAGCAGAGGAATCCAATAGTCTACATCGACAAAGGATGTCACATTTATTAGGATCTTTGTCTATTTCTAGAGATTAGAAAAGAAAGAAAAAGAAAAAGTTAGATGAGAAGACCATGTGTAAATTATTATCCCCAGCTCTTTTTTCCTTTGTACTATCTGTCTACAGTTGCACTGGTCAATAAGGAGTATCCTCTTTAATTACCTAGAAGGACATCAATGTTATCTTAAACCCAAAAGGGTCCCCAATTTGAATAACTATTTCTAATTAAAAGTCAAATAATATATAGCTTGTACTAATAACAATTCATTGCATCAGAACAAAGCCAAAACCACAGTAACAACAAATTTTTAACTTCCTAATTCCCAATCTAAATCCTTTTCCTCTCTAATTCTTTATTTTGTATTTTTGTTCTCAGAGCAAGGCACATCACGTAATCAAGTACTTATTCCACCAGAGAAGCACACAAGGACACAGTGGTCCATCTCCAGACTTTTCTTCCCCTTTTTAAACACTTCAAAGTACCATTCATTTCCAAACCCCAAACCCCAAGCCATAAGCAGAGTTCCACCACCATCTTTCTCAAGACTACAACTTACAGCTTTGCCAGAAAAATGGAGGGTCGGAGAACAGCACAACGGTGGGGTTACTTGAAAGACAAGGCTACAGTCTCCAACCTTGATGAAGAAGAATTGGATGGAGAGGAGGAAGATGGGGGAGATGAAGACAAAAGGAAGAGAGCCATGGAGAGAGTTAGAGGTCCTAGCAGCGACCGTGTTCCATTGCGGCTGTGCCAGGTCGACAGGTGCACAGCTAACTTGACCGAGGCCAAGCAGTACTACCGTAGACACAAAGTCTGTGAAGTTCATGCAAAGGCATCTGCTGCCACTGTTGCAGGCGCCAAGCAACGTTTTTGCCAACAATGCAGCAGGTACAAATCCTCCCTTTCAATAATACTTTTCTTTCACAGTTTATCAAGAAGAGGTTTGTTTTTTCAATTTGAGCAGGTTTCATGAGCTACCAGAGTTTGATGAAGCTAAAAGAAGTTGCCGGAGGCGCTTAGCGGGACACAATGAGAGGAGGAGGAAGAGTTCTGGTGACGGTTTTGGAGAAGGTTCTGGCCGGAGAGGGCTTAGCGGTCAACTGACTCAAGAAAGAAAGAGAGTAGACATGAAACTTCCCATGACCAACTCATCATTCAAGCGATCACAGATCAGATAAACACGACAAACTCTGTCCGCTCTCTCTCTTCTGTCATCTAAATATGGTCTATCTACACTCTTCTTATCCCAATAATGGCATCTAACCATGTCCAAGAATGGCTCCTACATCTATGTTATCGCATACTCTTGCGTCTAAGTATAATTAGTGAATATTGTATGCATGAAGATATGATTAGGATGTGTATTACTTTTGAGTTTGAAATAAATATTTTCAATGCCTAATGCTACTTGAAAAGGTAGAAGTACTAACCAAAGATTCACTGAAACTTGACGACGACGACTGAAATATCGTCTGAGCTTCTCCTTGCAACAGCCTCCTCGGAGAGCTGCTTTGCTGCAGATTTCGCATCTTTCACTCCCTTGATCGAGTCAACAGCTTCTTGATTCGACATGACCTAATAAGATTTCAAAATTCAATCAGTACCATACGTAGTGAGAGTAGCTGAGAGTAAGATTACGAAAGAGAGAGAACAAAAAACCTTCCAGAGTCCATCACTTGCTAGGATAAGAAACTCTGCATCATCGTCAATACTCTCCACAGTAACATATGGCTCTGAGCTCAAATGCATTTTCAAACTCTTATCACCAAACGCCCTTGCCACAGCAAGCTGTCCATCAACTCTAGGAACGTCCCCTGAAAATCAGTCCACCAACAAGACAAACAAAAACCTTCAAGAACACAAAGCAACAACAAGAACAATATCAAAAACATATTTGCATAAAATGTGATACCAGGGAAGTTAGAAACGAATCCGCCTCTATTCTCAATCTCATCCTTCTCCAAGTTCGGCTCGTGATCAACAGAGAGCTGCTTGGCAACACCATCTTTGCAGATCACAGCTCTCGAGTCGCCAACGTTAGCAACAACCAGCTTCTGGCAGTTGATCAGAATCGCAGTGACTGCAGTGGAACCACCTTTCCCCAAATCAGACGCCTTGTCTAGAATCGTCGTATCGGTTATATAATAAGCTTTCTTTATCGCCACCTCCGGCTCTTGCCAGAAATTCGGCTACGTTCATCGTCAAAGAAGAATCAGAAGAAGAGTAAGTTTTCATTATGTTTGAAGACTAAGTTAAAATGAAGAAGAAGAAGCCTCCTCCATATTACCTCATTCAAGATGTTGTCAAACAAATGGGAGCACAAATAGTCTGGGATCTCGTGGCTGAGATGGCCATCGAAGATAGCGAAGAGGCCAAGCTCGTTGTCATCGACTTCCTTGAATTTGGCAACCACGTAATCCTCCATCTCATGGAAAGCTTTCCCTTTCACCAGGTGGAAGCCATGCGTGATCTGCTTCGACATCTTGCTCTTCCCTTTCCCTGAATCTGCAGATGCAGATGCTCCGAGCCCAACTTTCTCCTGCACCAATGAATGATGAATTAATTTTGAGGCATATCGCAGATTCCGAAATTCGGATCTAAAGGACTCTCGCTAAATCCAGATTCAATTCGATCGGTGAACAAGTAGTAATCTTAATCTTCTCAAAATCACTCTAGCTGATATATGATTTTGAAATGTCGAGCCGGAAGCGATTGTTCAAGTGAGAAATGGAAACAAGCAGAGAATCGATTGATAATACCTTAACGGATTCCTTCATCTTGTGGAGAATCTCCTTACCGGTCATGGCTCGAAGATGAAAAGACGGTTATATATATGAAATTATCTAAAATGCATACAAAATTATCCAGTTTCGCGAGCGTCAGAGAGAGAGAGAGAGAGAGAGAGAATGGGTGAAGAAGAGAGGTGGGGAAGAAGACACGAAGGCCAATGTTGCATGTCAGCTTCTACCGCCGCTTTCGTTGCGGCGATGACTGACGTCTTCGCGCCACCTATGACTTTTCGTTCTTTTTTTAATATTATAAAACTTGTTAATATCTGTTGTTAAACGGCCAGAAATGTTGTTAAATGGGTCGATTAAAGCCCAAAACATGATGGGCTTATTTCCAAGATCGTGTCATCAATCAAATTAAATTAAGCCATTAAGCAAAATCCTGTCAAAAAAAATACTACTGATTTAAAATTAATAAATCATAAATATGATGAGCACTGAGATGAATGATTATGGTGTTCCTTAGGGCATGGGTCCTAATTCTATGGTGTCTCGTAAAGAGTAAAGAGAGACTAAGACAATGGCCAGTGGGAGACAAAAGCCATAGTGCGAGCTCTTTGTCTTCTAATTTTGTGGGTATTTGTTTTTAATTCCTTGTTGTCTTCAAAATTATATCAGTATCTTATTAGTAAAGATTTAAAATGTACTTGACATTTAACATTTAAAATGTTTATTATGACTAGGTGTCATCAAAACAACTGAAAATACCAAAAAAAAAAGTCTAGAAGCTAGTCTGAATTATGTTTGGGATCAGTAATGTTTGAGACATGACCATATAAGATGTTGGATTAATTTAATTTTTTGTCTATTTTGTTAGATTACTAGTATTTAGTATTTAATACCTACGGAAACTCTATGGGCGTTTCACGTTTCGAAACGCAACAGAAACGCATTTCCTTCATTTGGAATCGTATGGGAAATGTCCAACATCCCTTAAAATCAAAAGCTTCTTCTCAGCAGCGTTTGCGGTTTATACCGCTCAAGATCCTTCAACATCTCTCAAAATCAAAAGCTCCTTTCCAACAACGTTTGCGGTTGCGGGTGGATAATTAAAAAAAAAAAAAAATAAAAAACACAAACTTATATAAAATCCGAAAATAAATAATAATCTTTATTAAAAAATAAGATTTGGATAATAAAATCACAATATAAAAAAAAATTAGTACTTTTAGTCAATATTCATTAAAATCATATCATACTTATATATTTATAAGTTCTACAAATCAAAATTCTCTTGATAAATATTCTTTTCATACTAATACATATATATCTAATAAATAAAATTGTAATATAAATTTAATTTTCACATTAAATATATATTTTGAAAATAAAATCACATTTTTATTTAAATTATAGAAATTAAAAGATAGACGTAAGTATTATACACATATTATTCTTTATAAAAATTATTTTTAATTATGTTGAACCATAAATTTAAAATTTTCATTATAATATAGTTTTGATATTTTTATAATTATATAATGTGTTTATATTATTAATTTATTGTTTAACCGCTATTGCCGCAAGTGAACCAGTCATAAGTATCCCGCAAACGCATCCATTTTCAATTGTTATGCCAGTCGTACAAACCGCTTAATAACGCTACTAATCACAACCGCCTTCTTCTGCAAACTCCCGCATCCGCAACTATAACCGCAACGATTAAACCAATCAACCCCTGCATCATTTTATAAGGTTACATCTAGCGATTGTTGCTTTTGCTTTAACCCAAAGGCTAAAGCGTATCATTAGGAGAATTGTGTCCCCAGCGTACAACACGTGACCTACATATAGCAGAGAAATTTATCAATAAAAAATAATTTGTACGACAAAAAAATAATTTAGACACAAATGTCGGTAGATAAGTTCAAGATTTTCATAAACAACATAAACTATCTTGATCAATACCTTGAGTTATGGTTGATAATCCTTTACCATTGCTGTAAAAGATATACCTATTAGTTTAGTTATTAATCACCAAAACGTTTTTTCATATAGTTTAATTAATTAATCCGTGATCCGGTAGACAAGACTTGGACAAAATCATTACAAACACCATCACTTCGCTATTCAAACGCTGAGCTGGCTGGTCACTTCCGTACCCATTTCTCCACGTGTCCTACCCTCTATTTAAACAAGTATACGACCAGATAATCAAAACACACCAAAATGGAGAATCACGAGAATAGTAGAAACTCCGAAGAGGCGCCGGAGTTCGAGTTCGGATCGCTGACTCCATCGTCTCCGTCACAAGACTCGTTCACTGAGAATTCTCCCGCCGATCACCTCTTTTTCAACGGCCGTCTCTTGCCACACGCTTTCTCGGCGGCGGGTAATAATCCAAAGCTGTCAGTCTCACGTACCACCAGCGAATACACCTCACGGAGCAATAGTACTAACAGCCGGAGTAGCATTTGTAGTAGCAGCTCAACTTCTTACTCTCCGCGAATGAGCAGTTTTAACGTTAACAACAACAATAGTCCCCTTGACCACAAGCCGTTGGATATGAATCCACCGATAAGCATGTGTGGTAAAGCAGTAAATACGCCGAGGATGAAGGCAACGGAGATGGTGACAGCGTCTCTATACAGGTCGTATTCATCGCAGCGGTGGCAATATATAACTCCGGCGCCGGTGAAACGGAGTAGAGGGATTAGAGTCGGTGGTGGACGGAAGAAGAAGGCGGCGAGGATGAAGAAGATGTCCGAGGAGAGTGGAGGGAGCAGGGTGATGAAGTGGTGGAGAAGACTTTTGATGGCGGCGATTTTTGCTTGTAGAGAGTGTCATGCATTGGAGGGAGCCTGAGAGAGAGACTTTGTGAAATGATGACGTGGTTATGGTAATGAGACAAAAGAGAGTGATGTATATTGATTGATTGTTCATTATGAAAAACAAAATTGGAGTTGTGGGATTTTAAGTATTGTGTATCTAAAGCATTTTGATTCTCTTGATTAAAAGTAACTTTGAACAAAACTGTATCTACCTTGATATGTTCTTGTAATTTATATAACTTAGACAACCTCCTCAATTATCTAAATAATAATCTTTTGAATTGCGGAAACTGTAGTCCTCTTTCTTACCTTTTCTTAGGATTTAATAGAAAATATGAGACTTTTAGTGGCTTTTCTTATTGCTTCTTGCTTCTCTTTTGCCGCATGGCACTTACTATGACGCCTTATTACCATATTGATCTTCGTTTCAAGATCTGGTTCAGCAAAAAACGTATGTGCTGTGTCATTTCATGAAAGGATGCTTTTGAGATGGCTCGTCATGAGTCATGAGATGTCTATGCATTATCCATCTCAAACTGGTTCCAACAACATCCTCCTATATATAAGTATAAACTACAAAAACATCTCAACGATATTCACTACCGAATCTCACATCTATAAGTATAAACAACATCAAATATAATCAAAATATCAGATCTACAAGATCATTGGAATCACCAAGTATAAGTGTATAATACACATAATCAGAATATGAGATCTAAAACAGCATCTGGATATGCTTGTAGATATGTGGCAAAAAAAACAAAAAAAAAACAAATAAAGCAAATAAAAACTACATGTTTAGAGCCGATGGATCCATCGATTAATTGAACAATAGATCCATACGATTAATTGAATAATAGACCCATCCGGCTAATTATATGGATCAAAAAGCAAAACACAAAAAATGAAAAATGTTCAAACGGAGAAATCCGTACGATTAGTTGAATCATAGATCCATACGTACGTAAAATTGTTTCGGATCAAAAACATGAGCAACAAAACTAATAATAAATAAATAAATTGAGAATAACTTCGAAGAAGAGAAACTACATAGCAAAGTGTTGAACAGCTGAGTATCGCCACCCGGGTTTGAGTCGCCTTGGCCACCTAGCCGCGTCCTTAACAATGGGATAACGCATAATCGGATGCAAGGCCAGGTTGGAATAGTTCTTGAGCCTAGAAAGCCTTTGGGAATCAACTTAAAAAAAAATGTTGAACAAAAAACGCATGACGACCACTCTAAAGCATTTTGCTTCTCTTGTTTAAAGGTAACTTTGAACAAAACTGTATCTACCTTGATATGTTCTTGTAATTTATAACTTAAGACAACCACTTCAACTATCTAAATAATCTATTGAATTGTATTTATATGAATTTGTGTGTAAATAATCTATACTAGTAGAGTATCCGTACGTTTGTGCGGTGTGACGTTGTGATTTTGTGTAGAAAATTTAAACTCTAAATCCGAACCCGACCAAAAAATCCTAATCAAAAATTTTAAAAACCCAAACTTTTTAATATATCTAAACCTGAAAATCCGAAAGAAAAAAAAATCCCGAAAACCCTAAACTTAACAGAAAAAATCTGTAAACTTTTTCACCCGGACCCTAATACCCATTAATGGTTTTGCAGCCGTACCTAGAATCTCCAAATACTCATTAATGGTTTTGTCATGTTAGATTTTCACCCAAACCTGAACTTGTCTATAAAAACCCGAAAATCCAAAAAACATATTTTATTTATTTGGTATTATGGGGAAATTTCAAACTACACCTCTTAAGGTGCCAATTTTCAAAAATACACCTCTATGGTGTCCATTTTCAAAACTACACTTTTTTCATTTAGTAAAAGAGCTTTAAACCCTAAAATATAAATCCAAAACCCTAAAATCTAACATTGAACCCTTAAATCTAAACCTTAAACCCCAAAATCTAAACCCTAATCTAGGATTAGTGAATCCAAACATATATATTAAAATAGGAAAAAGTGTATTTTTGAAAATTTCCACACTATAGGTGTAGTTTTGAAAATTTGCACCTCAAAAGGTGTATTTCATAAAATTTCTCTTTGGTATTATTGTTAGATTATGTTAAGTTTTTTTTTTTTTTGCAGATTTTTAAGAGCTGAAAAACGGAAGTTTTCTAAACCATCGATTTGTTTTAAGTTATTATTCTTGTATCCAAACAATTTTTTCCATTTATTATTCTATCCAAATAACTTTTTCTCTTATTCTTGTATCCAAACATTACAATGTACTAAATTGACACTAATTAAATCTGTTGCCAAACACTTTCTCTTCATAATTAGATTGTTTTTTTTCATAAATTTTCCATGTACTTCTCAATTAATAATATAAAAATATATAAAGTTCATGCAATTTTATTATGGTACTGCCACCTCAGCAAAAGAGGGTGTTTTTAAATTCATCATTTCAGCACAAACATTTAATATATCATATTTTCTCTTTTTATATTTTAATTCTTTATGATCATTCATTAATATAATCATTAAATAATACAGTAGTTTTTGAAAGAAATTGAAAAGTCATTTTTATAAAAGAAAAAAAATATTCTGTATAAATCTTAAAAAACTATTATTTAATAATAATAATAATATTATACAAAGAATATTTTTTTATAATATTTTTGGATGAAAAGAGACGAGATTAAATATGACGAGACGACAAAAAATAACCGGAGAATAGGGAAATTTTGTTGACCTCTTATGATATTAAGTGACGCGACGAGATCAAGGAACGAAATGTGACGGGATTGGACGGGACGGGATTGGACGGGACAAGATGAAAAAGGACATAATGGACGGAAATAGACGGGACGAGAATTTTGCCTACCCCTAATTATATTTAGAGATGAGACAGAGGTAATACAAAATGAAAATGAACATAATAAGATATGATGAGACTGGATGGGGCGGACAGAACGAACGAGATGGGAAAGAACATGACAAGATGAAAAGGAACGGAATGGGATAGAATTATGTCTACCCCTAATTATATTTAGGGAACAAGACGAAAATAAACAAAATGGAAAGAATATAATGGTATAAGATGAGACTGAATGGGACGGGACATACATGATGAACGGGACGGGAAAGAACGTACATGACGAAAATGAACTAAATGGGACGAGATGGAACAAGATAGTACAATTTTTTTGTCTAACTCTAATTATATTTAAGTAATGTATATATAATATATTTGAAATAATATTAAATTTATATTAACACAACTTGCGCATAGTGGGTCACCCTAGTTAATGATATACTTGAAGTAGTAGAGAGGAATCTTAATGCTGACAATGCCGATTACAGATTATGAGGGGATTGGACACTGGAGCTCCAGGCAACATGCTTGTTCTCTCCGGAGAGAAAGACTTCAGAAAGCCGCCACAGATGAATATCTTCGTGCAGGACAGCTGTTTGGGATTGGCTGGAGATAATTGAAAGGTATGCACAAGTGCAGTTTGTGAACGTGCATGATGAAGAAGCTGCCAGGGTTCGTACTGTCGTAATATGATGTGTTAGTTGGTTTCTTTGTTTGTTTGTAGTTACGGTTCTCTATCGGCAAAATTTTGAGGTTATAAGTTATATTGATGTTTCATTCTTTTTTTTTATCAAGATGGACGAAAGGAAAATAAAAAACCTTAAAAGTTTTTAAAAAATAAAATAAATGATATATTTGCATGTGATCGTTTTGTAAGGAAACATAGCGCTTAAAAGATATTTCTCCATAACAAAAAAAATGGTGAATGAAATTTTTATGTGGTTCAACAAGACCACTTGCAAACTTTAAAAAAAGGTCTAGACAAGTTTTCAAGAGAAAAGAAAAAAGTAAAATTTTGACAGAAAATTAAAGTAAATAAAAGAGTAGATTGATTGAAAATAAAAAGAGAGTAGATTAACTATGTTCATCACAAAGTGATGATAAAACGATTGAAACAACAAACAAAAGACATAAGAAAAAGAAGCAAACTAAGAACATCACTCCAAGAAACTCATGTTTCGGTGGTGACTATCAAGGCTCAAGAACTCACTCGGATTCGCTTGACTCTCGGAGTTGCTCTGTTCCTGGCTCTGGTTCTGGTGGTCCGGTTTGTCACCTAAACCCTCTGAATCAAACAGAAGCTTAGCATTGACATTGTTAGTCAACGCATTGAAGAAAGATAACCCGGTGGGCCATTTCACGTCCGCGTCTTGTTCTTTGTTAGAATGTGGCATTACCGGGAAAGGCATGTGAGGCTGGTAGGTAGGCAAATTTGATTGAGCCATCATCGGTCGTTGGCTCGTACCACTCCAGTTGTAGAGAGGAAGAGAGGGTTGCAATGGTTGAGTCTGTGGTGGAAGTAGAGGGCCGTGGTTCGAGCCCATGAGTGATGTGTTTGAAGACGAAGTGGTTCTGTTGGAGGAGAAGAGCTGAGAGAGGTAAAAGCCGGATTGGTAGCCGAGCGATTCAAAAGTGTGCCTCATCCGAAGTACAAAGTGCAGATCTTCAGGTATCTGAGTAAAACCGGCGGTTTAGAGAATAGATAACCGATAGATCCCAAGTAAGAACCTCTAGTGTACTTACAATTTTGCAAGAACCGAGTTGTAAAAGGCCATGTCCAGCTTGAATAACAGCTATAGTCTGTATTTGCAGTGAGAGAAAAAGAAAAAAAAATCACAAGGTGACTTGAGAAACAAGAAACCAAGAAAGTACAGAACATTCTTTTTTCTTTATATTACCTGAATTCCAGATTCAAACTGCTCATTCCACTCCGAAGGAATCTGCATTTTTGAGAGATAGATCTCAGCTAGGTTACAAATTTACAGATCCAAAAATTAGTTATACATAAATGTTCCATTGATTTTATTAACAAACGTACAGCATCGAATGAGCTTTGCCAGTAACTAGAGGCATTAGTTTCAGATTCAGTTTGTTCCTTGAAAACCCATTTATGGCATTTATCAGAAGCAACCTTCCCCATTAGCCTGTTCACCAAAAAAAATGTTGCAAAACCAAGAAAATAAAATAAAAAGTAGCATAAATAGCTTCAATTATTGGTCAATATGCAGTGTCAATTAGGTCAAGAGTTACATGTTCACACAGCCAAAAATGATAACAAAAAAAAAGTAATTAAGGACCTACCAAGTACCCACCCTTCGCCATAATTATATAACTGAATGGACATTTTGCTGAAAGATTTACGAACAGGATCTTCTCCTTCCATGTCTCCATAGCAATCTCCTGTTCCTCCTCTTCCTCTGCAGTATCCATCTTCCCACATCAACATCCTGCATCCCAACACCAATAAGACGATACATTTTAACGAAAAAAATAAGTCAATACATATGTATAGCAATATAGCATAATTATGTTTGTAGTATTTTTCGTATTTTACTAGTGAAAAAAAAACTATGGCTATTAAACAAGATCATCCACGTTAAACATAGCCTATGGTTGATATCTTTTTCAGCATATCATAACTTTTAAAAAACTAACACATACTAGAATCATCACTACAAGAAATAAGGTGTGTAATATCATTTATTTTCTTAATTTATACTATTATTTATTGATTGATATAAATGAATTTGCTAAATGGTGACTGTAATTTGCATCATGGCTTCATGTAGCAACATTTGTTATTATTCTGGATATATATATATTTATAAATTTAACCCTACAGTTAATAATAGTTGTCTATCTAGTTTCTTGTCGGAAAATATATTTTCAGGCAGAGTTTCCGGCGACTAACGACGATAAACGATAAGGGAAAAATGTTAAGACTTATTTAATCATGGTTTAAAAAGACTAAACCGTAGTAAGCAAAGCTTTGACTACTGACTATGTAAATAAAGTAGTTAAAAAGTGTAACTTACAAGCTTCCGTTGTCGTCACCGACCTTGCAGCCGTTGCCACCGCCTCGAACTCTCCTGAAGAGCAAAAATGACATCGCTTAGAGAGAGAGAGAGAGAGGGGGAGAGAGAGGAGGAGAGAGAGAGAGAGACGTACGGACGGGGACGGATGGACCAGAAGACGGAGTAAGTCCACTCGGTGTTGAGACAGACAGTTCTAAGGGCATCGTGGAGAGCCACCATCCCTAAAGCCTCTTTGCTCCTTTGTTGCTGCTGCTGATGGTTTTGATGATGTTGTTGTTGCTGATGATGATGATGATGATGGTGTTCCGAGCCCACCATTTACAAATATATATATGTCGATGTGTTCTCCTCTCGCTTTAGCCTTTTCGTTGGTCTTCTTGTTCTTCTTTGTTGCTTATTTCAAGCTTCAGGCCATGGACTCTTTTATGTTCTAATCTTAATCTTTTAAAAATGCTTTTGTTTGTTTCAAAAAATAACAAAATAGATTAATTATCCGATTCACAAACCAACAACTACTGTTTGTTGTAGCAAAAAAAACATTTACTGTTTGTCGACACAATTATGTGTTGTTTTAGTTCTGATGGTAAAATCTTACAATCTTGCGGCAACAAGATACGAATTTTTTGGGGTTTGGTGTAGTTAACAACAAGCAATGCATACTTAATTACTGACAACCAATTGAACACAACGTTAATGTTTTGTTTTTTCATGAAAAAAGTTCTTATCTCTTAGGCCAAGAAAGTCAAAGATATGTGAATATCTTCATGATGTAACATTTTAAATTTGCTTTATTTGGAGGGAATCCAATTATCAACCGCTAATTTAAAAAAAAATTATAATACTGCTTTTCTGAAAGAGAAATAATCATATGGTTTTGAGTGGATAAACTGTTTGTTGTTATGATTAAAGTTCAATTAGACCATAATCAATTACTCGACATTTTTCCTCACTAAAAGTAATATTTCTTTTACATGTATGCTGTATCTAATTGTAGTGATACGTACGACTATAAACCCAACAAATGTAAATGTTGGTTTTTTAAAGAAAAAGGCTTCGATTGTGTTGTCGTCGAACTTAGGATTTGATATTTGGACCAAGATTTTACTTGTGTATATGACACGCACGCAGATTAAGGGGGCACGACAAAGAGAATATATAGGAAGAAGAGATTTAGGAGTCACGTGCGCACGTGCCCGTGTGTAAGACTCGAGTGGCTTTGTCCACAGTGACCCAGCGTCTGGCTTTGACCTCATGCGCGTGTTAAGTACGCATACAAACACAGCGACGAAAAGGAAGAAAGAAACCAAAGCCCGTAAAGAACACGTTAGTGAATGGCGCGTGAGAAAAATAGGTAAGTCGTAACAGAGAGTTGGTCTGGTTGCATCAGTCTGAGATTCTGACGAGTCTTTCCTCCGCATTGACCGGTTCTGTTCTGTACTCGCTAATTTTCTTTTGTTGGGACCCACTATTTTTTTTTTTGAAAAATTATGGGTAAATTTATTGGATCCGTCAAATTATATAGCGACGAATTAGGGAGCGGTGATTAAATTAAACAAAATCATATTAGTATTGGCAAATCAATTTTCGTGAATGGAGGCACCACGTTAACTCTCAGCCTCGGAATTACATAACTACCCTTAATGAAAATCTTGAATAAATCTTCGAATTATCCTTTTTTAATAATTTTTTTTTGGATAATCATCAGTTTTATTCAAATTCAAAAGAAGAAAAATATATGCCTTTTACTAATTTAAATTATAGAGAAAATCTTGAGGAAACCCTAACTCTTATAAATTTGTACAAAAACCTATATATACAAAGTTGTGACTAACAAGAACGGCCATCTTATTTGTACGGTGTTATATCAATATCTGCACATGGTATTAATTGGAACCTAGCGGGTTTTGAACTCAGCAAGCTCTGGAATTGAGTATAAATGAATCTCTTGGGTGTGAAGCTTTGAAATTCGAGGGGAAATATGGAATCTGATACCGATTAGATCATGGGTATTTGAGATGAATGAGCTTAAGCAGGTTTTAGTTTGAAACCCTATCGCCTTTACTCAAAGCAAGATGGATCGAATTTGAATGTATGTATTGCTTGAGTTTGATGCTTTGAAGCACGACTCAGAACTTGGGAAACCTACTGGAATACAGTTTTGGTTTGGAGACTTGCTCAAATATACAACCAAGACTAGGATTAATTATCATCTCTTCTTCTTTCCTTGGCGAAGACTTACTTTCGTAAGAATATATAGTCTAATCAATTGGTTCTCTAGACAAGTTTCTCTTCATCTTGAATCCTAGAACTCACGTTATTTGAATATTTTTGCTCTGTTTTGGTTTTAGTTAATCCTTATTAGTCGCAAGTACTCTCTCTTTATCTCTTTGTTAAACCTCGCAGGGATATTTTTCTTAAAATATTGGGCATGCATGCTTGAGAGGTACGTGAGTTCTCCAATGTACACGTCTATACCAACATGCTCATAAATGTTCTCCGATCAACTCCTCTCTTTCTTTGCCCTATATATATTCAACATCTTCGTACTATCCACGATCATGTGTTTTAGGAATTCTCGGTGAGGTTGTGTATCATGGAGTGCAGGAAGAGTGAATTTTGTTAAGACACGATTGTAGCAATCTGCAAATTTGAAGATGAAAATCAGCTTTGGTTTTAAATGTTACTTGTGATGCTGACCAGGTTAAAATCTTCCTTGTGATGGTGATAATGACTTATACTCTTGACTGTTCCTGTAATTTGTTTGTATTGTTTCCTTTAGGATGATGCCTAACAGTTGTTACTAACTTTTCAAGGAAAAAATAACTTGCAGTATCATAAATGGTTTTCTCACTTGCCTTCCGCTCCTCCAAAAGCTATCACTCCAAACATGTATCTTACAAAGTGATGGTGTCTCTCTGTAATGCACTAAAAGATCGCGATAAATGATCACGGAGATTTTGCGTGAGATGAAAGGTAACGACGTGACTACTGTAAACCGGAACACAGTGATATGTTTGCTATATTTTGTCACTGCATCACGACGTAAACTCATCCAGGTCTCCATGCTGGTGCCCAGAGATATGGTTCTATTAGCTACGATCCACAAACGATGTAGCATTGCTTCTCACAACCTGCTCCCTCTTGAGAAGTGAGGTACTGAGGTGTATGTATCATGAGAATGAGTTGATTTTTCTTCTAATAATGAAATGGTTTCTTACATAGAAATAAGCTCTTTCCCTCAACCACACCCATAGCATCTGGAATAACTAAAGAGAAATCAGTTCCCTATCTTGACTTATGTAAATTTTGTAGAAAATGTTGCTTTTCCAAATCTTACATTATGTTATTAACAGTAGATTACTTCTTTTTTGGCTTTCAAACAAATATGTTATGTACTGAGCTTATTTTTTAGATTTTGCACGGTCTAGAAGAAACAGGGAATGGTTAACATAGCAGGCTTATCACTAAACAGGAAATACAGTGATAATAATCTATTACTGTATTCATATGTTATCTCGGTCTTAATAGGTGGTATCTGTCGGGTTTGCATCGAGACAAGAGTCATACGTTGGCAATAAAGTGATGGGAATAAGAAAACGATGCTCTTAATAGGCTCCTTCTATCATATGATTGATTTTCTGAAACTCTTTTGGCTTTTGTACTTATCATCTTCTCTTCAATGTGGAAATGATTTCATCTTCTCCAGTTTCTTAGTTGATTTTGGTTTATTGCTGTAAAGAGGGAGACTTTAGTTTTTAACCAAAAGAAGAAGTACAATTGAGACTATAATAGTATTAAAGTAACATGGAATAATTTATTAAAAGATCATATGGGATGACAAGATTATGTGCGTATAGAAAAACTGAGGAGACCACAAGAAACAAATGAGCTGAAAGATATTGGAACAACTTCTTAGTTACAGCATTTTAATGTAGATCAATCAAGAACATGAACTATGACAAAAAGAGTAACAAATTCCTACTGAGTAAACACGATAGAAAAACTGGAAAAAGAAAAAAAAAAGTTAAAAGAGATGAAAAAGACAAATAATAGGAAGAATGAGAAGTCACATAAAGAAAAACAAACTAAAGAATATAAATATAAAAAGAGAATAAGTTGCAAAAGAACAGAAAGAAGACCAAAAATAAAGACTGGAAGAATCAAATTCATAATACGACCATTGAAAATATATATTATACGTTTTTTTCTTATTAATCTAGAATTAACATTGTCAATTTAAAACAAAAATAACAACACTTTTTAAAAAAACCTAAATTTATAAAAGAAAATCCTAAACAAATTTGTAATGTGGGATTAGAGTGTACTATTTAAGAGGGTTATAATTTTGTGTTAGGGTTTAGAGTGTAAAACCAAAACAATAAAAGCCAATACAAAACAAGTTTGTTATGTGAGGTTAGGGTGTACAGTTTAGTGGGGTTTTATAATGTGGGGGTTAGGTTTTAGGTTATAATGTGGGGGTTAAGGTTGATCTAGCCACTTAGTGATCGTGGGTCACTTAGGGTGTACAGTTTAGTAGGGTTTTATAATGTGGGGGTTAGGGTTTAGGTTATAATGTGGGGGTTAGGTTTAGAGGGGGGGTTATAATGTGGGTTTGGGTTTAGGGTGTAGGGTTGTTTAGGGGGTATAATGTAGGGTTTGGGTTTAGGGTGTAGGGTTTATATTAATGGGTGTAGGGTTTAGTTTTTGGTGCATTTTTAAAATTTTGGATAATAGAATGGAAATATATTAAATTAAAAATCATTTATTTTAAATTTATATCTACCAAACAAAAATACATTCACAAATAGAAAAAAAAAACTAAAAATTAAAATAAAAAATAACAAAAATGTATGAGGAGATGAAGAAGAAGAAATATGAGAAGAATTACAATGTGGGTTTGGGTTTACTGGGTAGGGTTGCTTAGATTGGTGGGGGTGGGTGGTGGTGTTACACTCTGGGGTTTGAATTTAGGGTGTAGGGTTTATATTGGTGGGTGTAGGGTTTAGTTTTTGGTGCATTTTTAAAAATTTGAATTATTATGGGCTATAAATTTATATCTACCTTTATAAATTACATTCACAAATGGAAAAAAATTAAAACAGTTAAAGCAAATCCAGAATAAAAAAATAGCAAAACCATAGATTTTTAAAAGATCTAGACTAAATAAAGATAGAAACTATTTCACAAATCCTTGAAAATCTAAACAGTGGAATGAATTGATAGGTGAAATACAAGATGTAGACAAGAACAAATAAAAACAAGAGTAAAAGAAAAGAAGACAGTAAAAAAGAAGATGGAAAATTTAGAGAAGAATAAAAGTCGAACATGAGGAAATAGAAATCAAAGAAGAAAAATGGAATGTGAGGAGAAAAAAAAAATAAAGAATAGATAAATAAAAACTACAATAATATGATGTTAGAGAAGATAAATATGTAAAGATAAGAGAGAAGGATTGAGTAAGAAGAAAACCCAAGAAAGTTTGTTAAGAAATTTAGAAAGCAAAAAAAAACTAGTGAGTTGTAGAATATGAAGATAAAAGAAAAGATTAAAGAACAAAAATTGGAAGAAGAAAAAGATGATGAGAACGAATATAAACTTAAAAGAAAAGAAGAAGATGGGATAATTGGAGAAGAATAAGTGGGAGGAGAAAACAAGAAGTGGAAATTTTTTTGCATATTAATTATGTAAAAGAATGAGAAAGAGAAGAAAAAAATAAGACACATCATGATTACAAAAATTAGAAATCGGCAACACAAAAAGATGAATACAATCAAAATTTCTACTACTTATATTATTAAAATCTTTAATTAATTAATGTGTTTAAAAAATATTGTACCCGCACAAGGTGCGGGACAACCACCTAGTAACTAATATTCAACAGATGGATTTTTTTCTTGAGCATAGTTTCTTTTTAAAAGTATCAATGAACAATATGCTATTATTATAAATCTTGTGAAACTCTCCAATTGATAACATTTCAGTACCCCCAGAGAGTGCCACATTATCCCTTCATTTATTATTAAACCCGCCTCATCTTTCCGTAAAACAGTACCGTTTTTTCCGCTCCCGACTTGCGCCAAAACGACGCCGTTTCTACTCATCCCTCTCAAAACAAAGTCGTTTTGTCGCGTGCATTTCCACCTATCCCACCTCTCCCGAAGGTAATCCTTCATCCCACTTCCGTCTCCCTCCAAAACAACGCCGTTTACCCGCTCATGCCTAAGTTCTTTTTTGAGTAATTGCACCCAAGAGCCATAAGAATTGACATAATTAAATATTTAACAAATAGGGTTATTGGGTTTGACACATGTAAATATTTTGCACCCGTTTATCCCCACTCTAACCCCACACGTCTCTTGTATCCGAAGCGGTTGTTTGTCGTCTTGCAGTTAATGGGATAGGTTATTTCACGCGTAGGAACGGTGTGAACATTTAAAAATTTACTCAAAATTTATTTCACACAACGAAAATAGCCATTGGACCTTTACTTTGCAGTCCAAGTCTTTTGCGATTCCGGTAGAGACCTATGAACATGTGAAAACCCTAGGTGCCGCACGGTAATCCACAGCTCGCGAAACAGATCCACCGCTGCAGTACAGAAGAAACAGATCTGAAGAACCGACTTCGTAGATAACTCCACATATAATCGCGGTGACGTTCTCCGACTTCGGAATGTGAGTAACTATGTAGCTACTGTTCTTTTAGAAAATAGAAGATTTTGTCGATGTCTTTTAGCCTGTCTTTTCGATCTCTTCCTCTGTTTAGGACTTGCTCTAATAGATAGATTTCGCAATTAGTCCTACTATGGAATGTTATGCCGCTCTTAAGTTTCAAATCTGAGTTTTAAATTAACTGGAAACTGTGAAAATCTGTCGGTCATAATCGGAAATATGAAGCCCCACCGAGATATATGAAAATCCAAATTAGGAGATGTCACTGAATTTTATTGTAGATCGGTTATGAAAATTAGTGGACAGGCATTATTTTTTGTGGTTGGTTGTTTACATTTTCCAACAATTGAATATGTTGGATGATGTTCTCAGCTATTTGCCTTTCAACCTGGACAAGAATCGCTGGGTTGCCGTCATTGTTGATATGTCGTCGTCATCTTTGACCGTGTGTGACCCACCCACATGCTGACGCTGTTCGCGTATCTCGTCTGAAGCCTGAATTTGATTTCATCTGCGAGATGCTACCATACCTTATACGGAAGGCCGCATCTTGTGAGGCTATGGAGACCTTCAAACTTACAGCTCTCACCTTTTCCAAGGATACACAAGTTGCCCAGGTAGAGGACAGACGGCACACCGGCATGATGTCTTTCATGTTTGTTGAGTCTCATGTATCTGGCGGAATTGCGAGTGTGTACTCCGTATCTGAAGACATGATTTGTGAATGGGCCAAGAAACTAGCCGTCGAGATGTTTGAGCTCTGCTGTGGGGACATTGAAGATGTTTGACAGTTAGATCTGTTTCACCTTTCTCGTATTACTCGGTGTAAAATGTCTACTTTTGTATTTTGGCGCTACTTGAAACTAATGGTCTTATGGGAAGCCGCATTTCCCAGCGCACTTCATCCGAAATAACATTTTCAATATTGTTTTGGACTTGCTGTTAACTCTGATATTAATCGCTTGTTATTTCTGATTCAAACTATCAATATATAATTCAATGTTTGCAGGTACATTATAATATGACAATGCATACCCAAGGTAGCATGTTAATAAGTATACGGCCTCATACAATATTGTAGAGATCGACAACATTTTGTAACGACACAAATCAAGCTTACGATTGTATATGATGCAAACAGAGGCCACTATAAGACTTCTGGATGAAAAATCCAGACCAAAGTGAAGGACTACTTCTGTTGTAATTAGCAATCTACACATACTTATATGTATTTACGAATTATTATAGATGTCTACTATTGTCATGAACTGTTCATGCGCTTTACTCACGGATAATCTCTCCGGTAAGCGGAAGTTTCTTAACGGAAACAATTTGTCTTGCAAATCTATGTATATATGTAGCGGTTCAGATAACATAAAAATATTTTACATTAACAACAGGGTCACCTTACATAAGAGGTCTAGTCCTCTGACTCTTGTAGAAGCAGGCAACATTACAACACCAACTTACTAAGGATTCATACTTTCGAACATGTAGCTCTAATATTTTACAACCGAGGTAGCCATTTGATTTTAATTAAACATGTGGCACAAGTACGATGCATGCAATATTCGCCACTTCATTTATATTCCGTCATTACTTAACGCCGAGTAGAGCTGTCCATTACATCGGAAAATTGACAGCCTGGTATTAAAGAAATAATTAGAACTTCATACTATTATGTGGATTGTCATATAATAAAATGAAGGTTCACACCTTATTATACTACATGGATAACATTGTCATGTTTTCGCCATATGATGCCCGGTTATGCCTGGTGCCATGGTAGCGCGTACATTACCGCCTCTGCTTCTTCTCCGGTCTCTGAGTTCCTTGAATAAAATGCTCACATTAGTTATCACTATATATAAAGTGCTATATATATGTATGTCTCTATACAAATACCTTAACCTCTCCAGAAGATAGGTATCTAGATCTCTTAGGCCTACCTGGTGGCCTCTGCGTTTTAGGAGGCGGGATCTGCATGGTCGCAATATCGTCTGGCACGCTGTACAAGTTGCTCAGGTCCGGAACCGGAATGATGCTGTCATGGTAAGCGAGTTTCCAGTAAAACGTGCTAGAAGCTGGGTCGCAACGGGTGTGAACAGGAAGGTCCACACGGATGGGAGCTCCTACCGCGTGGGAGCAAGGAATCTTCATCAAGGTCCACTCCTCACAGGTGCATGTCCTCATTTGGAGATCCACATGGAATGACATCCCCATTGGTGTTTTCACTTCATAGTTGTGCTCGTTCACCTTCACCACCATGAATCCCGCTGACTTTTCAAAGTTTGTATGAATCAGTCCGAAAACAGTTGAAGTTACTGCAGATAAATGGTTCGCCGCCCTATCTCGGCGCTTCGTGAACCAAGCCTTCAAAGTGCTTTGTATGTACTTCAAAGTGCTCTCGTGCCTCCTTCAGGACCGCATTAATTAGCGACTCCGTCACGTTGCTAGTCATGATGTTGTAGCGGTCACCGTAACAGTGAGAACATGTCCAGTGATGAAACCCAATGGATCTCAAGTATTCAGCGCAGCCAGGAGAGACGAGTTCTATTTCAGTGAAGGCATCGTAAAACGCAGATTTTCTGTAGGCCCGTGCAGCTTTTGAAATCATTGGTCCCAGAACCCTGAGCTTAAACTTGGCAGCGACATTCCTCTGCAAATGCACAATGCACGCACTGTGGCTTGATTTCGGGTACATCTGCAAATTTGGAAATGTTAAGCTAGCAATGTAGATGTATGCGTAATATGATACACATATAGATAATCATATGGAGGGCATATTACAATATAGACATCAATACAATATAATAGACGTCTATATAGTAATGTACTGAAGCAAATAAATTCATACCTTTCCCAAGCCTGCGTAAATTGAAGAATGACGTTCTGACACGAACGTCAGAGACTCCTCATCTGGTACTACCTGCTTCAACCGCCCGAAAAACCACTCCCACGCTCTATCATTCTCACTGTCGACAATGGCAAAGGCGATTGAATATATCTGGAAGTTCCCTTTTTGGGCACTAGCCGTAAGGAGGCAGCATGAGTATCTTTCCCGTAGGTGGGTGCTGTCTATGACCATAACCTTCCTCATAAAATGCAATCTGCGAACAGTACCCCCGAACACAGCGAAACAGAACTTGAATCTGTTTTGCTTTGCCTCGTCCACCTCCGTCTCGATCGACGTTATTGTTCCCGGGTTTGACACATTTAGTAAGTGTAAGTACGCTGGAAGCAGACCATAGCTTGCTGCCGTAGAGCCCTTTGCGCTGTCCATAGCTAGTTCACGTGCACGCCAAGCCTTCCAGTATGAAACGCGGACACTGTGGTGATCGAGCATAGCTCGTTGTACCGCAGCTGGATTTGGACCTCAAGTTGCACCAACATAACGGCTACGGATTATCTCTGAAATAACAGAGGTTGTGGCTTGACGGTGGAACTGGCCTCGTATTTCAACTGGGCAAGAATGAGTCAGCGAGGCTGTCCAAATTTGGAAGTAGCTGCTCTCCTCCATGCGAGCAACATACACCCTCAATGGACATGTGTCCGAGAGGCAACGGAAAACAACAACATCTCTGTTAGAGCGCTCGTTCCAGTAGCTGAACTTCTAGTTTATGGCATGGACCGAGATTTTCACTTTGGAGTCCTCTTTGTTTTTGAATACCCCACCTACGAATAGGTCATCTCCCTCGTATGAGATATCGTGAATCACATTCGCTGTCATGTCCACAATTGCGCACATTAAACGTTATACTCAAAGCATATAATGTGAATTCACCAGATGCTATGGTTCTATACATAGATTTGTAACAGTAAAGATATATTAGTTAGTCTGTCATATATGCGCATATGTGTCTATAAAACCATAGCACTACAACTAACTATTTGCAATCGAATTTCATGTAATATAGATTTATAGAAATGACCTTCAGTATCTGGGTCGTCCACCACCGGCGCCGCATCCCTGCTAAAAGCACCATCCGGGATGTTAATAAATAGCCCATCGAGTAGTTCACCGGTTGATCCAAGAGAAACAGGGATCCCTTCCAACGGAACACTTGGCCCTGAACCTATGTTCCCAGTCGCCAGTTAAGCGAATAACATGGTCAAAGTACACTATATAGGATGTTATAGAGTTTTATACCTTCAGATAGCATCGGAACTTTGCCCTTCCACTGCTCATCCGTCTTACACTCCATGTTCGGCTTTACAACTGCAGGTTACGTCGCCGCGACTTCGCTTTCAAACATGGGAAACAGGTCCTTAGTAAGGCGAGTCGTACCGTCGGTCGTGGCGTCGTCATCGGACGGCGAGCTGTCAGGAAACACACTCGCAGAATATCCATGGATAGAGTTGCTGGAGTTTATTTTGACATGGAGTTCCAAAAGTGTATCTACATGTCCAAGTGCCATTATGGAGGCATCACGGGACTTGCTACTCTCGCCTACATCTGGCGCTCTTTGCGTCAGCATGAGGAGCTCGCCGGCACCCTCGTTCTCCAATATTCCTTTCTCGCGGTCATACTCGCTTCCAAGAACCGTCTCAGCCGACGCAAAACCGTGTGTCGGTTTCACGACACGAAAGTCTTCAACGTCAAGGGTCATTTCTTTCGCCATTAGGACGACAAGAAGCTTCAGGTCACAGAGATCCACCCTCATCGCGAGAAACATATCCAGGTCGTCGTTGGTGCGGATGTGAATCGGTACTGTTTTGACGCTACCATCCACATCCATCCACGACAGCATCTGGTATGTCAGTTCGATGTCCTCAGTTAAAGAGTCGATGTGGAGCTCCTTCAGCAGCTTCTCCTTGGTAGCGAGCAGGGATTCACCTTCTTTTATCTTCATCCCTTTGCTTAGACGGTCCTCTGCCACGAAGAAACGCCAAACACCATTCGGGTCTTTTGTCCACCACCCCTGCTCCACCCTTATGAAGTCGTTGATAAGTTCCCGCAAGAACACCATACTGTCACCTTGTAAATCAGCATCATGCACAAACATCATTACCGTTGTTAGAGTAACTGAAATATATCATTGTATAGATATTATAACACGATAGAGAAGGTATTTCGATGAACCTACCTTTCACAAGAAGTTTGCAAAGTAGTTTAGATACTTCTCGTATTTTCGTGTTTCACTGCTTTGTTTTTACTGGTTTTAGTTTCCTGCTCGAAATGGGTTCTTATGGTCTGCTATTTAAAGGCAAGCAGAAACCCTAGTGTACCACTCCAACAATTCACATTCCCGCCCACAACAGTACATGCATTCAAGATCTGTGTTATCTTCTGTAATCAATTCACCGCTATCAATCATTTCGAAGCAAGTTGCTCGCATTTACTTCAATTTAATCCCATTGACGTGGGCTTATGTAAGGCGACCACAATCACGTCAATTGAATTCCCTGCTCAGACTACCCCCACTTGCACGATTCATTCCCTTTGTTCGACGCGTTTTGTCTCTCTCTATTTT
The DNA here is from genome assembly GCA_902728155.2 of Microthlaspi erraticum. NCBI lineage: Eukaryota > Viridiplantae > Streptophyta > Magnoliopsida > Brassicales > Brassicaceae > Microthlaspi > Microthlaspi erraticum. The sequence goes on from CACVBM020000144.1 coordinate 83,711, forward strand.
TGGGTATCTTTTGACTGAATGTTAATAGCCATTTTAGGATTTGTTTCTCACCTAAATAAAGGCTCAAAATATGCTACTCACCAAATTCACTTATTTTTTTACGGTGTCGTATACTTCCTCTCACTCCATCTCTCATCAGATCGAAATCGTTTAGTAACTCTCTTATGTTTGGTGAGTTTCTCTTCTTTTCTTTAACTGTGTGATTTGTTTTGCAGTTGCTATATGGTTTCACCGTCATTTTTTTCAAATTATGTCTTTTTTTTTCAGAATTTGATCGAAATTTGATAGGATGGGCAGATACTCTGAGACAGAGAGGGTTTGCTGTTATAGCTTATAGAAATATAAATAGTCCTTAGAGTCGTCTCCTTCCGTTATGCAATTACAGAGAGAATTGTATGAGTGAGAGAGAGTGAGATTTTGTATTGAGAGCGATTCTCGTTATAGATCGCTAATATACATTGTATTTTGGAGGTTATTGAATGGAATTTGAGGTCTATTCATAACAAAATTCAACCGCCAGAATAATGTCTTTTTTAAAAAAAAAAGCTCACTATCTCTTTGCTATATTGATTTTCAAATCGATTAGCAATTTTTACACAAGGAAATGAACATAATTGTTAATTCAGTTTTCTGTTTATATACTCATCTTCTTCCAATGTTGTAACTCGTTGTAACTCGGTCTTTGCTACATGTATTAAATCTCCAAAAAAGACAACGAGAAAGCACAATTGCTACATGGCTACATTTGATTTTTTATTCTGTAATGTTTACAAAATTTCGAATATTTAACCCATAGTAAACAGAAAATATAACTTGTAGTAGAAGATCTTTACATTTGCTGGACTATTGAATACCGTATAAACATTACAAAATGAGAAATCAAATGTAGTCTACAATAGAAATGGTTACCGATTTGGTGAAAAAGAAATACAACATTCAATAAATTAAAAATTAATAACTGCATAAAACAGAATAAAGTTTCCCAAAATAAAATAATAAACATTCAAAACATTTTATTTAAACAAACAAAAACCCGCCAAGCAAGACTATGGTTGGTTTCTACTTCGTACTTGTTTCGAGAAATGGTTAATTTGATTCAGAATATACAAATTGGACTTTGATTCTGATTCCCAAATGGATGTATTTTACCAAGTGGCTATAGCTCAACTAGTAAAGGAATCCTAGGCAAAGCTTAGAAGTCACAGGATCGAATGCCGATTGGGACGAAACCAATATTACATAATGTGGTTTCGAGCTTAGGGGAATGTACGGGTTTCTGCCCAGAATTTCTAGTAATTCAAAAAAGAAAGAAAAAAAAGAAATGGATGTATTTTGATTCATCTTTGGTTTAAACAGGCTACATGGGCAATTAAATGGGTTTTTTAAATTAATTGGACTTTTAGTGTTCAAAACATTAGGCTAGGTTGTTATTCTTCAATGGATAATAAATCAGGCCGCTTCTGTGAGTGTGTGACTATGAATGGTTTCCATTGTTTTTTTTTGTTTTTTTAAGAAAACTGCAAGAAAAAACAAAACAAGAAATCATTGGAAAATACTAGTATAGTACGGGTTGAATTATCAGGCCATTTGGATTAATTGTCAACTGTAGAAGAATGTGAGATTGTAATCGATGAATGTTTTCGCTGTCTGACTGATCAAACGGGAGAAAGTTAGTGACGATGATGTCTCAAATTTTTGTCTATGATGCTATCCACTATCCTAGAGTGAAGACTAGTTGAAAAATCATGGACTAGTTGAAAACTCTTTCTTGGTCAGCTGTCACTTCCTCGGATTTTTTCTGGACTTAATCGCATACTATATATTACAGTTTAACTTATGGTTTTGTTGGCTTTGAGTAAAAGGCATTTCCAAATCAGATTTATCTCAGGTTTACCAGATCTGAATTTGCGGTTTGCTTTATTCATGTTTTTGGAAAATAGTTTGCAGGGTTTATCCTTTAAAGGGGAGGGTTTAGCTATATGGAGAAAGAGAAGCACTAGTGAATAAAAGTGTTAAAAGACTCTAGTGTTTGCAGTGAGGAGGTTGTTGAATGTATAACATGTGTGCTAGTTTGTGTTATTAGAATGTATAACGAGGAAGGTGAGTGTTAATTGCGAATCCATGCCTAAGCTAACAAATTTCGAATATCAAAGTTGATGTACTAACGTGCCATTCGAATTATTGATATCTATAACTTTTCAGATTATACACCGGGTCTGTTTGGTTTAATGTTGATTGGGCTTTTAGTTGAAGACTAGAACATGATCAAAACGGACACGTCACCCTTATTGGGTTTCACGGCGTCACCGTTAATGTTGGTTGGGCTTTTCATCTGTACTCTGTAGTATAAGAACATTTTATATATTCACACGCATCGAGAAATGATCAAAGAGTCGAGACCTGAGTGAATCTCTAAATAAATAAGATAATTCTTAGATGTTTTGTTTCTTCTGGATTTTGTTTTTTGAAACCTAAAAACTAGACTGTCACGTTTTGTATATAAATACTTTATATATAAAGAAAATTAAGCAGAGTGAAAGGCGGCGATAACAAGTTCAAAAGGGTTACTAGTTTCTATTTATATAAAGAATAAAAAGAGTTGACGACGTCGTTTTAAATGTCAAAACGGACACGTGTGAAAACCAATAAGGTCTCCTCGAAGTTTCATGGAAAAAAAGAAGACGACAGTTCAGCTGAGCTGACACATCACCAAACACTCATATGCCGGGCCTAACGATGTTTTTAACGGTGATGGAAACAATCCTTTTCCATAAAATATGAAACAAAATTAATCCAACTTACTTCGTTTTAAAATTTAATGACTGTTGAATCTGAGATAGCATCGTCAAGACGGGCTATCTAAGATGTGAGTTTAGGAAACTGGAACGCTTAATTCGACTCTTAGATTATCAAGAAGTTACAAGAGAGCAATCTCGCTAACAAGCCTAGCGAGATTATGGTGATGAACAAGAGGATAGAGTAAAAGCTAATGTGAAAGCCTAGTGATTCTAGATGATTTCGGATCCCTCTCCCCATGGGGGGGTCTTCAATATATAGTGTTGATAAGTCGGCCGAATGATGAATATTCTCCTTCAGGCGAGATGGAAAACTTCCTCTTTTGCGATATGGAAAATCCCTCTTGTTTTTGGATCTTTCTTCCATTCTTTAAGTCGGCATGAAGATTTATTTACATTTCTCCATGGATTGTGCCTTTCTCTTCAAGTCTTGCCTTTTTCTTGAAGATGTTAGGCCTAAAATCGGATTGGGCTTTGTACTTTACTAATGATGACGGGCTCAGGGAAATGTGCTAATTTCTCCTCTAACAATAAGTCCCCCCGCCAGCTCGGCAGGTCAAATGTAGTTTGATCTCGGCGAGCTTCATGAATAGAGGACGAGCTTGAGAATCATTAGTAAAATACATCACTTCAATCGGATCTTAGTGCCTAGGTGCATGCTGAATGTAGATTCGTGCCGCCTCATTAAAACCTTGGTACGGAAAAACCCAATTGGGACAAAAACCATAAAAAGGAAAAAGAGTACGTTGACGTCATCTAATTCATGAGTAATTGCTTCGAATGATTTTTGCCGCGACCAAAAATGCTTTCTTTCGTAGAAATCAGTAATGGGTTTTAATCGGCCCATGATCTGGTTCGAGTTTTTGGTGAAATCGTTTGGGCGGGAACAGGAAAAAGTCTCGGAGAAGCCTTCTCTTCTAAGAATCGTGGAATTCTTATTTAAGGAAACGATTAGGATTTCCTAAGGGTGCTTATTCCTTTTTCGTGATACCGATTTCACCAAGTGCCCTTCGAGGGAGAGCGAATATCCCTTTGCTGCCCTGACCTGCATTTCCTTCCTTCTACCTTATTCTTTCGCGCTTTCGATGGTGCAAATCGAGACCAGTTCATCGATGTCGACGTCGGCCCTTGAGCATAATGTGTCCCAAGGAGATTTGCGAGACGGTGGGTTTGGCGAAGGCGATGAACTCATCCGTTAAAGGGGAATCCGAGGTTCTAAACGGGGAATGCGGCGACCGTTCTTGCGAGGGATTCCGCACGAGGATACGGGATCCGATCCTGAGCTCGGTGAGGAGAAAGTCCCTGATTGCGCTAGGCTCGATGGTATCCCTCAAAAGATTGAGATGCCGTGGAGATCATCGTCAAGATCTCTGGCTCGGGATGGTCAATCGGGGATGACCGAAGATATAGTCATCGCTTTGCGGGAGAGGGTGGGAATCAGTGACGCGGTCAAGATTCTCGTTCCCTTACCTGACCAAAGGCCGATGGACGCTCCACCTGGATGGTTTTGCCTCTACGAATGCTTCCTCACGGAGTTTGGAATACGTTTTCCGGTCCTCCCGTTACTTCTCGAGTATGCGTATGAGCGGGGTGTAGCGTTGAGTCAGCTGACCCATGGTGTAGTGCGGCATATGGTCTTCTCGGCCGCTCTGGCGAAGGCAGCCGGGATGAAGCTAGACAGGGAGCTCTTTGAGCGTATAACTGATCTTCGTGCTGGGGTTAAGGAAGGAGGTTTCAAGCGTTTCCACACATCGATGAAACATGACATCGTTTTTGGTGATCATCGAACGAAGATTCATCACTGGACGCGCTACTACTTTTTTGTCAAGGTCGACCGTGCTTCGGTCGGGGATTTCGATCCTAGTCACGTCTTAACAAAATGGGTCCAGGAGCCGGGTAAAGTGGTTGTGAATTCTTCCTTATTTTTAGCGGTTGCTTCGTATGCTAACTTACGCCCCCATTATCTGATATGCAGGAAGGATTGTCCCAAGGAAAGTAAATACTACTCTAAAGGAGAAGTTTAGAACTTTACGCGACTTGAGTAGAGAGACTTGGGCGGATGCGTTTGCCGAGACCGAAAGGAAGAAGAAGGAAAAGAAAGGAAAGGCTATTGCTATAGCGATTCCTCTCCCTGGTGAGTGTTTGATCATCGCCTTTGAATTTTTACGCCTGGTCCGGCTCTTAAATCGCGCTCCCTGATGTCTTCCAGATAAGTTGCCGGGTGTTGCTAGGAAGACAGGCTTAAGGAAAAGGGCTCCGGCTTTGGTGGATGATGATATCCTGATTTCTGATCCTTTATCCAAGCGGATGAGGTCAGATTCCTGCGAGCTAGGTGATCTTCCTCAGTCACTGGGGTCTCTTGGGGGTGTCACCAGTGGCGATTTCTCTTCTCGGACTGTCGCGCTTCTACTGGTCAGGGCGGGGATATGAGTATCCTGGAGTCTGGAGGTGACGGGGTGACGGATTCCGTCGGGATAGACTCCGATGCCTGTCTCCTTTAAGTGGAAAGGTGGTGCTCCTTTAATGGATAATGGCGACTTTAGTGGAGAGATGGTTTGGGGTTGCAAACCTAAGCCATGCTGGGGGGTTCCGCGTGGTGAGCTTGAGTTCAAGGGTGCTTTCGATGAGGCTTCTAATAATCTTATTAGAGCCGGAGGGAAGTTTGCTGCGTTGATTCAACTTTATGACGGAACGCTCAAGGGTGCTCGGAGCGGAGTTGATCAAATTAAAGCCGATTTGTTTGATAACTTTGATGGTGATGCGGCTGCAGTTAGGTTTCGAGAAGAAAAGATGCTTTTGAAAAGAAGATAGAAGCTCTCAAAGGCGAGGTTGCGAAGGTGTCTGGCCTTGAGGTTGAAAATAATCAACTTCGGGACAAAATTACGCAACTGGAGGATAAAGCCTGTCGGGACACGGAAAACTCGATTGCCGAGATGGCTCGTCTTCGCAAGTCTCGGACGAAGTGGGCTGAGTTGACGGCTGCTCAGGTGTACGAATCAATGCATAATTGGTATACTCCGAGGTTGGACCGTATAGGTAGATACGTCAGTCAGCGGGATGCAGTGGAGAAGGCGGTGATTAGGATTCAAGTCGACGAGGCTCTTCTTTCCTATGTCAGGAAAATAAAGGGGGTCGAGCAGGACTTTGATGCGGTGGAGAAGATGCTTGCGGCCCGGTTGCGGGAGAGTAAGGCCGCCGGAGATTTGGTTGAGGATGACGAAGTTGAAGCTGATGACTATGCTCCGCCCTAAGGTTAGATCTTCGTTTTCGTCTTGCTGAATTTTGCTTTGATAGCGCATGGATTGTTCCACGGAATTTTGATCAATATGGGTCAATATATCGAACTTTCAGGCCTACCCTAGCTGAGCTGGCGTTTCCGGGATCCCCATCGCGTCGTCAATCGAAGTAGGCGGAGAGGAAGTCGAAATTGTCTTTCTTTTTTTTCTTTTGATAGTTTCCCAGTTGCTTTTATCGCGACAATTGCCCGGGAGGGCTTTTATCCTTAAACTTTGGGTTTAGTTTTGGATGTTATGTGGTGTTTTATTTGCTGCTTTGTTGGCGAAACAAATTGGCTTAGACATAGTTGATAATTTCACAGCGCGATGAAAGAACCCAGCTTTAGGCCATGTCTTTTAATGAGAAACAATGCGCCTTCAATCGGTTGGGGTAGGCTAGTTTATTCGATCGTCATCGGGTAAACGGCTTACCTATGCCGAGATGGCTTGTTAATCTCAAGTGTGTCGAACGAGTGCTTTCGTTTGACGGTGCGGATGCGTCGTGATGTTCTTCGAAGCTTTCGTAGTCTGTCACGACTCTCATTCGAGACACCGACCGATGCGTATTAGGTCTGAGGTGCTGTGATTCGGTAGATCACATGTTTTGGCGACGAGGTCTAGGGGCTCGATTTATGCCTACGACTTTTAAGTCCGATACGCGTGACACGATAGCGGTTTTTTCTTGCCCGTATGGCTTAGAGCCGTGCGAGGTGCTTGCTCTCGTCTTTTGTGGGTGATCAGTCCACGGGTGCTGCGTTTAAGTGCATCCGAGCGTTGGGCCAGAACGTCGGTGTGTTGCGTTATTTCGGAATTATGCTTTGCGTGCGGTGCTTGCGTTGCCGATGTCTTCGGTAGGAAACTCAGTTACCGGTTGAGGGCAGAAGTCGTTTACTTCTGGGTCCTTGCCGAGACGGGAACCCTTCCGAAGAGGTTCGATAAGAAGTGCTTGCATAAAAATAAAAGAGCTATTTATTTTTATTAATTTATAGTGTGCCTTTATCGAGAAAGACTGCCTACGTACCCATGCCGGGATCAAGCCAATCGTAGTTCATTACAAATGTTCATGTCATGGACATGTTTTTTTTTTTTTTTTTGGTGCGGTGCGACGCGTCTAGGTGTAGAACCTGCGTAGGTTCATGGAGTTCCATGGACGAGGCAGTGGGTTTCCGTGACAATCGTCCAGCTCGTAGACCCCGGGTTTGATGATCTTGGTGATGCGAAACGGTCCTTCCCAATGGAACCCGAATTTGCCTGCGTGCTCGGGTTTGGTAAAGTCGTGGACCTTCTTAGATACAAGGTCGTAGAGCTCGAAGCGCCGGTTTCGCACCTTCCTGTCGTAATATCTGGTTGCTTGTTGTTGGTAGTTTTGCATACGCAGGAGGGCGCGATCCCGTAGCTCTTCGGCGTGGTCTAAACTATGCAGGAGTGAGTCGTCGTTCAATGCCGGGTTGAGGGGCATTAACGATCGTCGTAAGCTGGCTACGTGCAGTTCTGCCGGTGCTAGTGCTTCGCAACCGTGCGACAAAGAGAATGGGGTTTCCCCGGATGCGGTTCTGGGGTGGTTCGATGCGACCAGAGCACTCCATCCAATTCGTCCGCCCAAGCTCCTTGGTAGCCTTCAAGCCTTTTTTTCAATCCATCAACAATAGTTTTGTTTGTGGACTCGGCTTGTCCATTAGCTTGAGGATATCTTGGCGTGGAGTAAGTGATCTTGATGTTCCACGATGCGCAAAATTCTCGGAAAGTTGCTGCGACGAATTGTCCTCCGTTGTCCGTGACGATCTCATAAGGAAGACCGTGACGGCATATGATATACTGCCACACAAAGTTTCTTACGTCATGAGCCGTTGGGTTTTTGTACGCTTTTGCTTCTACCCACTTAGTAAAGTAGTCGGTGACGACCAAGAGGTAAGCGCATTGCCGTGAGCGTGGCATGGGGCCGACGATATCCATTCCCCAGCGCATAAAGGGATATGCCGGGATCGCAGCTTGAAGTGCTTGCGTTGGGGCGTTGATCGCCGGTGCGTATCTTTGGCAGGGGACGCATTTGGCGGCGACGTTTATGCAATCGCCGATCATCGTTGGCCAGAAGTATCCGATCTTCTTAATTTTTAAAGCGAGTGATCTTCCGCCGGCGTGGTTTCCTGATGCTCCCTCGTGGGTCTCGACCATGATGCTCTTAGCTTGTGCTTCGTCGCAGCATCGCAGGATGACTTTGTTTGCGCTCCAGCGAAAAAGCTCGTTGTTGCGTAAGAAGTAGTAAGCTGCTTTTCGTCGGAGGCGGCGGGCCGCCCATCGCTCCTCTGGCACGGCGTCGTTGATGAGGTAATTTCTGATTTCATCCTGCCATGATTTGTGTTCTGCTGACTCGTCATCAGTGAGGTTTTCGTCTTCTTCTTCTTCTTGAGATTGCCATGACGACGGTTCCCTTGGGGAGTTTGATGCTTGGTTCGTCGATGGTTTCGACCGGGATGACCCGTCGCAGTGCTGATTCGGTTTTTGACGCCAAGGCTGCGAGTGCGTCGGCTTCGGAATTCTCGGAACGGGGGATCTTTGTCAACTCGAACGTCTTGAATGCTTTGGCAAGTCTTTGCGTTTGTTTGAGATACGCATCCATGCGATCGTCTTTCGTGTCGTAGTCACCGCTGAATTGTTTAGCGACGAGCTGAGAGTCACAGAACGCACGAACGTGTTCTGCTCCGACTGCTTCGGCGAGACGGAAGTCCGGCAATAATCGCTTCATATTCGGCTTCGTTGTTGGACGCTGGGAAACCGAGTTTGATCGATTGCTCGAGAATCTCGCCTGTCGGGGAGACGAGGCGGATGCCGACGCCTGCTCCTTGCCTGGAGGACGATCCGTCGACATGCAGTGTCCATTTGAGGATTTGCTCGTCCTCTTGAGTTGCGAGCTCTGGTGGGATTTCTACGATGAAGTCGGCTAGACTTGTGACTTGGCGCTCGTCCGGCTTTTGAACTCAATATCGTATTCCGATAGTTCGATTGCCCATCTTGCCATTCTTCCGGATTGGTTGGGGCCGTGAAGGATTTGGCGTAGTGGTTGGCTGGTAAAGACGACGATGGAGTGTGATTGAAAATATGGCCTGAGTTTTCGTGCCGATATGACTACTGCGAGCGCCAACTTTTCTAGGGTTGGGTATCGCGTCTCGGCATCATTGAGGGTTTTGCTGACATAGAAGACTGGCTGCTGCTCTCCTCGATCTTCTCGGACGAGGACTCCGCTTACCGCCGTGCTTGATATTGCGATATATAAGAGTAGGGTTTCGCCTTCTTCGGGTTTTGCGAGAATTGGTGGGGTGTGAGATACTCTTTCAGTTGTTTGAAAGCGTCTTCGCATTTTTTGTCCCACTCGAACTTCTTGTTTGATCGAAGTAATTGGTAGAAGGGGAGACACTTGTCGGTTGAGCGCGAGATGAATCTGTTCAATGCGGCGATACGTCCGGTGAGTCTTTGGATTTCTTTGGAGGATGTCGGCGATGGGAGGTCGAGGATCGCCGAGATCTGCTTCGGGTTTGCCTCTATCCCGCGTTGGGTCACAACATACCGAGGAATTCTCCCGAGGTAACGGCGAATGTGCATTTTGCGGGGTTCAGCTTCATCCCGTACTTCTCTAAGATTCGGAAACATTCGCTGAGGTGCTTGACGTGATCGTGCGCCTTGGCAGATTTGACTAGCATGTCGTCGATATAGACTTCCATGCTTCTACCGAGCTGGTCCGCGAACATTTTGTTCACTAATCGTTGATAAGTGGCGCCGGCGTTCTTCAGGCCGAAGGGCATCACTTTATAGCAATAGGTGCCACGATCGGTAATGAATGCCGTCTTCTCGCGATCATCGGGATGCATGAAGATCTGATTGTATCCTGAAAAGGCGTCCATGAAGGATAGTAATTCATTCCCTGCCGTGGCCTCGACGAGGCGATCGATATGCGGTAAAGGGAAGCTATCCTTTGGGCATGCTTTATTCAGGTCTGTGAAATCGACGCAGACTCTCCACTTTCCGTTTTTCTTTTTGACGACGACTGGATTTGCTAGCCATTCGGGGTATTTTACTTCAGTGATCGATCCGGCTCTAAGTAGCTTTTCCACTTCTTCATTGACTGCTTGAGCTTTATCGGCGCCGAGCTTGCGTCTTTTCTGTCTCATGGGTTTGTAGGTAGAGTCCACGTTTAGCTCGTGGGATGTGATTGCCGGGTCGATCCCTTTCATATCTGCCATTGACCATGCGAAAAGGTGCACGTTCTGTTTGAGCAATGTGACCAGTTGCTCTTTTATCACATCGTCGAGGTCGCCACCGATGCCAACGCACCTTTCCGGACGCGATTCGTCGATGTTCACCTCGTCGACGAGGGCCGGCTTTGGTCTCTGGTGGTATGGAAGGCGTGGATCCATTTCCTCGTTTGCGGTGCATGTTGCTGCTAGGCGGAGCCGTCGCTCATAGAGGAAGCATGACCTTGCCCCCCTTGATTCCCTCTCAGTGTGTAAATTCCTGATTGTGCGGGAATTTCACACATTGGTGAAAGGTCGAGACGACGGCCTTCATCTCGTGGAGCCATGGGGTGCCCAAAATGGCGTTGTAAATGGCTGGTTTATCGATGACGAAGAATTCGGCGGCTTTGGTTGTTCCGCCGACGTGGATAGGTAGGCGGATCGTGCCTTCACTGGAACGTGTTCGGAGGTGAACCCGGTGAGGGAGTACAACGAACGCTTGATCTGGTCTCTGCTGATTTCCATGCGGTTGAGGGTCTCTTTGTAGATTAGATTCACCGTGCTCCCGGTATCGATCAGGATTCTTGCTACGCTGGAGTCACTGATGTGCAAGCTGACCACGAGTGGGTCGACGTGAGGGGTATCCAGCCCCGCCGTATCTTGATCCGTGAAGATGATAGTGGGGATTTCTTCGCGGGTCGGGTTGCGATCGTGCTCCACCGCTGCGTATTCATGCTTCGTGATCGTCGAGATGGAATCGCGATGGATGGGGTTGCTCATTATCATGTTAATCTCTTGCCCTGATTCGTCGGAGTAGTTCGTTACGTCATCCGGCGTGTTTTCCGGGATTACGGGTTGCGCCGGCTTTCGTCTGTGACGAGAGCGGTCCCCTTTTATCGGTGGTAGCTCCCCGTGCTGGTATCTCCGAAGGAGATCGCGAGTTAGGCGTCGGCAGTTTCTTGTAGAGTGGTCACCGGTTCCGTGGAGGCGGCAAAACGTGTCAGAGTCGTCGAGATCGGGCGTCGCGACATCTGTTGCCCGTTTCTTGATGTGATGCGGTTCCTGCTCGGGCTGTTGTCGGCTGCTGCGAACGCCGTTAGGAGTGATCTTTTTGGATTGTCTTTTCGTGCCTCCATGGGTTCCTCTCTGGGTTTCGACGAGGTTGCCCTCCTATCTCCATGTTTCTCGGCGTAGAAGCGCTGGTCTTCCTCGAGGAAGATGTAGTTCCGAGAGCGGTGGAACGCGTCCTCCAGAGTCGCAGGGGGTTTTAGTGACAAATCCTCCTTGAACTTGGAGTCGTACCAGAGGCCGTTGCGGAGTGCTTCTAGCGGGACGCTATCGGGCATGTCGCCAGTGTCGCGAGCTGCTTGTTTGAACCTTTCCATAAAGCTGCGCAATGGTTCGCCTTGGGTTTGCGTTGTGGTGAACATGTTCCGAGTGATTCGGGTCATGTGCATGGAGTAATGCTTCAGAAAAGCATTGGTTAGGTCGTCGAAGTTATCGATCGACTCGGCGGGGAGGTTAGAGAACCAGGTCAAGGCATCTTTCGCCATGTGCTCGACGAATACTTGACAGTAGTTGGCCTCCCTTTCATCGTAAGATTTGTATTTCTCCCTCCTCATGGCGAGGTTGAACGCGGTTAGCCACTTCTTGGGGTCTTCTTCGCCGGTGTAAGAGTCGATTTTGAGTCGAACTCTTTCGTGTAGCTCAATCTGGCGGAGCCTGCGGGTGAGCGGGCTTCTTCGGGTGTCGGCGAGTGCTTTCGTCAATTCCGGAGCTGAGCTGGTGGCGCGATGAACTTTCGAATCGACCTCGTCGAGGCGACGATTCACCCGTTCGAGCTCTTGGTGGTAAGTCGCCTGAAGTGCGCAGGACGGGGGGTTGTTCCGTCGGTGGGACTTGACGGATTTTCATCGTCTTCTCGTGCTAGGGCTTCCACCTGTTCCTGAGTCTTTTTCTGCTGTGCTCGCATTGACTCGAAACCGTCGGCGAGTGGCTTGACGAGATTCTCCATGAGTTTGAGGATCTTCTCGCTCGAGGAGGATTTCTTCGAGCTGCGGGGTTTGTCGCTCGAGGAAGATTTTCTCGAGCGGCGTGGTGCGGACGGAGGAGGGCTCTCGTCCTTTCTTGGCGGAGGAGATCGTTGCGGCGAAGTCGATCTTCGCGGCGAGACGGATCTCTGTGGCGAGAAAGATGGGTTTCTTGTAGGGACAGGCTTGTCCCTACCTTCAGCGGGTAGCGACTTGTCTATCGTGCTGGTAGACTGTCGCTTAAGTTTTCTTCTGAGGGAGACGGGCTCCCGGTGGGAGTGTTCTCTTTCGAGTTCGCCATCGTTGCTAGTTCGTGAAAATCTAGATATCTTCGAGATGAATAGCGAGAAGCGTTTCCAGCCCCACGGTGGGCGCCAATTGTTGAATCCGAGATAGCACTCGTCAAGACGGGCTATCTAAGATGTGAGTTTAGGAAACTGGAACGCTTAATTCGACTCTTAGATTATCAAGAAGATTACAAGAGAGCAATCTCGCTAACAAGCCTAGCGAGATTATGTGATGAACAAGAGGATAGAGTAAAAGCTAATGTGAAAGCCTAGTGATTCTAGATGATTTCGGATCCCTCTCCCCAATGGGGGGTCTTCAATATATAGTGTTGATAAGTCGGCCGAATGATGAATATTCTCCTTCAGGCGAGATGGAAAACTTCCTCTTTTGCGATATGGAAAATCCCTCTTGTTTTTGGATCTTTCTTCCATTCTTTAAGTCGGCATGAAGATTTATTTACATTTCTCCATGGATTGTGCCTTTCTCTTCAAGTCTTGCCTTTTTCTTGAAGATGTTAGGCCTAAAATCGGATTGGGCTTTGTGATTTTACTAATGATGACGGGCTCAGGAAATATGCTAATTTTTCCTCTATGGATTACAAATCATGGATTACAAATCAGGGTGAAAAATGTGTTTTTTTCAGGAGTAATAGACAGTGACTTTCAAAACTATTCAGATGATGATTACGAGTTTTTCTCTATATATTTTTGTTTCTAAATAAAATTAAATGTGTTTTTTGATACACGACGAATGTGTGTTTACACTTTACAGTGTGTGTGTATTATACTCTAATAAATACGTAAATGGAATAAGTGGTCCTCGTTTGGTTGCAGAGTTCCAATAAGGTGTTTTTTACTAAACAGAAAGTCCTACACGTGGCTCACGCGCCGCGCCACATAGCACTTGGACCCCAACAGGACCCACTTCACGCGCGGACACACGTGGGAATGATATCAGCGTCACTCGGCCGACGCAACTATTTTTCTATAGTGACTGTCCGTCACGTTACAACATTTCACAGCGCCACCTGTCCCCATATTTGGTAACATGTGTCCAGGTGAAGCCACCGTGCGTGGCAGCTTCACATTGGGTAATACCTTTCTTATCAAAATTATTTCCCCGAAATCTAAATTTTCAGGTGCAAAATTTTATAACCCTTGCGGATGGTAGGATTGAACAATGGTAGTTTCGATTTAAAATTGATCTTATATTGAATGCAAATATTCCTATAATTTTCTTCTTAAAAATCTAGTTAGGGAAAAAATATCTTCTCGAAACTTTAATTAATGAAATGCCAGTGATTGATGTTACTTTTGAAACTAATTTGGAAACTGTACTTGTTGGATCTGTAATTAATTTGCGTGTAGGGTTTTAATGCAGCTCTCCATAAGTGGTTGGGTTAATATTTAATATTAGTAAATGAAGGGGCCGTAATCGAACAGATCAAAAGAAATGGGATGAATAAGTAATATACGTGTGGTATAAACGGCCGACCTCGCATTGGGTGAGAAGAAAAGGGAGGGAAAAAATCTGGTTGGTTGGATTTGAGATTCTGGATGACCTTAATTTGAAGCGCGTGGGTCCTACCAAGAAAAAGCGGCCGCCGCAGCTAATCTTGTTTCACACGTGTCCCTCTGAATTAAATTAAATTATTCCCACTCTAAATAGTAAATATAAACGTATTAGATGATACTACTATTCTTTAATTATATATGTGACTGTGATCCTGATAGCCGTATCTGCAAAGAACCTGTATTATTCATTCTCTATATTATTATTCCTTGATTCGTACATCTTTGTGTATAGTTTATGTGGAGCTTTCTCCGCAATTTTCTTATAAAATAAAGCATAACATTTTATAAAATCTAAGAGTTAAATATTATTCAGAAATTTTTAAATAGTGGAAGTAGGGTTGGGAGAGGGAACAAGATGATGAGATGAGCTGCAAGATAGAAATACCTCAATTTACGGAGTCCTTCACGTAAACAAATGGATAGGTGATAAATAAAATAAAAACAATTAAATTAATATGAAAAGAAGACAGTGAGCATCAAACTTTATCGGACGGTGGAGATGCACGTGAAGACAACCCGGAATCCCGACATAAACCTCGTCAACACGGAATTTACCTCCCATGCCACTTTCACATGCGCCAGATGCTTAACCATAGGCTTCTACTGTCTAATTCCGGTTTTCGCTTACGTTACCAGACCAAACCGGAATTTGAACCGGTTCTTAATTTAGCAGCCTCTCATTTTTCCCAATAAGCTATAACTCTTAAATCACATAAAAGAAGAAACAAATTCAAATACACTTTTGTAAAAAGCTGAGAACACCATTTTAAGTTTTTAACTTAAAAAAGCAACAAAAAAAGAGCTTTAAAAGCACATACAATCTTCTGACTGTTTGTATGGTATGGTAAAATATTAGTGGGTTCTGAAAATAACTCGCTAATAATACTTTTGAGAGGACAATGACTTTGAAATTTAACAAAGTCGTGTTTTCGTATATAAATACTCCGAGTATATTTTAAGCCGACAAAAAATATGTAAATATATTATTTTTTTAAAGGAAGAGGAAAATGTGGGCGCCACCGTCTCTGATTCGGTCTTTTCTGAAAAGGATTACTCGAGTTGCTGCTTGGCCGTCGGTGCCGCCTCGCTCCTTTTTTTTCTATAATTAAAGAATACGAAATATTGAGATCAGTCCACGTGGAGAAAGAATAGAATCTAACCGTTGGATCTACACGCGAATCACGAAGGGATGGTTCTTACCCTTTTTGATTGCGGAGTTGGAGACAAGAATCCAATCAAACCTCTCTTCTCTGCCTCTCATTATGAAGCCGCTGCTTTTTTTCTCTTATACGTCGTCGTTTGCCCATTCAAACTACAATAATTACTCTTTCCTCAACATATCATTGCAGCCATGCCAGGGCAAATTATCCGCTATTCACTTCGATTCGATCCGAAAAATTCAGATAACCGTAACAATACAAAGCAAAGCAAATACTACTAAAATTCAATATCCGTTAAAATCAAAGCAATTAGCAAATATTATTTTTCAAAAACCGAATATCCGATCCGATCTGTATATTATAATAACTACATATATATACATATTACAGTAAGAAATTTGTTCGGTTTGTCTTTAGAAACATACAAATCTAACAAAAATTTTGCCTTCACAAATACAATCCACTTATTTATTTATACAGTAAAAAAGTTTAATAACGTATCAATAGCTTACCTTAAAATAAGAATATTGAGACTAAATAAAAATAAGTTAACAAATAATATGTTTAAAACTTTAAAATTATTTTTGCATTATGTTTAATGTTAACGATGATATGTTTAGTGGTACCGTTGTGGTTAATTAATTTACGGTTTTAGAACTTATTTTTTAAAACATGTTATAATTTATGAAACAATAATATATTTAGGGATATCTATCTAATTTTCAATTATTTATAGTTAATATATCTTTTTAGTTTTTTTTTGTAATATTTTATGGATCGGATCGGATATCCGCGAATATTTTTGTTTTTTTACGGATATCCGAATTTTCGGATATCTGGAAATTCTTGGATCGGAGCGGATCACAAAATCAACTATCCAGATAGCACGGAACGGATCACGGATCACAGATAATTTCCGGATATCCACTCCTTGCCCAGAGCTAATTGCAGCTACACTTACTTATATACATCACACCATCATTTTTTTCTCCAAATAAATCTTGTCTCTGCGCAAAAAAATAATCAACGGAAGAAAGAAAAAAATTCTTAAACAAAGCAATCTAGAAACACATATGGCGATTTTGATATTTGATACGACTTTATAAAACAAGATCAAAACAATAAAAAACTAAAACACTATACTAGTTTTTTTTTCTTCCTTAAACTATACTAGTTGGTTGATAAACTAATTGGGTCAATCATTTTTATTAAATCGGGAAATTATGTTTAGTCTTGTCTTCGTTTTTTAGATAGTGTTTTGTAACCTTTTAGATTTATCAAATTTAAATGTGGATGAGTGTTAATATTCAGAAAAAGAAGAAAAGGAGTATGTCCGTAGTCTTCGAATGTGGACCCTACTTAGTGACGTATTCGCGAAGAATTTTCTAACATACACCGCAGAGAAAAACGGGGGCCCCGGGCCCACAGACGCCGGCTGCGTGTCTGCTGGAAACTTGGACCATTGTTAAAAAGCCGACGGTACTCAAACCTTTTCTAAATAATAATCTCACTTTCAATTTTGTTTAAGCGAGTGGGATATTTAGTAATCAGTATCACTGCAAAAAAGAAAGAAAATTAAAGTATTTTAGGCCCTTTGACGATCGAAAAGGAAGGCCAATAAAAGATGCCGTCGGATAAGAACACAAGTAGTGTATAGTGATTAGTGAACATTAGAATATAAGATTAGACAACATAATTCTGAAGGTTACCAAATTATTAATTGAAAATTTGGAAGAAGAACAACACCAACAAAAAAAGAAGAAACAGAGGAACAACAAGGTGAAACCAAGTCGCAAAAAAAAACGAAAGTAGAAGCACACAACAAAAGTTTCAGATCTCCGGTTATGTAATAATATGTACATAACGATCCATAGTCAGCTAAAATTATATTTTCCTCTCTCGATTTTAATTTTCTTTTTGTCTTCTAAAAACTGATAATAATAATTTTAGAGTGAGAGAGAGAGAAAAAAAACTACGAGAAAACGATTTCTCTCAGCTCCAAAAAAAGAAAAAGAAAAAAAATGCATGCGCGTCGGAATTGAAACGACACCACCCAAAAGCTCAAGCCTGTTCCGATGGAGGAGGCAAGTTTAGATCCAGATCTAACGGCTGAGATCTCTTCTCCATCCCACCTTCGAAATCGACGACTGACGACGAATCAGAGTCGCTCTGTGCACAAGCCGTCTTCGTCGCCACATGCACAACCGACGACCTAAACGCCGACGTAACCGGAGGCTGGCCACGACCACCGTTCCCGATTCCCATTAGGTCCAAATAGTAGACAGGACGCGCCATAGGGATTTGATAGCACGCGCCGCCGCCGAGGCTAAGCTCGAGCTGAGGCGGAATGTTATTAGTCGTCACCGTCGCAACCGCCGTCGGAGGAGACGCGCAGTCGAGCGTGCTGCTCTCGCTAGGGCTGCGAGCGAAACCGCCGCCGCCGCCGCCGACAGGCACCTTCTCAGTCAGCTCGAGAAAAGTCGGGAAATTAGTCTTAGCCTTGGCTCCACGAAAATCACGCGCCGCCGCATCGTAAGCACGCGCCGCCTCCTCAGCTGTATCGAAAGTACCAAGCCAGACGCGAGTTTTCTTCCCTGGATCTCGGATCTCGGCGGCGTAACGGCCCCAAGGACGCTTCCTAACGCCTCTGTAACGAATCTCCTTGGCATTATTCTGGGTCGGGTGAGGAGTAGCCGGGTCGGGTTTCAAACCCATCTTGACCATAACTAAAAAACGGAGATGGAGAGAGAGAGAGAGAGGTGAGAGAGAGAGACTGGTGTGATAATTGAAGGTGGAAGAGGAGGAGAAGGTATTTGTTTATATATAGATGGAGAGAGAGTAAAAGCAACGCTCCTTTTGGGGCGCTTTGTTGTGAACAGTCAAAGCCTGAAATGGTTTTAGCGGCTTCTCTTACAACAATAGCGGTTTTCGTGGTTTTTCTTTCTAACCTCCACTTATCCTCTGCCACGTGTGTCTGTTTCCACCTTCAATAATTTCGTTTTTTTTATCAACCTTTCGTTTTATTTTTACCACCATGCATTTTCATTTTTTTTAAAACTCATATAAAAAGTTGTATTTTAAGGATCTAAATACATTAATTATTATTAGTCATATATACCTCTAAGATCTTTCTATATAAATATTAAATATTTATCACCTATTAGATTTTTGTGTAAAAATACAAAATTTGCATTAGAATATTTAATGAAATAATGATTTTTTTCTTAATCAAAAGATCCAAGTAAACATAGATTATTAATTTAAAAGTAAAAAAAGCAAAACGAGTAAAACATTCAATGCCCCAAAAATTTAACTAGGCATTTGGTTCAGCTCCGGTTAACAACGCGTAATTTTGATAGTGGATGCTATTTTTTTTTTAACGCTGGATTGATTAATCTATTACACAAATATGAGAACTATTACAAGACAATTCTACAACGGACGATTCTATCATCTTCAAAGGCTCCCCGGCCGACCGACGGCTTCACGTGCACCATTCTGTAGACCTCCTGTAAGCTTGTCTCCAATAATCTGCATAAATTATTAGCAAATCGCATCCGCCAGGATTCGAAACCCAGACCTCCTAATGTAGAAGCATTAAATCCCTTCAACAATTAGGCTAAGGGGCTTCCACAAAAAAAAAGAGAGAGAGAAAAAGATGCTAGTTTACGTCATACTTTTATTTTACAATCTATCTATCTTTAAGGTGTAACCATTTTTTTTGTTGTTTGAAACACTTTCTCTACTAAAATAAATCGAATATACGGTTCAAATATAATCAAAGAGAGATCCCCGAAGTTTGCTGTTTGCTCACACAATGCATTCTCATAATGGCCGATTAGATTTTTGTTTTTTTTTCTACTCAAAGGAATGAAGAATATAAACCGA
Organism: Microthlaspi erraticum; assembly: GCA_902728155.2. Classification (NCBI taxonomy): domain Eukaryota; kingdom Viridiplantae; phylum Streptophyta; class Magnoliopsida; order Brassicales; family Brassicaceae; genus Microthlaspi; species Microthlaspi erraticum. The sequence continues at coordinate 102,947 of CACVBM020000144.1, forward strand.
TTAGTATAACTGATATCAGAATTTTGTTATTAACATGTATGTGATTCTTCAGATTTCTTAATTTCAATCGATTTGTGCCGCTTACTCACATGATTTATGATCTAAAAGCTTGTTTTCCTCTAAAAAATAGGTAATTCTGTTGTTGCGTTTAAATTTGCACGATTAACCGATTAGGTCTCAAATTGTTTCAAATGGGTTTTTCACCTCACAAAAATGTACAACAGTATTCCAAAGATATATAAAAGTTACACAATTTTTTTTTTGTCAACAACCTATGTTCTTATCTCGGTTTGGGAAATCCAACCGATAAAACAGAGTTTACATATTACATGTCAGGGAGATTTCGAGCACTCCGTACTAGCTTGTCCTCCTTTGAATTCTTTGTCCTTGGGATGTGGATTAAGGAGAACTCCAGAAACTTCCCCCTGCATTTTTCCATCTCTTCTACAATAATCTTGAATGCCGGTCAGTCATCAGGTTTAGCATCTTCACCAAATCAGAACAGTTTATTTGAAATTTATTCGTCATTTATTATAGATCAATATACTTTGCATGACCCAAACTAATACCTCTAATTCGATATGTAAAAGGATTAAATTCCGCCGCAGATTACTAGCCCCTACTAGTGTGAAACCAAATTCTAGGTTGAAATTGTACCAATCTAACTCGATTTTCTATCTCCTTCCAGAATCCATCTATTTGGCATCACTCTCCATGAATGATAATTCCGTGTGAATCTCAATGTGCAAGGGTGCTATATTACAATTGTTGAGCAAAAGCCCATGCTCATATCTTAGTTATTGCTAATTTCATAATATTTTTAACATCTTAATCATCATTCGAAAAAACCTTATAATTTTGAGATTTCAAAATAAACCACAAAAATCATAGATAAATAAGCATATCCTCGTCATATGGCAAATTCCATAATAAATGTGTCATATTGGTAAATAAAAAAAGTTACTCAATTTTATATTTATCTAGATTTGATAGTTTATGAAATAAGTTTCTAACGGTTCAGAATTGATTAAAAAAAAATTAAATTTGTAGGCAATTGCATTTTTTTGGGTATGAATGTTATGGTGATATATGGAGTATTAAGTTTATATCATATATTTGTGCATATAAATGCCAATTGTCATCAGAAAAAACTTGGAAACACTGTCGAATACACTCTGATATGGCCACTATAATAACCTCGGAGATAAAAAGACGAGTAAAGTTCAAATATTTTGGAAAATAAATTAGCAGCGGCGCCTGAAAAGTAGAGAGAAAAAAAAAAAAGACGAGTTTGGGTGACGCGAGAATGTGAATACGTGGCAACACATCGAGGACGCGCGGATCAGGTACCGCGTTAACATGTAAGCGCGTGAAACTCACCGGATAACACGTGCCGACGGCGATCGCGTGAAAGAGCGTTATGCGTGACTTTGTTCGACTCAGCTCTAATTCAACGTTGAGTTTGACTGCTTTTCTATTTTCTTTCCAAAAAAAAAAAAAAACTAAATAGCCGCCCCTCCTCCAAAAAAACAAACATGGGCCCACTACGCACTCATCTATTTATTTATTTGTTATTATAAATAAAAAAAATAGTAAAGGTTGTTATCGTTCTTTAAGATCTATAGTGCCACGTGGTCAACGCGACGCGTGGAGAATGATCGAGAGAGGAGACAAGGAGAGAGAATGGTGGCCGCGTCGGCTAACCGAGATTCTAACGGCGGTGGGCCCGCCGTCTGTTTTGTTTCTCGTGTTTCCTAAAAGACGGTAATTACATTGACGGCAGGAGACGTGTGACTACGATTAGTTTAGTTAATTAATTTGGTTTATTGATTTTTCTTTGTTTTTTCTTTAACGACAGCTACATATGTCTTCACGCCATGGATAATGGATTGGGTTTTCTTGGGCCACAGAATCTGCTAGATATAAGAACTAAAATACCATTTATTTTAAAAATATTATATTTTTCTTCCCATTAATAATGTAAAAAGATAATGCATTATTAGGCATTGTAGTATTTTTAAGTTTATAACGTTAGTGTATATAGACCACATAAACCAGTGTATTTTTTTTTTTAATCCAAATATTATAACCATTGCAAAATAAAAGACAGAGTTCAAATTTCATAGTATGAAATCCAAGAGTCTCATCCCCAATGTAAGCTAAAAACACACGAACACCTATAGCTTTCAATATTCTCATCCCAGTTCCAAATTCCCAGTCGCGAGTAATAACCAGAACATTACAATGTTGGTTTGAGCCCAATTGTTGTGGGATAGTAACTCATCTGTTGTGGGATGACATCACAAGTTTACTTTCGTTTATACTTGTGGTAAACCACTAGTTTAGTTTAGTTTAGTTTATTTGTCACCAGAAGTTGTGTAGAAATATTTGTTTTGGTATTTTAATAGGTTTTGTGCAAAAAGTGATCAAAACCTGTATACTGTATTCCTTTTACATATTTAACTGTCGTCGTTTTAATATGTGCAAATTAAACTTACAAACTCTCTTCTTTGTAAAGTTATTGAAAAATTAAAAACTATAAATGATAAGCAAAATCAAAAGAGGCTCCTTACTCATTTGAGATATTCAATCCAAACATAGAGATCATGAGCTTGTAGTTTCAATCTCTACAAACTTACTTATTGAATATTTGGTGAGCCAATGAAGCAAAAAGGCTTTATGTCATCTCCAACCTTTATGGCGATGAACATTCATGAAAATATTTAGAATTTAAGTATTTCAACTTCATAATTTATGCCATTCAAACTCAGAAAATTAGTTGAGAACCCAAAACTTTTGAAATGAAATTCTAATTTAACCAATTGGATAAGAATTTATGAAAGCATGAATCATAAATCAAAGACATTACTCATGTATTTAAAATGAAGAATGTGAAGATGTATAAAAAGAAGAGAAACTTTAAGAAATATATCTTTTGGAGTGTCAATTTTCAAAACTACATATTTACAATATTAATTTTCAAAATTTAATATCTAAGTTTGGGTTCACAAATTCCTAAAACTTTATACTAAAAGGTTTAAAGTTTGTTTTTAGAGTTAGAATTTAAATTTTGGATTTATATTTATTTTCTTTAATAAAAAAACCATAGATTTGAAAATAAACACCATTAAAATATAGTTTTGAAATTTTCCCTAAAAAAAGTGAGTGTAATGACTGATCAACTTTATTCTTTTTCCAGAAAAAGCAAAAATTATAATTCTAAATAGATTTGGGTCTTTTCAATTGGGATTTCATATGTTAGAAATTTGTGTTTGTTTTTCTATATATAGTGAAAACTGTGTGCTGCAAATCAAACAAAACACACCGTTTTATCTTTTGTAAAAAAGTTAGTGTTGCCAAATCGATTATATAAATTAGTTTTGTTTAGCGCATGACTTCGGAATTCATGGGTTTGCACGTAACTAAACTGAAGGTTAGATTTGTAAATATAATTTAGTTTACTGTTGGACCCAAATTCCACATGTAGAATCCAGTGCGTAAGAGCTTATTATCTTGATTCAAGATTGAAGTCCAGACCCACTCAAGCCCAATAAGAAGATCTCGAGCCCACCAAGCAACTCCATCGTAGCCCAGCTAACTGTCATCCGAGCTATTCCGGTCGACGTAAAGACGAGCTCCAGTTCGATCAAAGACCAGGTCGGCACAACGAAGAAAGACGAAGTAAAAAAAGATCTCATTCAAATCCCGTCTGGTCCGAGATCACCGTGATCGTTAGCTGCACGTGGCGAGATACGCGGAGATGGATCGTAGCAGCTTCTGGAGCTATAAAAGGAGCTGGAAGCCAGTCGGATCAGGGGACATCTTTGTGATAATTTCAGACCTAATTACTATCATTTATACCTTGTATTTTTCTTTGAGATTCTCTCTTCTGAGAATTCTTGTAACCACTTTCATTCGATTAATATAAATCCATTTAACCAAATCCTTGCTTACGATTCATTCGTCTTACATCAAAATCTAGCCCTAAATCTCCGTAAGTTTCTTTTCCTTACAAAACCTATAAATTTCGAGTGTGCTTTTCAGCACCCACATTTACAAGGTTTTTTTCTTTCACAAAAACCTATTTTAAATATTAAATTGGTTAATTTAGAAAACTATTTTATAATGTTAATTGCAAGAATTAGTTACCAACAAATGTTAATTGCAATATATTCGTATATCTTATTATGTAGTGCTTCCCCAGATCAAGCATTCCGTGGAAATGGGAGGGAAAAACAAAATTGAAATCTTACTTCAGCTACAACGTGCTCTATGGCGACGCCGGATTTCTTCTTCCACATCCTCGATCTCTCTTCGCCGTGTTTTTCCTCCGGAGAATCCGAATCATAAGAACAACAACATCAGCGGCGTCTACGGATTTCGCTTTCTGGGTGTTAATAAAGCTGCTCACTTTCTTCATTCCCTCGCAGCCCCCGACAGAATTTTCACCGGATCCAATGACGACCAAGACAAGCAATCCGCCGCCGACGTTCATAACATCTTAAAGAACCACCGTGGAAGTTTGCCAGAAGAAATTGACCGGATTCTGGACAAGTGCGGGATAGTTTTGACGGAAGCGGTGGTTTTGGAAGTGGTTAATCGGAATCGATCTGACTGGAAACCAGCTCACATACTCTCCCGATTGATCCGTAATCAATCTGTCAATCTCTCTAGCTCCTCCGTGTACAACGAAATCCTCGATGTTCTCGGGAAAATGCGGCGCTTTGAAGAGTTCCACCAAGTGTTCGACGAAATGTCTAAGAGAGGAGACGGACTTCTTCTCGTTGATGAGAAGACTTATGAAGTTTTGCTAAATCGATACGCTGCTGCACACAAAGTAGATGAAGCCGTGGAAGTGTACGAGAGGAGGAGAGAGTTTGGTATAGAGGATGATTTGGTCGCGTTTCATAAGCTCTTGTTGTGGCTGTGTAGGTATAAGCACGTTGAGTTTGCGGAGACCTTGCACTGCTCTCGTAGAAGAGAGTTTGGGTGCGAGATAAAAGCCATGAACATCATTCTCAACGGGTGGTGTGTTTTGGGAAATGTTCATGAAGCCAAACGGGTTTGGAGAGATATCGTTGCTTCTAAGTGCAGGCCAGATGTTGTTAGCTACGGGACGATGATCAATGCGTTGACAAAGAAGGGGAAATTGGGGAAAGCCATGGAGCTGTACAGAGCAATGTGGGAAACTGGGAGAGACCCGGATGTCAAAATCTGCAATAATGTTATTGACGCGTTGTGTTTCAAGAAGAGAATCCCAGAGGCTATTGAAGTGTTCAAGGAGATGAGTGAGAGAGGTTGTTCTCCGAATGTTGCGACGTATAATTCGCTTTTGAAGCATCTCTGCAAGATAAGAAGAACAGAGAAAGTCTGGGAGCTAGTGGAAGAGATGGAAGAGAAAGGTGGTAAATGTTCGCCTAACGACGTGACATTCGGTTACTTGCTTAAGTACTCGCAGAAGGCTAAGGATGCTGAGGCGGTTTTGGCGAGGATGGTGAGGAACAGGTGTGAAATGACAAGTGACTTGTATAATTTGGTGTTCAGGTTGTATGTGCAGTGGGACGATGAAGAGAGAGCGAGAGAGGTATGGAGTGAGATGGAGAGAAGTGGATTAGGACCAGATCAAAGAACATATACTGTTAGGGTTCATGGTCTTCACACAAAGGGTAAAGTTGCAGAAGCGTTGAGATGTTATCAAGAAATGATGTCAAGAGGAATGGTGCCAGAGCCAAGAACTGATATGTTACTAAACCAGAGCAAGGCCAAGCCAAAAGAAGAAGAAAGCAACAGTACAAGAGAAGAAGCTGAAATCGACTGAATTATACACCAAGAAACATAGTTGAGTCTTCTTACATATGATCTTATAACAAAAACGAATCGATGTCCATGTTCTTATGCAGCCATGGACACAGCTTCTGTTGGTGCAGCTGCTGCTGTGTCTGGGACGTACCAACCGTGGTGGATCTCAACGGCCTTTTTCCTCCGAGCTAAACGAGACTTCCTACGAGCACCAGTGTTCTTGTGTAGAGCTCTAACCTTGACCGCTTTGTCGATTGCAGAATAAGCCTCTCCTATGAGTTTCTCCACGGTTACAATCTCATCCTGTTGCGCATCTGGTTTCTTCTTGAGCCCCTCGAGTGCTTCCAAGACCTGTTTAGTATTATATATCGCAATTGTATTTTAATCTCAGTCCTCTGAAATCGGACACAGATGTGAAAGAACAAAAAATTTGCTACAAAAAGTAGAAACATTCCATAATCCGTTTCCACCTAACTTATTGCTGAAACTACAGAGGAAGAGCATTGCAAGTTTATCAACAATCTTGAATCCTATATTCAAACCGATGGTAGAATTTTCAAAAAGGAACAAATTTGGTCCATATTTTGAGACAAAAGTGCAAAGGTTTACCTTCTTCATTCGGGTTCGGGCTTCAGATTTCTTAGATTTGTTGTAGACGCGCCTCTTCTCGGATTGGCGAGCTCTCTTTGCAGCTGAATCAGCTTTCTTCGTCGGAGCAGCCTCACACACAATCGATTGCCTCACTGGTTTCTGTACCCACAAATTCCCTGTCGATACATATCCTCAAAATTTCAATCCCTAAACCCTTAAATTTGGCCACTATTGAAAACATAAGAGCACGAATCAACAGAAAATGCGATAACTCTCAATAATTTCGACATGACTAGGAATTCTAATTCAGGACTCTGGTGTAGTGTTTACCGGAGGAGAAGGCGACGCATTGTGAAACGCTCTGAGAGAAGCTAAGGGAGGAGGAGCATAAAGTAGCTGAACCGCGACGAGTGGGGAAGGAAGAAGATGAAGAAGGTGATGACGAAGAGAAAGAAGAAGAAAATCCCTTGAGAGAAAGGGCCTTGAATTTGGAATCGAGACTCGCACAGGAAGAAAGACACTGCACTATCGTCGCCATCGATTTCTACACACTGATTCTCTCTCTCTCTGCTCCCTAAGTAGAGTAAATGGCTCCATTTCGGACCTGTGTTATCCATATACAAGAGATGATGTCTAGACACGCAATTACTATGTTACCCTCAGTTGATTGGCTTAATCACCAATTTACCCTCTTTCTTTTGGATTCTCACAGTCCATGGGCCACAAATCATGGGCCTTGTGATGGCAAAATTTGAGAAAAGGACCAGCTCATATAATTCATTTTTTCTTTCTTTTAGATAAAACGTTCAACAACAAAATAACAAAACAGAACGTCAAAGGTCAAAACGCATCGTCCTAGAAAAAGGGACTTAAGTCACTACTAACGAACACAACGGAGAAAGAAGTTTAAAACTTTTTTTCTTGGTGAAGTTGATGTTCATTAGAATCCTTCGGCCATCATTACCTCAGGTCGTGCTCCTCTGTATTTCTTCGACAGATACGGTCCACTTCGAACAGCTTCTTGCAACTGCAAAAAAAATGAAACAATGTCAACATCCAAGCAAAAGTACAAACATATCACAGAAAGCTTCTCTTAATACAACAAGATCATGTTTCTTAAGGTTAAGAGTGCAGAGTGAAAAAAAAGCTCCAAACCTTTTCACCGGTTTTCAGACGACGAGGGTCATCGACGAAGTTACTACACAAGAAAGCTTCGTGAATTGATTTGCAGCAGTTGTACCTTGCTTCCATTGCTGAGTCAAAATTATGAGATATTAGTTAAGACTCATAAATCAGCGAGGTTGATGAAGAAAAGGCCATCGCTATGTTTATTAGTTACCTATTTTTGCAGTTTCAGTGGTTGAGTCCGTCACTATGTTAATGATCTCTTCTTTAGCCAAGATTTCTACCAGACACCATGACCGAGCCACCAACGCTGTTAATGTTCTATAACCCTGATAATGACATTTTACACAGACACAATCTCAGTACAAGTTTAGTTTCAGTGAGTTGGAAGGAGATGACATGTATCTCATTTACCGCGAGACGTATTTCTGAGCTTTGTTGAAGAACTGAGAGGAATAAACCCTGCGAATTTTTCACAATGTGCCTATATTAGTTCATGCTATGGATCAATCATATAGTTTTACGGACAGCTGAAGAAGAAGAAGACGCAAGAGAGCAAATTTAACTCACAGATGGTGTTAGTTTTGTGCTCTGCGCTGCAGCATCGTATATCAAACATCGAAGGCTTTCTTCAGCTTTTCCATCAACTATTCTGCTGCTCTTAGGCCGTGCTTCACCTGCAATGTATGCCAGGGCGTGCAATGCAGCCTGCAAGTGCCATTTACAAACAGTCATGTGATTTCATCAATGTCTGTGCATGAAACAAAATTTTAATCCCTAATCGTTAGAATAAGATCTCTTTAAACAGGAGTATTCAGAAAATCCTTTCAAAGAGCATATGATCAGCAGAAATTTCAAATGATGAAGAGAAGAAACACACTAACCAGCTGTTTCCCATGTGCATTATGATCAAACGCATAAGCTACAACGTGTCTTGCAGCTGGAGGTGTAGCTGAAAGGACTAGACTCGCTCCTTGTGTTGCTATTGTACATTAATGCAAGAAACAACATTATCTTCTCAGTCGGTCTTATGAATCACAATTCCAAATCACAATCTCTTTTAAGTAGAACACTGAGTAAACGGAGAGTCAAAGAAAACTGAGCTACTTACTTGATCCAATCTGACCAAGTGCATCAAGCGCAGTTTCTTGTGCATTCGTATCATCCATCTCCGGTGTCTCCAGACTTCCATCAACAGCTGAAATTAACGCCTTCACACCTGGATTCAGTATAAAGGTGAAAATGGATCTTTGCTTGCCGCATAACTTAGTCACTGAAAGTCCTTGTTTGGAAAGCATATAAAAAGAAAACTAGACCATAGCATAAAGGCAAATAACTATAAAAATCTTACAAGCTTCTTCTACGGCATCATAGATATTGTCCCTCGAGAGGAGCCTGCCGCTTATCATCATTGCTCTTATCTTCACAAAGGTTTCCACTGATTTATCACTACACAAATGATAGGAACCAGAGCAAAAAAAAAAGATGAGTGAGCTGACGCAAGCTTAATAGGTTGTAAACATGAGTAAAGTTTTACAGCGACTGTACCTGATGATAGAACACAACAGCTGAATAAGTGAAGTTTTTGGTGCAAACTCTGAACTGTGCTCCGGTTCCATTAACTTCAGCATTATTCATTCACAAACATTTAACATAATTCTACATATTTTCCTTTCAATTGTGTGTAACAAAAGGAAAGAAACTGAATTATCACCTCATAGTAGAGTTCCAGAACATTTGAGATCACAAGAGTGTCTTTTGTACCCTTAATTTCTGCCTCCAGTAAATCAAGAAGCCCCGAGTTCTTAACTGCCGAAGCCACATCTCGAGAAATCGAAAAAAGCTTCACGATCAAAGCCAATACCCGGACTCGTGCCTGAAAAAAAAACAGTTAGAAAATTCAAAATTGTAAATCAACAACAAGAAACGAACTTCATGGAAAACTTTTATAGTAGAGTAACGCATTACCAGTGAGGAACACCTTCCAGCAATGTTACCAAGGTGTGTAGCATCATTGTGATCAGCAGGGAAAATTACCGACTGTGAAAAAAGAAGTTTTGAGTTTCATGTAGCAGGATTAGATGCTGTAAAAGAGCTAGCCAATGAACCCAAAAAAAAAAAAAAAAAACCAAAGTTTGAACACAGACCATTGCATCTGGAAAGCGTGCTAGGCTCATAATTGTCTCACTTGCAGCATGTGCCCCATCATCATCGCTACAGAAACAAATTACACATCAATGATGAATTCTAAGACAAAGCAACTATGCGGAGATATACTAAAGCCATATTCTCATCCCGCAAGACCAATTCGAAGCCTCTACACAATAACCAAAGAAGATACAATCAAGAACTATAAGCATGGCTTCTCACCTTTTAATGATGTAATCAAGCAGAAGAGGGTATATGCCATTGCTAACAACCAGCTGAACAGGGGACACATCGTTCGCATCGGAATTCTCCAAGAGAAAAGTGACCTTAAGAAAAACGAGACTCCACCATTAGCAACACACTTAAGGTAAACATGGAGTATGCATAAACCGATACTTTTTAGACACTCACAGTTTTGCAAGCCAGAGTTTTCACAGATGCAGAATCCGCCTTGAGACCAACTTGCAGAACAGGCTTTAACAAACAAACACCAAGAGAAAATTAACTCGAAACTCCGAGATATAGCAATTGTATGAGTAGAGATCGGTGAGTCTTTTACCATATACTGAGAAATTAGTGTTGCGCCATACTTAGTCTTAAAAACCCTTTCCAAGCAAGTCACAAGCGTTTTCTCAAAAGTTGGGATATCAGGATCAGTTTGCAAAGCACTGCAGTGACGAGTATTGCGAATTTCCAGTTACAAAAACATGTTCATTAAGCTATAACCATCTCATAGAGCTCAAAATAATTCCAATGGAACCAATAAACTAATTAACCCATAAACCCCAAACCACGAGATCAGAAACAATCCAAAACGGAACGCAATGAAAAGCGAATGTAGAAGGAAGAAGAATCACTTGAAAATAACGGGAAGAGGGAAGCGATCGAGGAGTTCCTTAACCGAGGTTTCGCTCTGAGCACCTGAAAAATCGTAACGGTGGTCGGACTTCAATCACGACGGAATTAGAAAAAAAATTGAAGTGTTAGGAGAGCTCGGAGTAAATGTGTAGCTTGGTTACCGGGAGAGTTCGCGAACTCGAAAGCAGCATCGAACAACTGGTTAACGTCTTCCATGGCGATTTTTTTTTCTTCTGCTTTCACCGGAAAAGAATTTTGCTTCGTTAGAAGAGACCAGAAGAAAAGGAGCTCTTTATATTTGGAACTGTTCTGGGAAAAAAGAAAGATTACTTGAACCGTTGAACACGAAAACTTTCATTAGACACGTGGCAATCGGCAAAAAACTATACAAAGGCCCAACCGAATAATATGACCAGGCCCACATAAACTTGGAAAATGGCTTGAAATACAATCTCAAATGTCGACAACGCAGCGTTTTATGCACAAACCAATAAACCATTGTTGTGTACTACATTTCAGTATTTGTGCATCAAGTAGAGATCATTTCTACATCATATCGAGTGATTCAAGGGCATTAGTAACGAGTGTTTCCGTAATTCCACAGTTAGCAATCTTTCATATACAATAATATATTAGCTAGTTTCGGTACATTTTAAGCACATTGGTGTCAAGAATCAAATTTGATGTGCAAGAAATACAACAAGAGCTAACGATATTGATATCTAGCTCAAATATCCTCATTGTCCCAGTAAATAAATGTTCTTGAATGTTACTATTAAGTGTTAACCATTGTAATAGAACTCCATTAATTATATCAAACCAAATTCATAGTATTGTTTATTACTTTGGCTAAAAATGATCAGTTGTCTACAAAGTTCATACCATTTCAACTAATAAATCAGGTACTAAATTACTTTTTTAGGAGACACTAGATAATAAAAGGTAAATTTCACATAGAAGTCATGTCAAGAACATGCATAAAGACGATACAAACACGTACATAAAAGAAACTGCGATAGCCAAAAGATAATTTCGAGACTAATACGAGCCACTAATTAACCAGGCAAAGTTTTATTGTTCGTTGACTAAGATTACTCGAAAGTTAAAGATAGATTGTGACCGCATAACGATCATCAGATAGCAAACGGCCAGCAACTCACGGCTGAGCCACCGTACACTCCGAATGCCTGATGAGGAGGAGGAGCAAGAACCGTCGGAGGAAGCGAAGGTAGATTCGGTAAAAACGCTGCGTCGATGTTGAACTGTCCAGAAGCAGCTCCCAGATCCATCAACTGACCGAACAAGGCCACGTCGTCATCAGCGATGCGGCGAGGCTGCTGATGTGGCAGTGACGGTGGTGGAGCTGGAAGGTACGTAGGAAAGCTCGCAGCAGAGTTATTGGAGAAACAGGACACGTGCTCCGTCGCAAAGGCATCCATAATCGGAGCGATTACAGATCCGGTGGACGAGGAGCCATTGACAGTGACACCGGCGACGGAAGACGAAGAAATCGATTTCGTCTCTCTGTTGACTAAGCCACTTTTAAGACAAACTTTAGAGAGAACCCATTCATCCTGTGGAAAAGGAAACATTTTGAGTAATATTTTACAGAGAAAAAAGTGAAAGAACATAAAGAGAAAGATTTGAAATTTCGAACCTTAGCGGAGGAAGTAATGTAATGGTAAGAGAATTTGCCGTCGAGGCGATACTCATGCATGACCCAGCAGCTTTTTTCACCTTTGGGAGCTCTGCCTTTGTAAAAGACAAGAGTTTTCTTCATCCCGAGGAGCGAGTTTGTCTTTGAGCTCTTGATCTCTCTGTCTTTGCCAGTCGCTTTCCAGTAACCAGCTTCTGTTGCTCTGTTCGTTCTCAGCCCCGTCGGGTATTTTCGATCCCTTAGCGTGAAGAAGTACCACTCTTTCTCCCCCATTTTCGCTTTCTCTGCTCACAAAATGGTTTCAAGCAGAGTGGAAAATGTTAAAAGTAAAATAAAACAGAGCTTAAAATTCTTATGAGCTGATGAAAAAAGTCTGATTTCTTAACACTTAAAAAACTGTCGTAGAGTTATAACAATGTATTCATCAAGAAGGCCCTCTTGCTAGTATATAACCATGACAGTTTTGAGACAGTAGAAGCCTAAACAGAGGAAAGTTTGAAACTTGGAGCTGTAACGAGGATTTAAGACATGATTCCAGAGATGGGTCTAATAAGGTTTACAGTTTTGAGACAGTAGAAGAAGCCTAAACAGAGGAAAGTTTGAAACTTGGAGCTATAACAAGGATTTAAGACATGATTTGAGAGATGGGCTAATAAAGGTTTTGTCAGAGTTTAGTGGGCATACCAGGAAGCTCCCAAGGCTCAGACTTGTTGAGATCAACTTGAGAAATGGCGGCACAAGAGAAACTGGAGTCGAGAACCTTCTTGAGGAGGTAGTAAGTGATGAGCTCTTCGTCAGTCGGATGAAACCTAAACCCAGGTGGCATTACGGTTTCATCTTCAAATCTCGATCTCTCCCAAGCATTAAACACATCAATATCCATTGTGGGCACACTCACAAAGAGGAAGCGCTCAACAAAACCCTAGATTTGCCAATGTGTTGTTTAATAAAGAGACGAGGAAGAGTGAAAAAAAGACGGGGAAATGAAAAAAGGGTCCTTTTTTAATGATCTGTGTTTCTCCTGTTCTACAAGCAACTGATGTGATATTTGACAGTAGCTAGTGACAGATAGAGTTGATGTTGATGTGTACAATACACCACGCAAAACGAATATGTATTTTGTGTATAATATCATATTTATAATATCGCTAAAATGTGGATTAGGATCTTGGGTAATATAATTGGACAGTGGCTTTTGAGCATGCAATGCGTGCGTGACTGGAAATCTCAGGGGATTCTACGTCACCCAAAACCAAAAAAGTAGGTATAATTTATTAAATTAGACTAGAATTAGTAGTAGTAGTACTCTACTGATTATTGGATACTAGTTGGATCTTCTGAGGCTTCACCATGAATAAGATTCTTTTATACGCATTAATATATTCAAGACAAAACTTTATTACAAGAAAAAACAAAAAAAGAGGAAAAATAAACAAGAGGAGCATGGATGCATCAAATCATAAGAAGCAAATCACATCCATCCATCAGAATTTGAATAAGAAACGAACGGACGGGATATAGACGCGTCTTATCCTGTCACAAGGAAACGTCGCACAAAATTAAAAAATAATAATATTGAGAAAAGTTATGGAGGAGTCACAGGCTTTACATCAAATCATATTCCCATCCTTTCTTTGCATGCATCTTTCATTTTTTCCCCTCTCCTGCTATTTTTCACCTCTATGCATTCCCACAAATAAAGTCTACTTATTATTTTAAAGAAAAATGTGTACAAAACTTTTAAACAAAACAAATTACATGCTGGTGTGGTAGCTACTTATTGTTAATTAGTTTTACACTTTTAGTTCAATAAGTTATGTTGATTAATTAGAGAAGTAATATATGTTTCATTTTTCTTTTGTGTAAAAAAGAAACGAGTAAATAAGGAAAAGATTTAATGATGCTAAAAAAGCAATAATTGTGGATTGTTGTTTTAACAGCATGAGAAGAGAGAAAAGGAGAAAACTCGCGCACCGAGACAGATTAGAACAGGTGGCAAGAGAAGCCGAATGACGTATGAATCCAGTTGTGGAGGAGAGAATCATCTCCGCCGCCCTCCGGCCTTAACTCTACGACGTCGTTTTTCGAGTCTACTGCAAAGCTTTGGGACCCACCTCACCCTCAGTATTTTTCTTTTGGCATTTTCTGATTTGGAATTTTATTAGAAAGAGAGATCAAACTCGGTGAGATCAAATTCGTCATAATTAGGTCGGATACGGTTTTTACTTTTTTAAAAGAAGAAAAGTTTATTAAAACCAGTCCAGATCAAAACCGGATTCAATTTAAACTGTTCGGTTTGCACCAACATGCAATAAATTTATCCAATATGTTCAAGGTTAACAAAAGTACATCTGCAGAGAAAAAAAGATTGCAGATGTATAACTTTATAACATACAGCAAATGAATATTACCTTTTGGGTTTCACTATTCACAACAACAAACAATTTAAGACACTTTCTTTGATTAATCAGTTTTTGGGGATGACATCAGAGAAAGCAAAGTCATGGAAAGGAGGACCTGCAAAACAAAAAAGACACACAACTTTACATTTCTTGCAACCACATTTTCATAAAGAGAGAAGATAATAAGAACTCTTTAACCTCCTTGTTCACTTAGAATGTGAAATGGAATGTGTGCAACCATTTTTTCACCACCCTCGCTCCAGTTAACCGTGCCGGGAAACCGTTTTTCTGAAATCCGGGAAGGTCCTAACACAGACCAACAGATTCCTGGTTCGTTCATGAGTCCCAAGTAATCATGTGCTCGTCTCCAAACTCTTGCATCAGATATCCGAGACCTAACTACCTACACACACATGTACATGATTGTATAATTCAGATTTTTTTAAAGCTTAGTGACCATTGCAAAGTGTGTTAGTGGATTTTAGATATGTTCCATGTACCTTCCCCAAGGCGACACGGGCTCTTGGTAATAATTCCCGGTGATATGTTGCTAGCTTTGCGATAGCTGTCACTACAAAACACAATAGTCTCGACTGTGTTGTTTTTCTTGAAGCATTTCCAGATTCCTGCCTCAGACCTAAGCGGCTAATTTTAAAACTGGTGTAAATATCATTCCTGTTTTCTGGTTGCAAATGCGGAATGATGATATATAACAAAAGCTAACAATACCTTGATGAGAGATTCTCATATAGAAGCAACTCTAAGCTCTCAAAGAGCTCGCGAGCAGCATCCTTGTGTGATTCTCCACCACCACCATACTCTCCAATCGCCCAACATAGTTGTAAAGCTAGCTCCCTCTGTGGAAGAAAATGTTTAAAGGAGATAAACCTTACAAGACATCTATTATAATATTAGAAACTCACCTTAGCAGGGTCATCGTAAGCTTCTCCAAGCCGGTCAATTATAGGCTTCTGCATTATGTAAGATGTCAAGAATAGATTCCAGTGAATTACTACTTAAGAAATATACGGTGATTATAAGACTGTAATCCATGGAGATGGTGTCATTTTGACTTGCATATTCACCAATGCAGTGTGAATTTATCCTTACTATTATGACTATCATATAACAAAAAAGGAAAAAGGAAAAAATAGAAATTACCTTCAACAGCGAAATGAAACTTGGAGACCTCTGAAATGCAGCTAACACGAATTCAAGTAGCCTCCTACGGATCTGTATACATATACCATATCTCTGTAAGATAAGGTTCAATATGGTACCAATACAGATTGAAGAACAGCTGAATATCAATGGATAATCCACTCAGATCAAGAGGAGAGCATGCGTGATACCTCATGAGAAAAATTCTTATCCGGAAACATTGTTGAGTTCCTTGTCATGAGTAGAGGAATTAATGCACAGATCAAAGCTGCAAAAAAAGATTAAGAACTGAAGAGAAAGCAACACAATCATGAACAGACACAATAGTGGTCGGAGGCCAAAGTACATTGGGAATTATCGTCCTTTAGCAGCTAATAAAGCTATGTAGATGATCTTACAGTCATTTGCATCTCGCAACGTAACGCTAAAGTAGACATCAAGAAGTCTGGGAGTAATCTTAAGTGTCTGCTTCATCCTCTCTGACCGAGGCCCACTTGCAGCCGCCTGCAGCGCTGCGTTTAATGCAGGAGAAGCCCTGTGTCTTTCCTGCAGGACAAAGTTGACTAAAATATCAGGAAACAAAAAACTACCAACTGTCACATAGCCTCTAGAGTTTACTATTTTATAAGAACTGTTTTCAGTTGGGACTTAATAAAAAAGCAAAAATAGTGGCAGGAGGCATACAGCTAGACCATCATTTTCATCCTTGAGAAGCTCTAGAAACAGAGGATCAGCTACATCTATTGTATTACTATCTTCAGATTCTGAGTCATCCCCACCATCCCCGATGGTTGAACCAGTATATGCTTCATCCATAAGGGCAAGAAGCATCTGCAATCACAGGGATCCTTGTCATTGACTGACTATCTGAGAACTGTCTACCAAGTATATGTTTTTTATGAAATATAAGACCTCCGGAGCTGCACTCTTCTGGATTGAAGCAATGCTACCTCCAACCCTTGACCCCGACCCCGAGCTCCTTTCCACTTTTTCTAATGCCACAACCAATACTAGCAAAAAAACATCAACAAGAAGATAGTAAGTACGCAGAATACTCATAAATTTAATTAGGCTGAGAGGAAATACAAAAACCATGGAAAGTACCAAACCAGCAGCTTGTGAGGCACAATTAGAGTACAGAAAAATATACGAACTCGAGTAGTATTTTTTTCTAACAAGGTGACTCACTTGGCAAGTCTAGAATGGAAGGAAACAGAGGAAGAAATGACCCGGGTGATATCAGTCCCGGAAATATCTTTAGGAAGGACTTCTCCAACCTGAAAATTTCCATGAGGTGATTGATTAGATAACTTATAAAAAGAAAGAACCAATAACATAGCAAGAAATTTTCAGCTTACTTCTCCCAATTCCAGGCAATGAGCTTAAGCAATAACGGGAAAAACTGCAAATACAATTTGCTTGTATTAGATGGAGAAAGGTGGTACATATGTTCTGACTTCAATGCTCAAGCAGTGGAAATATAAACGGAATAGACTTTACTTAAACAATAAGGATTTTATTATACCTGAGGAAGTAAGTTTGGGAAAGACGCTAAGAGTTTTCTCTTGTTCTCGATAAGGAATTCACAAGTTGCCTCTGCAACAGCAGCATCTGAGAACTCACTACAAGTAAAATCATGACAAGATGAGCAAATGTACTTTATAAATAACCCAAGAATTACCTATCTACATGAAGTGATTGTAGCAAAGAGAAAGCAAATCCGTACCGGCTAAGGCACGAGCGGAAGAATGTCCTCAAACTTGGGTCAGCATCGTGCAGAACCACATCTCCAAAATCAAGGAAAAACTGAAGAATGGCCTAAAACCACAAACAGATAAATCCTTCAATGCACCATACGATAGACCAAAAACCATAGATTTTAACAACTCTGAGGGAGAGTAACATACTAGCAAGAGAAGGCCTTTAGCGGCACCGGACTCGGACTGAGAGAGTGAAGCAAGCGAACGGTGGAAGACCTTATTGATTTGCGGGTAAATTCTAGCCACCAGATCATCTGATTTCTCCAATTTACAGAACCCATGTAGCTTCTTCACCTTATCCATACACATTCAAACAAAAAACCCAATCAATGAATCCTTTTATTCATAGAGATATACATTCAAATATATGCACACACACACAAGATGCTTACTGATTGTAGTACAGAGGGATCAGAAGCTGGATCCGTGGAATCCCGCGCGCTATTGCTTAGGATTCTGAGATGGAAATTCCAGTCTCCGTCTACATCACTCATGTTTTCAAACCAAAATGAACGATCAGTGAAGATAGACGAAGAAGATGGAAGCTATGTATTTTTTTTAGAATACGGACACAAAAGCCTTTAGCTTCGACGACGACTCCGACGAGTCCCGGAGCAGGCGGATTGGATTTGGAGCGAGACGACAACGTTTCGAAGATCTGCCACATGTTTGAATAGTCTTAACTACGTGTCGGGTAGAGTGAAAGAAGACGGCACGCAGTTTGTATAAAGCAAACGACGCCGTTTGGTCTACGGATTTTTGTCCGGGAACCTTTTGCCTTTTCCACGTTTTTAAATTGCACTAACTACGCGTCGGTCTCAGTAGCAGAAGTAAATTCGCACTAACTACTCGTCGGTTACAGTAGCAGAAGACGGCACGCAGTTTGTTCAGCAAACCTCGTTTTTTCGTCGTCTATATCTCAGGTTCTCACTCCCCGACTCTCTCCGTCTTCTACTTCTCCCTCCAAAACAGACCTCTGAAGAAGAGAATTCGAGCGAAAATCATGGCATCGACGTCCTCTTCCGACGGAATTGCCGGGAGAATTCAGAACGCATCGTTGGTTCTTGTGTCGGATAACAATTCCTCGATAGCTGTGAGTATTTTTTCGTTCGAAGCACCTTCTCTTATTTCTCCCCCTTTTTTTGATGTTAATACTATAACCCCTGCACAATGCACGATTTCTGAGGAATTGAGAGATAATAGCTTCGGCTGATGATTGGTTTGACTAGTTAGAAGAAGCAAACAAGGGGATGATTGATTTCTCATTGGTTAAAGTTATCCTAAAATGTGCTTTTTCTTTTGCTTTTGCTTTCCTCTTTGCAAATTTGGTTTTTGTTATCCTAAAAGGTGCTTTCTCTTTGAATGCTCGCTGTTTTTATTCTGAATTGGTTTTGTTTTACATTTTTTGCAGGACATCCGTAAAGCTGTGACTATGATGAAGAACATTGCTGTTCAATTGGAGAAAGATAATCAAACTGACAAGGTGTGTTATTATTCTGGATTCGATTTTTTGAGTTGAGATGGAATTGGCATGTAATTTCCTAGCTTCTTTGCTTTAAGAACTTCAATGGAAGGCCGTTTCCTTTCCTTTTAGTGTTTGTATTGGCTAATAATCATCAGTGACTTCTCTATAACTGGTTGGATCTGTCTCTTTGTTTCCACCATTCACACAGGCTCTTTCCTTGATCTCTGTCGATATTTTTGGGTTCCACAGGTCAAAGAGCTTGAAAACTCTGTGGCTGAGCTGTTGGATTTATATAGGGATTGTGCTCATCGTTCGTCAGCAATTCAATCTGTTGCCACTAGGTACCAGCCTGGAGAACAGGTAAACACAATCTAAATGCTTATTCGGTTGCTTTACTTTTAGTTTTTAGCAACCCTGCTTTCTGACTCACTCTAATCACTGCAGCTAACTGACTTTGAAAAGTTGTTTGACGATGAGTTCACAAAGCTCAAGGCTACTACTTCTTCAGTGCCACAAAATGGCCAGTTGATGCGCCAGTTCAAGGAAGCAGTTTGGGTATGCCCTTCGTTCTATATCATACATCTATTAGCTCCTCAAGTTTCCTCTTTTAACTCTTCAGAATAATGCTGTTTTTCTGCAGAACGTTCATCATGCAGGTGAGCCAATGCCTGGTGAAGACGAAGAAGACATTGTGATGACCAGTACTCAGTGCCCTCTCCTAAACATAACATGCCCTGTGAGCGGGAAGCCCATCACTGAAATACTAGATCCAGTTCGCAGGTACAATGGATCATCATCTTTCGTGTATCAGTAGAACTAATCACAATTTGTGCGGTGAAATGATATCTAGTCTCTGTGATTCTTCTCTGGTTGCAGTGTGGATTGCAGGCACATCTACGACAAAGCATCAATCATGCATTACATAGGCAACAATACCAATGCGAAATGTCCTATAGCTGGTAATTACTTGTTGCTAAGACGTTGTTCATTAAAGACCGTTCCTTTTGTTCTTCTATGCTGATTTCTAAATCCTCTCAGGTTGCCGAGGTAAACTGCAGATTAGCAAAATAGTTTGTGACTCAATGTTGAAGCCTGAAATTGAGGAGATGCGCTCGATGAACAAACAAACTAACACGGCCGATGTGATTGAAGACTTCACTGAAATTATCGATGAAGATTAAGATAACATCTCTTTAGGCACTGCAAAATTTCATGCCATTTGTTTCTTCAACTTCACAACTTGTTCTCTTTTTAGTCCACTCGATCGGCATATTTGTTTCACTTTTGGATGTACTGTAAATAGTAATGATCGCTCTTACTTCTGAATTCTATTGCTAGTCAAAAACAAATTTCAGTTTTCATGAAATGCAGAAATCAAATGAAATTTGACCATTATTACAGTTATGTTCGGTTTAATTTTGGTTTTGGCTGTAGTTTGTGTGGGATTGGGATGGTTAAATTCAATTTCGGTACGATTTGGATCGGTTATATCGTACCGATTGACCTCCCAATCCCCGCCAATCGTTGATCTCCCTCTACTACTTGAGGCGTCTTCAGTCACTCTTGATGCTGTTCGGCGACAATGGCGTTCGCTTACTCTGCATTGAGGATGTCGTTGTGTAGAATTAGTCCTTTTCGTGCAAGCCAGTTCTATCCCGCCACGTTCGCTTTAGCCCGCACCAACCGAATCCTGTGCAAGTCTTCGCATTCTGTATCTTCGTCTCCTTCTCCGTCTGATATTTCTTCTTCTTCTTCTCCTCCTTCTTTTCCGTTGATGGAAGCAAATGAAAATCCGAGGTGGAGACCCATGTGCTTGTATCACACTCACGGCAAGTGCACAAAGGTAAACACTTTGCCACTCGTCTTTCTTGCTAAATCGTGTTATTGCTGCAGTGACATTAAAATTCCTGTCTTGCTTGGCTTTTGGTTGGCTCCTGCTCTGTGTTGTTCCTAGACAAGCGCATTTGATGAGCATATTCTTCTTCTTTTTTATTTAACTATACAATGTCCGCGACTTGTTCGATGGAATGTCTGAATGCGATTTTCCTTTCGTGGTGACTATCGTTAATAATCGCGAATCATAGGTAATAATAATTCTTATTTTGGTGACGTCAGATGGATGATCCTGCACATTTGGAGATTTTCAACCATGACTGTTCCAAGGAACTTCCAGTGACCGCGGCTGATCTCGAGAGAAAGAAGCCGCAAGAATTCGACTTTCTCTTGGTGCTTGACTTGGAAGGAAAAGTTGAGATTCTTGAGTTTCCCGTTTTGATCTTGGACGCCAAAACTATGGAAGTCGTAGACTTGTTCCACAGGTTAGCACAGCTTCTTATCTTCAAAGACACTATTTCTCGTAATTTTCAAATGTCATGAGGTTTTTAATGGTTTAGCTCTTGTGTGACATTGAAGTACGATGTAAGTGCCTAGCTAGAGATAAGAAGAACAGCTAGGATTTGTGTTTTTTTAGCTCACAATGTGGTTGATTATTTGTCTTTTCTTTTTATACTTGATAAGGTTTGTAAGACCCACCAAAATGAGCGAGGAAGCAATCAACAAATACATCGAAGGCAAGTACGGAGAACTCGGTGTTGATCGGTATGCTCTACTTCCAACTTACTTTTTGAGTGTAGTACAATGCGTATAATGTCTTGTTCTAGTTGCATTAACGCTATAGTTAAAACTATTCTGCTACCAAAAAGATAGATACTTAATCATAGGAGTTGGTTTAGAGTTCACCAACTTCTCCAAACACCTCTTTTTCTACTCTCTGGATTCTGAGACCATCGCACTAACTTTGGCAAAGTCGAATTGCAGCGTGTGGCATGACACAGCTATTCCGTTTAAGCAAGTTGTTGAGGAGTTTGAAGCCTGGTTAGCTGAGCATAGCTTGTGGAGTAAACAAGCAAACGGTGCTCTGAACGATGCAGCTTTTGTAACCTGGTGAGAATTAACTACAAGATATGAGCTTGTTGTGTTAATCGTTGAGTAGTTCTTTAGAGTTCCTGCCGTATTTGGATACTGATTAGTTAAACCCTAATCTTGTCAGTGGGAATTGGGATATAAAGACAAAGATTCCTGAGCAATGCGTGGTGTCGAGTATCAATCTTCCACAGTATTTCATGGAGTGGATTAATCTCAAAGACGTCTACTTGAATTTCTACGGACGTGAGGTAAGTTGTGGATGTATATCACTATGTGCATCACCGTCCTTGTGTGTGTTTGTTATAAACTTCATTTAATAGTGGACTAACATGACAGGCGAGAGGAATGTTGTCAATGATGAGGCAATGTGGGATTAGGGTCATGGGAAGTCACCATCTGGGCATTGATGACACGAAGAACATCACGAGGGTGGTGCAACGGATGCTCGGGGAGGGTGCCGTATTCAAGATCACAGCTCGAAGGAGCAAGTCTAATATGAGAAACGTCGAGTTTCTCTTCAAGAACCGGATCAAGTAAACTCTGGAAGGAAAAATGAAAACCCAACAAGATCTGTGAGAAGGTTTTGCAGATTCTCTCTCGTGTATGTGTTTCTATAGAGTGCTTGATGCAAAGAGTTATGATATGTATTATACAGATTTGGTAGACCAAATTTACTTCTGTTGCGATTTGAGTTTTCAGTAATTACATTGAATGATACAATGCGGAGACTTGGCCGGTGAAAGACAGTAATAATAATAAATCAAACGAGGAGGAGGAGGAAGAAGGAAGGGGGTCAAAAGATGCGGCGACCACAGAAACCAAATGAGAAACACGTGGCGTACACCGACCGTAACAAAATTAATCTGTTTTATCCGATTTTCATCATCTGTAGTTGGAGAAAAAAATAAAGAAATAAAAATGTATATAAAAGTGGTCAGAGAAGAGAAACTGAAACGAGAGGCAGAGAGGTGTGAGAGAAAGATTGCATCGAACGGCGAAAATCGGGCCTACAGTAATCCCATCGTCTCTCCCAAATCCTAATCCAAATCCAAATCCTTATCCTCTCTCTCTCTCTCTCTCTCTCTCTCTCTCTCTTTTATTCTCCTGCTCTTCCCTTGCTTCATCTCCGTCTTCTCTACTCGACGCTTTGACGGAGAATTCAATCAGATTCAGAGCCTCGGAGGGGGTGAAGATGGGATTGAGTTCTCTGTTTGCAGAGTCCCACAGCCTCGGTTACGCTGACCTCTTGGTTTTCGTAGCTCCGCTTTGGATTGCTGTGGCTGTCGGGGTTTTGGTGGGTTGGGTATGGAGGCCCAAGTGGGCGTACCTCACCGGAGATGATGATGATGATAAACTCTCTTCTTCTCCGAAATTCTCCACCTTTCTCAACAACCTCCTAGAGCTTCCCACTACCATCCTCAGAAGCAATTCCCACTCTCTTCCCAGGTAATTTTGATTGATTCCCACCTTCACTTTCCCTCTTCCTTATCTCTCTCTCTCTCTCTATCTTTCTCACACACACTGCTTTGTGTTGCAGCCCTTGTCCCGAGACCGAGAAAGTGAAATCTGGGTTTGTAACGGACGATGATTTTAGGCATCTATGGAAGCTGGTTGAGGTCAAAGATGGCGGTCCTGCTTGGATTCAAATGATGGACCGCTCAACTCGCACCTTCTCATATCAAGCTTGGAGGCGAGATCCTGAGGTACCCTTTCTAACTTTGATAATTCAATTTCAATTTCAAATTACCAGTATACAAGTGTGTTAACACATACATATGATACGATGGCAGAACGGGCCTCCCCAGTACCGTAGCAGAACAGTGTTTGAGGATACGACTCCGGAGATGGTGAGGGACTTCTTCTGGGATGACGAGTTCCGTTCCAAGTGGGATGATATGCTTTTGTACTCTTCTACCCTCGAGGCTTGCAAGGACACTGGCACTATGGTTGTCCAATGGGTGCGCAAGGTTTGTTCTTTCTTCTCGTTTTTTGCTTCTCTCTCTCTCTCTATATATATATATATCTTGACTCCGGAGCAAAATTGCATTTTGCAGTTCCCCTTCTTCTGTAGCGACAGAGAGTATATTATAGGGCGTCGAATTTGGGATGCGGGCCGAGTGTATTACTGCGTTACAAAGGTAATGTGCATTCACTACTCATCAAATTTAAACTAGTGGAGAGCTGTTAGATATGTCGTTCTTCTTTGGTTAGATATATTGTTGATCCACTTTTTTATTGTATTATGTTTGCAGGGAGTACAATACCCTAGTGTACCAAGGCAAAGCAAGCCACGGCGTGTCGACTTATACTATTCAAGCTGGTGCATTCGTGCAGGTATATACTAGGATTTGTCATCTACTTAAGCAGGCAACTTGTCTCTGTTAGCTTTATAAACCTTAATATTGTTTTGTCATTTGTGTGTAGTTGAATCGAGAAGAGGGGATGGTGAGATGACATCATGCGAGGTCATGTTGTTTCACCACGAAGATATGGGGATACCTTGGGAAATTGCGAAGCTCGGGGTGAGACAGGGGATGTGGGGTGCGGTGAAGAAGATAGAGCCTGGGCTACGTGCGTACCACAAGGCCAGAGCAGCAGGAGCAGGCTTATCACCGAGCGCAGAAATGGCTCAGATCAACACCAAAGTGAGTGCGGAGAGGTTCATGAACGAGAGGGATCCGACGGAAGAAGAGGTTACAGGAGGAGAGAAGCCGACGGGGAAAAACATACCCAAGATACTAGTGGTTGGAGGTGCGATCGCGCTTGCCTGTACACTGGACAAAGGCCTGTTGACTAAGGCGGTGATATTCGGAGTAGCCAGAAGGTTTGCAAGAATGGGGAAAAGGATGTGAGTCGAGTGTACATGTAAAGTAGACAGAGAGAGGGAATGATGGAGAAGGTGAAAAGGGTCTCCGAAAAGGATGTGTCTCTAGTCTTGGTGGATGTATTACTACTGTTAATCAATCTCATGTAATAGCGAAAAGAGAGAGAAGCGATTCTGAGTGAGTGTTGAATCTCTGAGAGCTGCAGCAGGATTGTTTCCAATAAACACACAATTCTTTTCTGATGAAGTGAAAATAAACGATCAGAGATTGACCAATTGGATCATAGTTCTAATGCGAGGTTTTGTAGTGTGTGTTTGACAAGTTACATTTTTGAGTTTTGACCACGGTCGTTTCAAATGTGAAAAGGCTGCAGAGTCAAAACTCGTTGAAATTAAAGAGAGGAAGGAGCGATCAAGTAAAGCAGCTACCTTGTCGACGCCAGTTGAAGCTGGTGAAGAAGAGAGAGAGAGAGAGAGAGAGGTCGGTTGGTTCGTCCAACTTTTGTTGCACTCACTTGCTAATTCCATGTTTCTGCTGAGTCTGTGTTATATGCAGGCGTGGCTCTCCACACTGAGCTTGGCTGTTTGTAAGGTTTGTCTAAAAAATCATTTTGAATGGGTTTCTCACGAGATGTTGCTTTTTCACCTGATGGTTGAAGCTTCGTTGCAGGCTATTCATCTGTTGGAAATGCTCTCTTTGTAGGATGCCGAGAATGAGCATAGAGGATGCTTGGTTAACAGAGATGAAAGTAATGAATGATTGGCAAGAGCAGACTAGAAAAGCCATTGAAGATGCAAGCACGTCATGGTACAATGATAAACCTCTGAGAAAAAAAGGACGAAGACGAGGAAGCTGTGATTAGAGCTAGAGCTTTCGATGACTGGAAAGACGACAATCCTCGTGGTGCTGGTATAACAAGAAACTCACACCTTGTGACTGAGATTTGAGTAATCTATAACACTTTCCAAAACCTTCTTCTTTCACTTATGTCTGTAATGTAAAAACATCTTTCTGTAGACACATTTACAGCATAAGATTAGCTAATGGGAGTAACTTTTGTTTTCATATTTTTCTTTGGAATATTGTTTTTATATACGCCGACTTTTGATTAACAAGCAATTTTCTGTTAGATTGCTTAACCGGTTTGTAAGGAGGAGGAAGAAGACCGGTTTAGCAATTACCGGAAATGACGAGTCTCTTATTGAGCGAGAGGATTAGAAGAAGGAAGCTGAGTTTTTTAAATACTTGTATCATTTACTTTACAACATTATCCAGAAATTGAATAACAACTTAGAGAGAGAGTGAGATTGATCGGAGAATCTGTTCTTCGGATCAAGAGAGATAAGTCGCTTGGTGGAGGAGAGATACCTTCCCGATCGTCTTTGTATCTTTGTTATCGGAATCAATATAGTGTTTCCATAACAAATTGGTGCGGTGATTCATCGGATTCGCGAATCAGAATGGGGAAAATCGACGATTTGGCAGACGTTCTTCACGGCACTGTAGCGGCGTTGACAGATCGAGTCGATAAGATGCAAGGTGGTTGGGATCAGCTCAAAGAGGCTCATAACGTTGTCACCGATCGTATGGATGCGATGGATCGAAACCTATCGCGTATCATGGAATCGTTGTCGCGGATCGAAGGAAATCGGAATCCGGAACCGTCTCATCGGAATCGCACGACATCACCAACAACGATGATCGTGAGGTACGTGATTCTGTTCCACCGGATCCTGGAGAATCACTAGGTTATCGGAAATGTAGCTCAGTTTTAGAGAACCGTAATAACATGTTGAAGCGAATTGAGCTACCGGCGTTCGCCGGAACAGATCCGTATTTGTGGATTTCTCAAGCAGAGAGGTTTTTCCGTCTGGGGAAATATAACGATGAAGATCGTTTGGATCTGTTATCCATCACTCTTCAAGGACCGGCACTACATTGGTTCAACAGAGAGATCCAGAGAGAACCGTTCAGTGATTGGTGTCAGTTTAAAAGAAGGATGATCCCTAGATTCAATCAGAAGTTAGAAGAGAATCCGCGAATGAGATTGTTTGCTCTGAAGCAAAGAGGTTCAGTAGCGGATTATGTGAATGAGTTTGAAGAGTTAACAACAATTGTGACGGGAGTCGAAGAAGAGAATCTGGAGTTGGTTTTCTATTTGGGACTGAAACCTGAGATGCAAGAAGTTGTGAAGATGCAAAAGCCGAAAGGATTATCTGCCCTTTTCACAACCGTGATCTCAATGGAGGGTAGTCAGTTCTGCAGAGCTATGGCAGCGTCAGTGAATCCATCAAGACGTAGTTCAACGTTGTTTCCGTTGCGTTCTTCTTCCCAGTACAATTCTCCAGGGAATGTGGATTCAACTGAGCAAAACAAAAGCTTGGTGACTCAGGAGAAGAACAAACCTCCGTGGCAGAGCAGTGGAGGCAAGAACCATAGTGGAATGGTGAAACTGAGTCCTGCAGAGATGGCAGAGAAGCGGAGACTGGGCCTTTGTTACAAGTGCCCAGAGAAATGGATGAGAGGACATCAATGCCAAAACATGCTACTTCAGGTGTTTACTGTGATTGATGAGGACTTGGTGGAGATTACAGATGAAGATTGGATGGAAGGTTTTGAAGAGAAGTCAGAGACGAGTCCAGTTTTAATGGAGCTATCTCTATGCTCATATTTGGGACTTGACTCACCAGTGGTTACGAAGTTGTGGGGTGATATTGGTGGAGTGAAGTTAGTAGTGATGATTGATAGTGGTGCCATCCATAATTTCATTGATCCTTCTGTTCTAAGTAAAACCCAGTTACACCCTGCTAGGAACAGAAAGCTCGAGATTTTATTGGGCACGGGAATTACAGTCAATGGCACAGGCGTTTGCAGAAACGTCTCCTTGGAGTTACAAGGACATGCGTTTGTCATGAATTTAGTAGTTCTGGAGTTGGGAAATGCAGAGATTATCCTAGGCGTTGATTGGCTGAGAACTTTGGGGAAATGCGAGCATGACTGGGACAAACACGAAATGTCATTCACGTATAACGGAGAGCGTATTACGTTGTTTGGCGATCCAGCTCTTCAATCCAGTGGTCGCTCGTTTAAAGATAATCACTCGCTGAGTTGCTTGGAGTTAGTTGGATGGGACATTGAAGCAGGTGAATTGAATCAGGTGGAAGCTGTTTCTGAGATACCACAGCAAGTTCAGACGTTATTGGATAAGTTCTTAGAGGTGTTTGCAGCGCCGACTCAGTTACCGCCTATCAGAAACAGAGAACATGCTATCACGTTGATTCCGGGAGCAGGCCCTATCAGTGTGAGACCCTATAAGTACCCTCACGCTTACAAGGAGGAAATGGAGAAGTTAGTAGCCCAAATGCTCGAAGCAGGAACGATTCGGCCGAGTAAGAGCCCTTTCTCAAGCCCGGTGTTGTTAGTCAAAAAGAAGGATGGGAGTTGGCGCTTCTTCATTGATTACAGGTCACTCAACAAAGCCACAGTTCCTGACAAATTTCCGATACCTGTAATCGATCAATTACTGGACGAGTTACATGGAGCAAGAGTTTTCTCAAAGTTGGATCTCAGAGCAGGATATCACCAAATACGCATGCTAGAGAGAGACATTGAGAAGACGGCTTTCAGAACGACGAATGGACATTATGAGTTCCTCGTGATGCCGTTTGGGTTAACAAACGCACCAGCGACTTTCCAGGCACTCATGAATGAACTGTTGAGACCTTTTCTGGGAGATTTCGTTCTGGTGTTCTTCGATGATATATTGGTTTTCAGCGCGAACATCGAGGAACATGTGACTCATCTCGCTACGGTACCAGACATTTTTGTCACTCATCAGTTGTTTGCGAATCGGAAGAAGTGTTTGTTTGGGCAATCACAAGTTGAGTATCTCGGGCATATTATCTCTGAAGAAGGTGTGTGGCCACGGATCCTTCAAAGACAGAAGCAATGAAGAATTGGCCCGTTCCAAAGACGGTGAAAGAACTGAGAGGATTTCTGGGTCTAACGGGGTATTACAGAAAATTTGTTAAAGGTTATGGTACTATTGCACGACCTTTAACAGATCTACTAAAGAAGGATCAGTTTGATTGGGGTGACGGTGCACAAATGGCGTTTGAAAAACTGAAAGAAGCAATGATGTCAGCACCGGTTTTGGCCTTACCTGATTTTTCCGAGGTCTTTGTAGTCGAGTCTGATGCATCCGACTATGGCTTGGGAGCAGTTTTGATGCAAAACCAAAGACCTATTGCATACTTCAGCTCAGGTTTATCTGCAAGGGATCAAGTCAAACCGATCTACGAGCGCGAGCTAATGGCAATTGTTTTGGCTATACAAAAATGGAGGCACTACTTGTTGGGAAGGAAATTTGTGGTACACACGGATCAGAAGAGCCTGAAATTTCTGCTGGAACAAAGAGAGGTTTCGATGGATTATCAGAGGTGGTTGACTAAACTGTTGGGGTATGATTTTGACATTATCTTCAAACCCGGAGTGGAGAACAAGGCAGCAGATGGGTTGTCGAGAATTGTTCCTGCACCAATCAGTGTAAACGCTATGGAGTTGATGTCGATCACTGTTCCTGCAAATCTCCAAATCCAAGACATCTATAAAGAGATTGAGGATGATGGCAAGATTCAGAACCGCATTAAGAGAGTTTTGGAGGGTTTGGAAGACAACGAGGACTATACAGTGGTGAATGGACGATTGTTTCGCAAGGGGAAGTTAGTAATTCCACGTACTTCTTCAAAGATCCCCTTGATTCTGCATGAGTTTCACACAAGTGTAGAGGGTGGTCACTCAGGCATTCTGAAAACAGTGAAGCGGATTCAGACTGTTTTCTACTGGAGGAAGATGATATCGGACATTAGGAAGTATGTCACTGAATGTGATACTTGCCAGCGACACAAATATTCGACCCTTTCTCCTGCGGGTCTTCTCCAACCGTTACCGATTCCGAACAAGATTTGGGAGGATCTGTCAATGGATTTCATCGAAGGATTGCCTACTTCTAAGGGTGTGAATGTAATCTTTGTTGTGGTCGACCGTCTGAGCAAGTTTGCACATTTTGTGAAGCTTAAACATCCGTTTACGGCTTGCGACGTCGCTAACAAGTTTATACAGGAGATGGTTCGCTTGCACGGCTTTCCAGCGTCGATTGTGTCGGACCGTGATCGAATTTTTCTAAGCTCCTTCTGGAAGGAATTGTTCAAGCTGGCAGGGACGAAGTTGAAATTTAGCACAGCTTTTCATCCCCAGTCGGATGGTCAAACGGAAGTTCTCAACCGTTGTTTGGAGACCTACCTTCGTTGTTTCGCTTCTTCGCACCCTAAATCGTGGGCTACGTACTTGTCTTGGGCAGAGCTATGGTATAACACCAACTTTCACACCGCCATCGGCTCCACCCCATTTCACGTAGTCTACGGTCGAGAAGCACCTAGTTTGTTGCGTTTTGAGGAAGGCTCAACGGCAAACTTTGAGTTGGAACAAATGTTGCGTGAACGTGATGAAGTTTTGCGAGCAATCAAGGAGCATTTGGAGATGGCTCAGGCTCGGATGAAGAATAATGCTGATAAGCATAGAAGAGAGCTTTCCTTTTCCATTGGAGATAAGGTCTTCTTGAAGTTGCGCCCTTATAGACAACAGTCGGTGTCAAAGAGGTTGTATCAGAGGTTAGCTGCCCGTTTCTATTGTCCGTTTGAGGTTTTGGAACGCATCGGACAGGTGGCGTATCGTTTGAGGTTGCCGGAGGGATCAAAGATTCATAACGTGTTCCACGTTTCTCAGTTGAAGCCGGTATTAGGCTCTGGTCATCAGATATCACCACTTCCCGATTCTTTTGCCCAGCGGTCTGAGTTGTTTGTTGAGCCGGAAGAAGTTTTGGAGACTCGTTATGATACTGGAGGGCGTTTGGAGGCTCTGGTTCAGTGGAAAGGCCTTCCTGCACATGAGACGACGTGGGTTCGTGCATCGGAACTGCTTCAAGAGTTTCCTGAACTTGAGGACAAGCTTCGTCTTGACGAGGGGGGTAATGTTTGATTGCTTAACCGGTTTGTAAGGAGGAGGAAGAAGACCGGTGTAGCAATTACCGGAAATGACGAGTCTCTTATTGAGCGAGAGGATTAGAAGAAGGAAGCTGAGTCTTTTAAATACTTGTATCATTTACTTTACAACATTATCCAGAAATTGAATAACAACTTAGAGAGAGAGTGAGATTGATCGGAGAATCTGTTCTTCGGATCAAGAGAGATAAGTCGCTTGGTGGAGGAGAGATACCTTCCTGATCGTCTTTGTATCTTTGTTATCGGAATCAATATAGTGTTTCCTTAACATTTTCTCAGTTCCTTGCGTAAGACTCCATTGTTCACATTCCTACATAAATCAACATTCTTCTCCGATACATCTCCTTGCTCGCAGCAACGTCACCAGAATCTTCCCCTTTTGCTTCTGTATGCAAGCTATTCTTCTTTTTCAATGGCTTCCCCAAAAGCGGCATCAACGAGGCTCTTCTCCCTTTCTCCTTGGCTATCCAACCCAATCGATGTCCATTTTATCACATTTTAAAATTTCCTAGATACATTAGAGATACCAAAAAATATATCTAATGTGTTTACATTCACAAATATCAATCTATCTATCTATTCTAATATTATAAGGTTACACTATTTCTCATTATTTGAGAGGTTCCCATGTGTCACTCTAATTTTTTGACAAGTGTCTTTTTTTCAATTCAACATCAATAACTTTTCAAGTTAAGTTTTTTTTATCAGACAAATATTTACTTAATAGAGGCTGTCATGTGTCACTCTAAATTTTTGACAAGCGTCTCTTTTTAGTTCAACATCAATAACTTTCCAAGTTAAGTTTTTTTATCAAACAAATATTTACTTAATCGAGGCTGCCATGTGTCACTCTAAATTTTTGACAAGTGTCTCTTTTTCAATTCAACATCAATAACTTTTCAAGTTAAGTTTTTTATCAAACAAATATTTACTTAATACTCCATCCGTTTCAAATTAATTGTCGTTTTGGGAAAATGTATCTGCAATTATTTGGATGTATTTGCAATACAAAAGCATGTCCAGTTACGTCCAAATATTTGTAGATACATTTTGCCAAAACGACAACTAATTTGAAACAGAGAGAGTATAAATTAAAGTATTAAACAATCAAACAATAATTAATTTATGCAACTTGGCATCACAACATTAATTCCAACATTATAATGCAGTAAGATCACAACAAGTGAGTGATGATGATGAAGATGACTCCAACTTGCCATCATTGTGTGCATCGTTGTCACTATTGCTCTTACCGTCCCTAAAAGAGGTGAAACTCCGATATATCTATGAACATTTAGCTTCATTATTCTCTTAATGAGTTAAAGGTTTCGTTGTTGAGTTAGAAGCTGCAAATGATGTAGGCTCTTGGGGGTGACGACTCAAAAGGATCTGTTGGACATAGAGTATTGAGATCCTTAGTGAAGATGGAACATGAAAAGCCTGGTTCTTGAGAAGCATTTGTTGCCAAACAGATTGAACAGTTGGGAAGGTATGAGAAACTGTGAAAGAAGACACATTGTCAATCGTCATATTATGAGTACTTTGATCTAATGAAGCTCGGAAAATCTTGACACAGTACAAAGGAAGTGTCGGTGAAAGAACTGCAAGACATGGCGATGGTGTGTTCGGTAAGAGAATGAACAATGATGCAAAAAACAAAAGAAAGAAAGCAAGCAAAGAGTTTATATAACGCCTGACCGCCCCTCCCGGTGAGTCACCCACGCCCTCTTTCTGGGTCCACATGCCCCTCTCGGCCCGTGGGCCTCATCCCTATCCGACGGCCGGTCTTTATTTTTGAGAGGCTCTAATGACTTGATTACTATCCCTGCAATCAACACCTGAACTTTCCCCGTGTTTTGGCCTCACTCACACGGTTTCGGAAACCACTTCCCGGAAGGTCACCCATCCTTCAGCTACTTTAGCCCAAGCACGCTTAACTCTGGAATTACTTATAGACATTTGACCGAAAAGGTAAGTGCACTTTGTTGACATAGGTAGCCAAATCAATTCTCTTACGTCTCTCCTCATTTATCACAAACCGGGTGGTCGGGGGTTATAGTTTACTTCCAATATCAACGTTAGCACACTTGGAAGATTCTTATTCTCAAGGTATGGCTGATGATAAGCATTACAACTTTTCCTGAATACGGAGCTTAAACAATGGAAAACCAGATTTTGACAACTCCATTTGTGTGTAGCAGATGGCTAGGGCAAACGTCGCGTGATCTTAACCCAAGTTGAGGATCGGACTGAAGATAAGAATGTTGTTTGTGTGTGTGTGTGTCTTTACATTGATTGATTGATGATTGAATTTTGGTATTTTATGTGTATAATTTTTCAGCAGAAGATGGATGATTGTATTTATAAATTTTAAGTCTTTTTTTTTGTTTTTATTTGGCTCATCTTTTATTATTCCTTCCTTGTTTTTTAATTTCCAGAAGAAGCATATTCTTAGTTGTATAATTAAGGCATTGCTAATATATGTAATCACTCTTTACCATTTCAACCAGACCTATTTGACACAATAGTTTTTGTTTATTTCTTTTAACGCTCAAGTGGCAAAAGTCATCAACCTTCTTCTTCCTCATATCCTTGTATGTGTTATGCAAGAGACGAAACTAATTTGGTTGGAAAGAAAACGGGATCGGGTCTCGTACTGTTTAGTAGATAAAAAGGTGATTCCTACCTAGTTAGAAGGGAAACTGAGAAAAAAGGCAATCTCAAACAAATTGGAAACATGAAGACCACCATGTTACTATATAATGAGATCCGAACAAAACAAGAGAGAGTATATAATAAAGAGAATCGAAAGAGAAAAGAGAAAGTAGATAATAGTAGATAATAGCAAAGAAGATCGCTCCGGTAACTAGACAAACCATAAATGTTTCATTTTTTCTTTTGTTGCAATGATTTTGGGTATATTAGTAGATAAATCTGAAGTGCGTCTGTGGAGGTGTCTATTTGATCTTCACAAGATCAAACAATGGGAATAATCCAGCCAGAAACTTTTGGGAATGTAAGGGATGTAGATACCTACAGTGGTGTGATGCACTTAACAACCAGAGTTTTCAGAAAACATCACCGAAGATTTTTTGGACTGCACAAACATTTCAAACTGTGAGTAATTTGTGCATATAGGATTGAGTTGAGTTGTGTTGTGTAGATGGTTGAGGTTATGAAATTTTCAATTGATATATCAAAGATGTAATCTGCTTTATTTTGCAATATTATGTTATCTCCGGATACTATGAATCAGAAGGACCAAAATGCTTCTAGGATGATTCAGATGACAACAGAGTTGTTTCTTATGTGACATAAACTTCTGTGGTGTTAGATCATGAGCTTATTTGAAAATTTAATGTAGTATCTCTTAATTTGCAGGAGGAATGTTGTGATGACGGATTCAAGTGGTACGACGGTGATGAAGTGAGCTCGTGTGCCACAACCTCTAGCTTGATCAAAATTATTTCATTTTTGTAAAGAATTCAAATCTACAGTCAAATAAGAAAAAAGAAAAGAAAATATCGTTAGTTATAATCTTTTGTTTAATCATATAATCATACCAATGCAATATATATCATTAAGCTAAAATTCTATTTTACATAGCTTTGCAATTTACAAGACAACTATTTTCCTCAATGTATTAAGATTGGATAATTGCAAACCTGACCTTAGCGTGAATAACTGTCCTCACACTTGTGATTTTGGTCTCTATTAGAACGATTGTTAGATTTGTCTAGTTGCTTCGGTTAAATGTTGATTGTGTGATGGGCTCTCTGGTTTATCTGCACTTTGTGCTGGACACGGCTTCATTGGTTGGTGCCTTGGTGGATGGTTATTAGCGGTTTTACATTGCTATTAGCGGTTTATATTAGCGTATGAAATGTATTATGATGTAAACCGGTTATCGTGTATGGTAAACCGGGAACTAATCTCTTGTATAAAGTGAAATGTAAACGCACAATTAATGATTAATGAGAATGATTATCTTCTTTTAGCTTATCTTCTTCAATGCTTCTCGTTCTCTAATATGGTATTAGAGCGTGAGCTCTAACGGCTCACTCGATCCGAATTTTCTTCTCTTCCCTTCGTTTTGACCTTAATCGATCGTTGATTCTCCCGGTTCTTCGTGAAAGATCCTTGGTTATTCCGCCAAGTTTCACCAAATTTCACGGGTTTATCTTCATTTTTAGCTCGAAAACCACTTCAATGGTGATCGGACGGAAAGTTACTCGACGCGCTTCGAAAGCGACGTCATCAGCACGAAGAGCTTCCATTCCTGAAGTCTCGCCACCATCCTCACCGGATTCTTCGGATTTCTCCCTGGAATCGGTAAACAGTATCCATTCACCGTACCACCTCACAAGCGGTGATAATCCCGGTATTTCTCTCATTTCTGAGGTCCTTGACGGTACAAATTTTGATAATTGGCGTATTGCGATGACGATTTCTCTAGATGCTAAGAATAAGATCTCATTTGTGGATGGATCTATTCCTCGGCCTACTGAATTGCATCGTAGTTTTCGGATTTGGTCTCGTTGTAACTCAATGGTGAAATCATGGCTTCTCAACTCTGTTTCGAAGCAGATCTATATGAGTATTCTTCGCTTTAATGATGCATCTGAGATTTGGAATGATCTGATGACTCGATTTCATATCACCAATCTCCCTCGTTCATACCATTTGTCCCAGCAAATTTGGACTCTCCAGCAGGGTTCTCATGATCTAGCTACCTACTATACCAAGCTGAAGACTCTATGGGATGAACTCGATGGTGCTGAATGCATTGAAACTTGCCATTCTTGTGATTGTTGCAAGGCGATGAATAAGAAGGCCGATCATGCTAAGGTGATTAAGTTCTTAGCTGGGTTAAACGATAGCTATGCAGTTATTCGAAGCCAAATCATCATGAAGAAACATGTTCCTGAGCTCTCGGAGATTTACAAGCTGCTTGATCAGGATCACAGCCAGCGAACCATCAATCCCGTTCACAACGCTGGTGCTTTTCAAGTTGCAGTATCCGACTCGGCTCAGCCCTCTATCAACGCTGCTGCCTCCACCTATGGGAAACCAAATTCCAACCGTCCTCTTTGTTCTCATTGTGGTTATTCCGGTCACACTATTGAGACGTGTTATCTGATTCATGGTTACCCCGTTGGCTTCAAGCATAAGGTGAAACAACAGCCAGAGAAGAATTTGCCATCTGCTGCTCCTAGACCTCAACAAAATTCAAAACCGGTGGTTGCTCAAGTGTCTCTTCCTCATCATGGCACTCGTGAGAACCAGTCTCCGGATATCATCAATCATCTTTCTAAAGACCAAATTGAGAGTGTTATCGCCTACTTCAACTCTCAACTTCAAACGTCTCCTTCTCAGAACACCTCAATGCCCTCATCATCTCTCACTAGTGGCACTATTACGGCTCTACCCGGTATGGCTTTTTCAAACTCTACATTGTGTTTTGTTGGGATATTGAAAGCCACTGGCAATGCTCTTTCTTCTCAGTCTTGGATTATAGACAGTGGTGCCACTCATCATGTATGTCATGATAGAGACTTGTTTGTTGAGATTTCCAGTTCTATGAATCGATCAGTGACATTGCCTACGGGTATAGGCATTGCTATTGAAGGCATTGGCACGGTTAAGTTGAATGATAGCTTGGTCTTGCGCAACGTTCTGTATATCCCAGATTTTCGTCTGAACCTTCTCAGTATCAGTCAATTGACGAAAGATTTGGGCTATCGTGTTGTTTTTGACAAGGATTCTGTATGATACAGGATCATACCAAGGGGCTGATGATTGGTCAGGGTGATGAAATCTCCAATCTCTACGTTCTGGATGCTGCTTCCCTTAGAGACATTTCTTCATCCCCTTATATTTGTTCTCATGTTGTCGTTGATTCAACCATTTGGCACAATAGACTAGGACATCCTGCTTTCTCTAAAACCGACTTTATTGCGGATGTACTTGGTGCCAAACAAAAGAATAAAGCTTTCCATTGTGCTATTTGCCCTCTTGCCAAACAGAAACGCTTATCTTTTGCATCTAACAATAATATGTGTGAGAATGCTTTTGATCTTCTTCACATAGACACTTGGGGTCCTTTCTCAGTGTCTACTGTTGAAGGTTATAGGTATTTCCTCACTATTGTGGATGATCACACCCGAGTGACTTGGATCTACTTGATGCGGACTAAGGATGAAGTTCTCACTGTCTTCCCGGAGTTTCTGACTATGGTTGAGACGCAGTACAATGCAGTGGTCAAAGGTGTGAGATCAGATAATGCTCCAGAGTTGAAGTTCACAGCTCTGTATAAGAAAAAGAGCATCGTTTCTTATCATTCATGCCCTGAGACACCAGAACAGAACTCTGTTGTTGAGAGAAAGCACCAGCATATCTTGAACGTGGCTCGTTCCTTGATGTTTCAAGCTCATGTACCGTTGGAATATTGGGGAGACTGCGTTCTTATGGCCGTTTTTCTCATCAACAGACTTCCGACTCCTCTTCTGAAAGACCGATCCCCGTTTCAGGTTCTGACTTCGAAGAAACCTGACTATACTGGCTTGCGTGTGTTCGGCTGCCTCGCCTACTCTTCTACTTCTCCGAAGCAGCGCCACAAGTTCCAACCACGCTCGAAGCCATGTGTTTTTCTGGGTTATCCTTCAGGCTACAAGGGATACAAACTCTTGGACTTGGAGACAAATTCAGTCCATATCTCTCGCAATGTGGTGTTTTATGAAGAGATTTTCCCATTTTCTGATGGTCAGTCTTCCTTTCCCTTAGAATTCTTCGATTTTTCGCAGGGATCTTTGAACACTGATAGTTCTGGTGTGGACATCGGGGAGGTTCCCGTAGTTGTGAATTCGCCTTCTATGGTCGAGAACCCAAATCCCTCCCACACTGGTTCTCGTTCTGAAGATTCATGTGATGGAGATCAAAGGGAAAGTACCAAGAGAGCACAGAAGAAGCCTGCCTACTTGCAAGATTACTACTGCAATGTTACGGATGTGGATATTCCTTATCCATTGGCTAATTTCATGTCTTATAGTCAACTCTCTGATGAGTATAAGGACTATATCTGTGCTTTCGCATTATTACCTGAGCCTGCCTTTTTAAGGATGCTTTGAAGTTTGAGGAGTGGATTCAAGAAATGAATGAGGAATTGTTGGCTCTGGAGAAGACTGATACGTGGGACATCTGTTCTCTACCTCACGGCAAACACGCTATTGGTTGCAAATGGGTTTACAAGCTCAAACTTTTGGCGAATGGTTGCTTGGAACGTTATAAGGCACGTTTAGTTGCAAAAGGGTACACTCAAAAACCCGGTGTTGATTTTGTAGACACATTCTCACCGGTGGCCAAGATGACAACTGTCAAGACTTTACTTGCAGTCTCTGCGGCCAAGAATTGGAGTTTGACTCAGCTCGATATCTCTAATGCCTTCCTTAATGGGGATTTGGATGAGGAAATTTATATGACACTTCCTCCTGGTTATACTCCAAAACCTGGAATCACTTTACCTCCAAATGCTGTTTGTAGGCTGAAGAAGTCACTGTATGGCCTTAAGCAAGCCTCTCGTCAGTGGTTCATCAAATTCAGTACTACACTTCTGGCTTTGGGTTTCAAGAAGTCACACGCGGATCACACCCTGTTTATCAAGAACGATTGTGGTCGTTATGTGGCTGTGTTGGTTTATGTAGATGATATTATCATTGCTAGCAACAACGATGAAGAAGTTGAGACTTTAAAGTCTAATCCAAAGTTAGCTTTCAAGCTACGGGACTTGGGCGAATTAAGATATTTTCTCGGTTTGGAGATTGCTCGTTCAAGCAAGGCATATCAGTTTGCCAACGGAAATACACTCTGGAGCTTCTTGAGGACACTGGTATGCTTGCTTGCAAACCCTCTTCTATTCCTATGGATCCTAGTATCAAGTTGAGACTTGATTCTGATGAGCCTGTTCTGGAAGATATCACGCCTTATCGTCGTCTAGTGGGAAAAATGATGTATTTGACAATTACTCGTCCTGACATTACCTATGCTGTGAATCGTCTTTGTCAGTTTACTTCTGCCCCTAAGGCTTCACATCTTCATGCGGCTCATAAGGTGCTTCACTACTTGAAAGGCACGATTGGTTTAGGCCTATTCTATTCAGCGGATTCCGACTTGTTATTGAAAGGTTTCACGGATGCTGATTGGAATTCTTGTTCAGATTCGAGGAAGTCTACTTCTGGGTTTTGTATGTTTCTTGGTCCTTCTCTCATTTCATGGAATTCCAAGATGCAGCAAACTTCATCTCATTCCTCAGCTGAATCAGAATATCGTGCGATGGAGTTTGCAGTCCGGGAAATCACATAGTTGGTCAATCTTTTGCAAGAGTTTCAAGTACGACAGCCTCATTCTGTGGCGTTCTATTGTGACTCTGAGGCTGCAATCCACATTGCCAACAATGCCGTCTTCCACGAACGGATGAAGCATATAGAGAATGATTGTCACATTGTTCGTGACAAGATTCAGAGTGGTTTGATCAGGACTTTACACATCACCACGGAGAGTCAGCTCACGGATGTGTTTGCGAAGCCTCTGTTTCCTACTCAGTTCAACTTTCTTCTCGGCAAGATGTCGCTTCTTTCAATTTACTCGCCATCTTGAGGGGGAATATTAGCGTATGAAATGTATTATGATGTAAACCGGTTATCGTGTATGGTAAACCGGGAACTAATCTTTTGTATAAAGGGAAATGTAAACGGACAATTAATGATTAATGAGAATGATTATCTTCTTTTAGCTTATCTTCTTCAATGCTTCTCGTTCTCTAATAGTTTAGGACACGACAATGACTTGGTGTTGTCTTTGTGTGTTGCAGATGGCTAGGGCAGACGTCGCGTGATCTTAACCCAAGTTGAGACTCGGACAGAAGATAAGAATGGTGTTTTGTGGGTGTGTCTTTACAATAATTGATTGATGCACTGAATTTTGGTATTTTATGTGTATAATTTTTCAGGTAATTAGTATTTTGGTTGTATTTATCTCTAATATACTAAAGCACAAGTCACTCGCCCAATGGCAGAGTGACTATGTCAAAATTAAGGAAAAAAAAGGCTTAGCAGTTAAACATAATTACGTGTAATGTTAATCAAATTCAAAAGAAAACATGTAGAGTATATCAAACGAAAAGTAAATAAATAATGGGTCATAAATGGTTAAAGCCCATTTTCATCAGCCCAGATGTTGAAACAGATGTGTAAAATTTTCGTGCCTGAGAACACGATCTGAGAAACTTCCGCATCACAAAAAAACCCTAAATTTTTCGTTTCTTAACTAACCACTATCACCAGATCATGTAGAAACTTAAGGCCTGATTGTTTAGAACTTTGGCTTTAGGCTATGATTGTTGACTTTTGGCTATAGAGAATTTGGCTTTAGAGACTCTGACTGTTACTTTTAAAAATAATGAAAGTCTGATTGGTAACATAAGCTATACTGACTTTTAAATTTTATAAAATAAAATCTGTTAAAAAAAATTTCCTTTTACAAGAGCATGAATATTTTTTAATTAGTTAATTTTTTTAGTATAACTAACTAAAATATAATTTTAACATTAAAATGATTATTTTTTTAAGAAAATAACATTTTAACTATAAACTATATGAAAATGTGTATGAAAAGAATGAGAAAAACAAAATTATGAATAATTAGTCAAAATTTTATTGAAATAAAATTAATTTTGTGTTAAAAATAAG
Organism: Microthlaspi erraticum; assembly: GCA_902728155.2. Classification (NCBI taxonomy): domain Eukaryota; kingdom Viridiplantae; phylum Streptophyta; class Magnoliopsida; order Brassicales; family Brassicaceae; genus Microthlaspi; species Microthlaspi erraticum. The sequence goes on from CACVBM020000144.1 coordinate 143,465, forward strand.
TTTTGATTTCTTTGGGAGTAGAAAGGAAAATAAAAGTAATTAAACTAAAAACAAAAAAAAGAATTCTTCCTCGAAGAGAGAGAATAAAAGTCTTGAAAAGTGACTTTTAGAAAAAAAATCAAACGCCCTAAAAACTTTCTCTCCCTGACACGCTTACCTAGGCAGCCGCTACCTCCGCCGTACAGCTCCGATTTCGGAATGAAGCTCCTTCACCGGGGCTTCTTCTTCTGAAATCGGAAGCTCTCCTTGTTTGCTCGAGCTCCACTCTGTCTTTTATAAGCTTTTCTTTGTTTTCTCGATCTGCTCACCCACCTCGATTGTTTTACTTCTTCGGTGTCAATAACGATGGCTTCTATGGAGCTTTTGAGGACTGGCTTCTGGATGCCATCTTCCACTTCGCCAAAGGTTGTAATTTGCTCGTTGAAACCTCTCCGCCTTGTTCTCAGTCCGTGTCGTTCGTCGTTTCCGGTGGTCAAATCGATGAGATCGACGGAGCTCTTGAGGATGGAGCCTCCTCTTCTCTCTTTCAGCCTGCTGGAATCGTTTCACCAGAATTTCTTCACCTCCGTGGAAATAGTTTGAAGGCGCTGCCGCCTCCTCCTCTGAAGCCTCCGGATCCTCCAGACTCACGGTCGTGTTCTCATCCTCTGTTTTATCCACTGTCATGTACCCGTCATTCTCGTCTTCGTTTTCGGCATCCGTTTCCTCCACCACCGTCTTCCTCCCTCGCCACCGCTGGCTCTCCAGATCTGGTGGTGTTCATCGTTGGGGCTTGGCCCATTAAGCCCTGTTTGGGTTGGATTTCATCCACATATTTGGATTTGAGTCCAAGACCGTCGCCCGAAGTCGTTAAATTCGTCTCCATCCTCTCCAACTCAACATCTTTGACATTGTTGGACAAAGACTTTGTTCCGCCAACCGATGATACTGTCTTTCTCGCCGTAGTCAAAGCCTTGCTCTCCACCAAAACCTACAGTTCTACAGCCTTGCTCTCCATCCATGTCACGGAGTTAGAGGTAGCCGTCGACCATAGTTTGAAATCTCATCTCTCCGGCCACAATCCTCCTCCGACTGCACAACATAGCTCGACTTTCTTGGGCTTTCCAGGAGCAGCGCAAACCGTTTCTTCTCCTCCATCGACCCTTGATGGCCACAAATCCTCTTCCGCCCTGGTGTCTGTGTTTCATTCTATGCTATGCGCCTCCACCACACACGGCAAGCCCTTGTACTACTCTGTTTCAGCCTTCCGCAGCTTGGAGTTTCCGTTACTGACGAACCTAATCTCGCTGCAAAAGCTTGCTCATTGGAGTCCTTTAAACCACTCACCAGCCCTTTACAGCAATACAACGACATCTTTCAAAGTTATATCTTCAATCGTGTTTTGCTTCCAGCCTTCCTCCTTCATTGTGGATTATGGAGTATTGCCAACATGCCGGAGTATCTCCAAATCTACATCCGTGGCTCTAGAGTATTGCCAACTTACCGGTGGTGTATCTCTGAACTCGCTCCTCTCCTGTTTGGAGAAAGTCTTTAAACGCTCATCACGAGCCATCATCGTTCACTTGTCTTCAACGACAGAAGAACTTGCCTTTTCTAAAGGGATATAGGTTATTTTCTATGAATCTAACCTTCTATCTATCTTTAGCATGATTTGTACTTTCCTTTTTGCATCTTGTTCGGACTCCTTGGCATCGAGCTTCCGACTTCGGTTTGTAACATGGTTCTAAGTTTAATATAAATCATCAGTTGTTCAAAAAAAGAAAAAAAAATCAAACCAAAGAAGTAAAAATGAAAAATGTGCTTTGAAGACTTAAAAAATTAAAGTCTTGAAAGTCTACTTGGATAAGTTAAAGCTGTAAAGCCCTCAGAGTCTCAACGCCAATCATGCCCTTAAACTGTAAATCAGGAAATGTTTGAATCTAATCATCTTCTATAAAAGCATGTATTCCTCGGTCATTTTTAAGTTTCAAAAATTTCATCTTTTTTTTCCTTCCTGCTTTTGTTTTCGTTCTTCGTCTCTTCCACTGTTTGTTTTCAGTTTTGAAATCATTTGAGTTTGTTGTAGATGAATCACCATTACGAAATCTTCATGTGACGAGCTACTTTCTCGAACCAAAGCGTGAAGACGATATGAGAAATCCAAAAAAGCAAACGTAAGTTTATCATGTATGTGCGATCTAACTCTCTAGATTCTCAAGAACAAACTCTCGTCCTCACTCGATTGATTGAAACAGAAGAAGTAAAAGCAAGAAAAGTAAAAGAGGAGCACACAGGGATTTGGTTACCCAGGGGTTCGTTTCCTACTCCCCTGGAGCACGGAGTTTCACCGGCAATCACTATAATCGGCGAGCTTCACCGTTCTCCAATTTACAAATCTCGCGTCTCTCTCCATCTCTCTTCTCTAATCCCGATTTCCCCTTTACAACGGCTTAACCACTTCAAAGAAGAGAATACACTTGTGACTATATCCAAACAACTTATGGATAAGCCCAATTCATCACGTGCCTAATGACACGCCCCAACCTATGAGAGAGAGACACGTATAGTGATCTGACTTAAAGCTGAGTCTCGATGTGAGACAAAGCCGTGCTTGAGCTAAACCCAACTCCTTCATACTTCCTTGAAGTCTCCATAAACTTGGATCTCTCATCTGATCAATGGCTATAATCTTCAAATCTCCACCTTAGACATTGATCAACACTTGGTGAATCTTCTTGTACCCTTCACCGGATACCTGCATCCATACTCGGATGCCAACTTTATTCCTTTGTAACCCGAAGCATCTTCAATGCTTCTCTTAGCTTGAAAACTGGCAACACCTTTGTGAATATGTCAGCTGGGTTGTAAGCAGTCGGAATCTTCAGAACTTGTACTTCTCCGCAACTGATAAGATCTCGGATGAAATGATATTTCACTGCCACATGTTTTGTTCTCTCGTGATGAACTGCATTCTTCGAAAGAGCTATGGCACTTTGCGAGTCACAGTGAATCTCCACTGAATCCTGAGGAAAACCCAACTCTTCTGCAAATCTCTTTAACCAGACTCCTTCCTTTACAGCCTCTGACAAAGCAATATACTCAGCCTCTGTTGATGACAAAGCAACAATCCTCTGAAGTGACAATTTCCAGCTGACCACGTTCCCACCTGCAGTAAAAACCATACCTGAGATTGAACGACGATTATCTTGATCTCCTGCGTAATCTGAATCACAGTAGCCTTTCACAACAAAGTCTCCTTTCCTCTTGAAGCTTAGCCTTGTATCAACAGTCCCTTTGATATACCTCAAAACCCATTTCACTGCTTGCCAATGTTCTTAGATAGGATTGCTCATGAACCTGCTGATCATTCCAACTGGATATGCCAAGTCTGGTATAGTTCCCACCATCGAATACATTATACTGCCAACTGCACTCTGATAAGGAACATTCTTCATAAAATCGAACTGATTTTTAACTTCTTGCTCTGTTGCTGCTTGTAACTTGAAATGAGCTCCCATTGGAGTAGCAACAGACTTTGCTTGCTCCATGTTGAAGTTAGATAAAACTCTCATCAAGTAACTCTCTTGCGAGATCCACAAACCATCATTTACTCTGTCTCTGACTATTTCCATACCCAAAATCTTCTTTGCACTGCCCAAATCCTTCATTTTAAATTATGTGCCGAGAAGAACCTTAAGCCTTTTGACCTCGTCTTTATCTACTGACGCTACGAGCATGTCATCCACATACAGAAGTAGATAAATGTAAGCCACACTCTTCAGCTTCTTGAAATAAACGCACTGATCGTATTCACTTCTGTTGTACCCGTTTGACTTCATGAAGTCGTCAAATCTCTTGTTCCATTGTCTCAGAGCTTGCTTGAGACCGTATAGTGATTTCTTCAGAAGACAAACTTTATCTGGGTGCCTCTGATGATAGGATTTGTGTGTGGGTGTGAAAGATATGAAACAAGATTTAGTGGAATGCAACAGTGGTATATGATGAGGTGGTAAGATGCAAACACAAACACAGTCAACAATTCCCTTTAACCATTATAGACGTTATAGCATAAAGGGTATTGATGCAGAGTCAGGTTTTACCAAACTCCTAGACCTCTGCAAGTGCACAGATCGCGGAAGTATGGGTATCGAACACAAGGACTGGCTATTGAGTACACTTTGTAACTATGGATTTTGGATCAAGCTAAAACAAAAGTATGATTGAGGTTGTAATGGTGAACCGAACTAGCAAGTATAACGAGGTTGTAAGCAATAAAGGAAAAGCGCTAGGTCATAGGGGCTATCGCAGAGAAGCAAGCAATGATCAATGAAACAATGATAGATTGAATTGATTAGGGATATTGGGATATTAAGAACCATCTAGAACACAGATCACGAATATAAAACCATTCCACTTTCGAGGCTCCGGCTCCTTTGCTAATCTACCTAGTCGCTAAACTTTTGGTATGTCCCTAGGTGATTAGATCAAGCATTAGAATGAATAGGTTCTGATACAGTTCACTAGATATAGATAGATCAACTTTCGCAGTCTAAGAAACCTAGCTTGTCAAAGAATATGTCCGGCGAATGATACAGCACTGTCGAGGCTCAAATCAACCTAAGATCGGATTACTAGATGCGCGGTAAAGCAATCAGCATTAGTTAAGTGCACAAGACGAGACAAAGACTCTAATATAATCCCTAGCTAATCATTGAAATCAAAGATCATGCAAGCAACTCATTGAATAGTAACCCTAGCAACCTAACTAGTGGATTACTCAGACATGATCAAAGCAAACACACATAGAGATGAAGAAAACATGATTGCAATAAAACTTAGAGTAGGAAATCGAAATACAGGGCGGCTCTCTTTCTCAAGAGGCTAAAAATCCATATATATAGTGCTAGGTCTTTCTAGAGGCGGCTTAGGGTTAAGCCGGGCTTGAAAACATAAGTTTGGGCTTCAAAAAGGGCTTCGGGTCGACCGCGGCGTTGGGACGGTCGGTCGGGACGATCGGCCGGACAGTCGGGTCGTGGGCGAGTCGGAACGGTCGGGGTCGGACGGATTCGCGGTCGGCCGGCGTGGTCGAGCGGATTGAGATTTGGCCGATGGTTCTCGGCCGGACGTGGGACGTTCTTTCCCGGCTCGGACGGATGCATCGGCCGTGGTACGCGGAACGGGTTGCGCGGCCGCGAGGCCTTGTTTCCCGGCTCGCGCGCTTTGGTCGTGCGCGGCGTGGCGTGAGCGTTTGAAGCTTGGCCGACCGCGGGACAATGTTTCCCGGGTCGTGATGCGTGATCGGCCGGTCGGTTTGGACTTTGGCCGAGACTTCAGTCGGACGGATGTGACTTTGGCCGAGCGCGAAACATAGTTTCTCGGCCAGCCGGACTGCGCGGTTTGGGCGCTGTTTCTCGATAGAGCCGTCTGGACAGTCTTCACTCTTTTGGTTATAACTCCTTTTCTACTCATCCAAATGAGGCCATTCCAGTTGCGTTGGAAAGTTAACTCAATCAGAGCACGCAGGGAACTGGTCTTGATGAAATCCATTGAGTAGATCTTTTTCTGGGCCCTCTTAAAGTTGGTGCTTGTGCATGGAGCTGCTTGAAGTGCAAATCCTATGGTTTTGCTCCAAAATGCATCATTTCACCTGTTTAGACTCTAGACACTATAAACACAGTAAAACTACCTTTTTAGATAGAAAACCTGCCAAAAACCATTAGAAAACAATGCTAAAACAGTATAAAAAGTGGGTAAATTAGAGGTATATCAACTCCCCCAGACTTAGATCTTTGCTTGTCCTCAAGCAAAAAGAATCTAAATCCGTGAAAGAGGTTTGAAAACGTGGAAGCTCCCTTGCTCTTTTGAATATCCTGTGAAAGGTTCCTTTCCTGTATTCCACTATGAACATAGACAACATAAGGTTAGCTTCACATACACCCTGCAAGTTTAGCGAACAATACCAACCCAACTAGTCTCATCCAGCAATCCAAACTCTCTATTGCTAACCTCTTGCATAAATTTAAAGCGTGAATTCTTTATCAAGGGGACATCGATCAATTGAACTTGTTCTTACCCACTTGATCTCTCCAAGATTGCCTCTTTAAGTGCAATGAGTTCTTTTCCTCTCTCTTTCTCACATCAGAACTTTGAAAGGTCAATTTCTCCCTACTTTTCTAGGGTATCATTTTATTTTTTCTATTGACCCTTCTTTCAACCACAGGATAAGTCTTTAGCTTGTTCCTTGTTTGACTAAGGTATTCCATAAGACATGAAGGTACAGACATATGCATTCCTCATGCTTACTTGTTTTCCTTGTGCTCTTTGAGCTTTTTCTCATAAACATTACTTACCATTTGGGATGGGAGAGAGAGGAGAACTCTTTAAAGATTAGACAAATCTTATTGAAAATCAAGCAAGGAACTGTCGACATGTATGCCAACCCCCTTGACAAGAGTATTAAGATTGATTAAGGGTGAGGTTAACTCTAGATTGCTTGGTTACCTTAGAAATTTTGCTGAGCTAGCATGTCGATCCACTGTAAGAGCTTCTGTTAGGCTTGTGCCTTTAGCTGGTTTCTGCTCTAGGGTCATGGATTGTTAGCATAACACTCTCAATTCTCAAAGCAAGTTCATAACTTCCGGACTGGTTTTTGACTCAATAAAACTTTTTGAAAAACATGAAACAAAGTGAATAAAACATAAGAAAAGAAAGAAAAATGCATTAGTAACACAATAAAACTCCCCCCAGACTTAACTTGCACCGTCCCGGTGAAAGCAAATCACATTAAGGTGAGAGGTAATATTCAAAGTAAAAGAAAAATAAAGAGAAATTCATTAAAATGAGATAGGGATAGAAAATGGAGATTTGTAAGTGTCCATTGCACTAAGTACCACTTGAGATGACTATGTGTGGCAGTGAGAAGAACTCTCTTCCTCATCTATGGGGTCATCGCCTTCTGAACCAAGCTCTGAGTCTAGTGAGAACTCACCAAGGTCAGGCTCATATGGCTCTCTAGCGGTGGAAGAAGGGCGAAAGAGTCTCTCCGGTGCAATGTGGCGAACTACACGGACTAGGCGTGAGATGAAGCGAGATTGGCATTCCACGATCTTCTCCAGCTTGTTAACACGGTCTAGAGCTTGGTGCGCGCCATGCCAGTAGTGAGAACATGGCGTTCTTGGTGGCGGCGTTGAGTCTTGACTGCATGCTGAAGTGTGCGATAGGTGAGCATGGGGAATGATGGTTTCTCACTTGATGGAACATAGAACTCTTCCTCATTGGGCTGGAAAGTGACAACTCCTGAGCGTAGGCTTGGGATGTCTCATGTGGCAGCAAGACAAGGGAAGTGTTGGCTGGACCAATTGGAAACTCATAGCAAAACCGAGTTGGGTCTTTAGTCCAACGGTTTAGGAAGTGGATGTGCTGAAGAGCATGGAGATCCAAAGGGGTTGGCTTGGGTAGTGGCTCATAGTTGGGAATGTCAATCCCCACATGCAGTACTATGGCCGTGATAAGCCTCCCAAAACGAACACAAAGCTTCTTGTTGCCTTTGATGCGGAGTCAGGTTTTACCAAACTCCTAGACCTCTGCAAGTGCACAGATCGCGGAAGTATGGGTATCGAACACAAGGACTGGCTATTGAGTACACTTTGTAACTATGGATTTTGGATCAAGCTAAAACAAAAGTATGATTGAGGTTGTAATGGTGAACCGAACTAGCAAGTATAACGAGGTTGTAAGCAATAAAGGAAAAGCGCTAGGTCATAGGGGCTATCGCAGAGAAGCAAGCAATGATCAATGAAACAATGATAGATTAATTGATTAGGGATATTGGGATATTAAGAACCATCTAGAACACAGATCACGAATATAAAACCATTCCACTTTCGAGGCTCCGGCTCCTTTGCTAATCTACCTAGTCGCTAAACTTTTGGTATGTCCCTAGGTGATTAGATCAAGCATTAGAATGAATAGGTTCTGATACAGTTCACTAGATATAGATAGATCAACTTTCGCAGTCTAAGAAACCTAGCTTGTCAAAGAATATGTCCGGCGAATGATACAGCACTGTCGAGGCTCAAATCAACCTAAGATCGGATTACTAGATGCGCGGTAAAGCAATCAGCATTAGTTAAGTGCACAAGACGAGACAAAGACTCTAATATAATCCCTAGCTAATCATTGAAATCAAAGATCATGCAAGCAACTCATTGAATAGTAACCCTAGCAACCTAACTAGTGGATTACTCAGACATGATCAAAGCAAACACACATAGAGATGAAGAAAACATGATTGCAATAAAACTTAGAGTAGGAAATCGAAATACAGGGCGGCTCTCTTTCTCAAGAGGCTAAAAATCCATATATATAGTGCTAGGTCTTTCTAGAGGCGGCTAGGGTTAAGCCGGGCTTGAAAACATAAGTTTGGGCTTCAAAAAGGGCTTCGGGTCGACCGCGGCGTTGGGACGGTCGTGCGGGACGATCGGCCGGATCGGTCGTGGCGAGTCGGAACGGTCGGGGTCGGACGGATTCGTGGTCGGCCGGCGTGGTCGAGCGGATGAGATTTGGCCGATGAAATTCTCGGCCGGACGTGGGACGTTCTTTCCCGGCTCGGACGGATGCATCGGCCGTGGTACGCGGAACGGGTTGCGCGGCCGCGAGGCTTGTTTCCCGGCTCGCGCGCTTTGGTCGTGCGCGGTGTGGCGTGGCGTTGGCTTGGCCGACCGCGGGCAATGTTTCCCGGGTCGTGTTGCGTGATCGGCCGAGTGGTTTGGACTTTGGCCGAGACTTCAGTCGGACGGACGGTTTTGGCCGAGCGCGGAACATTCGTTCCTCGGCCAGCCGGACTGCGCGGTTGGGCGCTGATTCTCGATAGAGCCGTCTGGACAGTCTTCACTCTTTTGGTTGTAACTCCTTTTCTACTCATCCAAATGAGGCCATTCCAATTGCGTTGGAAAGTTAACTCAATCAGAGCACGCAGGGAACTGGTCTTGATGAAATCCATTGAGTAGATCTTTTTCTGGGCCCTCTTAAAGTTGGTGCTTGTGCATGGAGCTGCTTGAAGTGCAAATCCTATGGTTTTGCTCCAAAATGCATCATTTCACCTGTTTAGACTCTAGACACTATAAACACAGTAAAACTACCTTTTTAGATAGAAAACCTGCCAAAAACCATTAGAAAACAATGCTAAAACAGTATAAAAAGTGGGTAAATTAGAGGTATATCAACTCCCCCAGACTTAGATCTTTGCTTGTCCTCAAGCAAAAAGAATCTAAATCCGTGAAAGAGGTTTGAAAACGTGGAAGCTCCCTTGCTCTTTTGAATATCCTGTGAAAGGTTCCTTTCCTGTATTCCACTATGAACATAGACAACATAAGGTTAGCTTCACATACACCCTGCAAGTTTAGCGAACAATACCAACCCAACTAGTCTCATCCAGCAATCCAAACTCTCTATTGCTAACCTCTTGCATAAATTTAAAGCGTGAATTCTTTATCAAGGGGACATCGATCAATTGAACTTGTTCTTACCCACTTGATCCTCTCCAAGATTGCCTCTTTAAGTGCAATGAGTTCTTTTCCTCTCTCTTTCTCACATCAGAACTTTGAAAGGTCAATTTCTCCCTACTTTTCTAGGGTATCATTTTATTTTTTCTATTGACCCTTCTTTCAACCACAGGATAAGTCTTTAGCTTGTTCCTTGTTTGACTAAGGTATTCCATAAGACATGAAGGTACAGACATATGCATTCCTCATGCTTACTTGTTGTCCTTGTGCTCTTTGAGCTTTTTCTCATAATTACTTACCATTTGGGATGGGAGAGAGAGGAGAACTCTTTAAAGATTAGACAAATCTTATTGAAAATCAAGCAAGGAACTGTCGACATGTATGCCAACCCCCTTGACAAGAGTAATTAAGATTGATTAAGTGTGAGGTTAACTCTAGATTGCTTGGTTACCTTAGAAATTTTGCTGAGCTAGCATGTCGATCCACTGTAAGAGCTTCTGTTAGGCTTGTGCCTTTAGCTGGTTTCTGCTCTAGGGTCATGGATTGTTAGCATAACACTCTCAATTCTCAAAGCAAGTTCATAACTTCCGGACTGGTTTTTGACTCAATAAAACTTTTTGAAAAACATGAAACAAAGTGAATAAAACATAAGAAAAGAAAGAAAAATGCATTAGTAACACAATAAAACTCCCCCCAGACTTAACTTGCACCGTCCCGGTGAAAGCAAATCACATTAAGGTGAGAGGTAATATTCAAAGTAAAAGAAAAATAAAGAAAAATTCATTAAAATAAGATAGGGATAGAAAATGGAGATTTGTAAGTGTCCATTGCACTAAGTACCACTTGAGATGACTATGTGTGGCAGTGAGAAGAACTCTCTTCCTCATCTATGGGGTCATCGCCTTCTGAACCAAGCTCTGAGTCTAGTGAGAACTCACCAAGGTCAGGCTCATATGGCTCTCTAGCGGTGGAAGAAGGGCGAAAGAGTCTCTCCGGTGCAATGTGGCGAACTACGCGGACTAGGCGCGAGATGAAGCGAGATTGGCATTCCACTATCTTCTCCAGCTTGTTAACACGGTCTAGAGCTGGTGCGCAGCCATGCCAGTAGTGAGAACATGGCGTTCTTGGATGCGGCGTTGAGTCTTGACTGCATGCTGAAGTGTGCGATAGGTGAGCATGGGGAATGATGGTTTCTCACTTGATGGAACATAGAACTCTTCCTCATTGGGCTGGAAAGTGACAACTCCTGAGCGTAGGCTTGGGATGTCCTCATGTGGCAGCAAGACAAGGGAAGTGTTGGCTGGACCAATTGGAAACTCATAGCAAAACCGAGTTGGGTCTTTAGTCCAACGGTTTAGGAAGTGGATGTGCTGAAGAGCATGGAGATCCAAAGGGGTTGGCTTGGGTAGTGGCTCATAGTTGGGAATGTCAATCCCCACATGCAGTACTATGGCCGTGATAAGCCTCCCAAAACGAACACAAAGCTTCTTGTTGCCTTCCAAGTCTTTAGCTAGCTTCCTCACATTGATGAATGTCTTGGCAAGTAAAAGTCCAAGGTTGGCCTTGTACTCATGCTTGATGAATGGTGTGGTGAGGATGTAGAACTCATCAGTTGTGACCTTGTTGGCTTCTTGTTTGCATTGGAAAGTGGTGGAGATGAGGCGGTGCACATAGCGAATGGCTGGATGAGTGATTCTAGACACCTTTGACCTTGAAGGCAAGAATGGTTCATTGGCAAAGTGTGTCCAATCAGCAAAGGCAGCTTGTTTCCTCTTTGAGTTCTCCTTGAAGTCATGTGCTGTCTCATTGGGAAGTCCAAAGAGTTGGCATAGAGCTGAGATGGAGATGCGCCCATTGGCATCGCCTATCTTGAAGAGTAGGAGTCCTTCACCAGCTGGTTGGTCTCCATTGTGGTTGGGAAAGGCAAGAGCTACTGTAGAGAGGAACTCCTTGGTGAGTTGTGAGTACTCACTACATTCTAGCTTGAAGAGCTTGCTCAAGCCTAGCTTCCTTATGTACCATGTGACATCATCTCTTATCTTGAGAAGATCAAGGGTTTGGGTGTCCATCTTCACACATGGCTCGATGTTCACCTTCTCCATTGCCTTCTTACACTTTCTTGGGTCTTGATTTTGTTCTCCAACAAAGGTTACAAGTGCCCAATCATCTTCTCCTCTCTTGGACTCTCCACATGTTCTTGATTGCATCAATGGAATGTGGTGAAGTTGGTATTGCTGCTCTTGCATTGGAGCTACTACTCCCTAGCTTGATTTGCTTCTTTGGTGGTTCCATGAATGGGTTCTTCTTCTTCTTCATACTCTCATTTCCTTTTGTCTTTGCCATTGTGTACCTACAAGAGCAAATTCTTGGGAAGAAATATGAGTTTGTGATTAATGCAAAAGAAGAATAAGCTAATTGAGTTGCAATAATGATATGGAATAAAGGAACAACTCAAGGCTTAATCATGAATCAAAGAGACAAAATAGAAATTTCACTTTTTCAAAATTAATTTTCGGATTTTACTGTTCATCCCAAGATTATGGTGCTTAAAATCAAAATTTTCAGCAAATCAAGAGAAATTGAGTTTCTAATCCAAGTAATCACTAGATAAACTAATGAATTGAAGTATGCCAAGCAATTTCACCTTTGAATAAGGGGTTTGGAATGCCCAATAAGTTTTGTGAAAAACTATTCAATTGTGAAATTAAACTTCAAATTAACTCTAAACCACCTAGGTTCCACCTAGCAAAGTTCATTACAAGACTATAAGGATGCTAATTTCAAGTCTAGACAAGAGTTTAGACCAAACATGAAACTTATTGAAGATTTTCGATCTTGCATAAACATAGGATTAGAGTTAGAAGACATACCTTGTGTGTTGAAAAGTGAATAAGGTTGCAAGAGCAAGTAAATTCCAATTTAGAGTTATGAACAGTAAAAGTTTTGAAATCAAAACTCTTAGAGTTCCTCTAATGGAGTTTAGGGTTTTGGAGAAGAAAGAGAGGTTCTTGTGGTTTTCAAGGGAAAGGTAAGTAAATAAGATCTAAATCCTATCAATTTTCCTTTTCAAATTCGAATTTTGATTGAAAACCGGTTTAAGTTGGTTTAGATTGGTTAAAACCGGTTTGAATTAATGAAAAGGGGACTTACCTTGGCCTAGAAAAGTTTTGGGCCGATGGCCGATGGATTTTGTCGCGGTCGAGCGATTTGGTCGGCCAAATTGTTTGGCCGAGAGATTTCGGCCGAGGCCGATCGTTGTTTCCCGGATCGACCGGCACGGTCGGTCCGTTCCGATACGAAAATTTCGGCCGATCGCGGCCTTCTTTCCCGGTTCGTGCGTGCGCGCGAACGGTTTCTGTCGCGCAATGAGTGATCCGGCCGAGCACGGCTTATTCCTTCCCGGCTCGACCGTAACGGTCGGCCAGATTGAGAATTGCTCGGCCAAAATTCACTTTTGCGCGTCCGCGGCCAATGTTTTGGCGCGGATTGTGTTTTCACACCTTTTTCTCCTTCTATCCTATCTTAAAACAAAGAAAACACAAAAGCAAAACAAAAACTAAGAAAATTAAAGAAAGAAAAGTAAAAGTACCTCATGGGTTGCCTCCCATGCAGCGCTTGTTTTAAGTCTTTAGCTTGACTGTAAGGCTTGGCGCTCAGGAGAAGATGGAGACAAGAGGCATCTTTGATCCTCCAAGTCTTTTCTCCTTGCAATGAGTATCTGGTGGGTGATTCACAGCTGGATAGACAATCTCTCCATGAATGTCCCTTGGCACTACTGCCTTAGGAAAAAGCTTTAGAGTTCTTGTCACTTTCTCCTTGAATCCTTCTAGATTCTCATCAATAAGCTCCTTGGGAATAGAAGCTTCATGTTGCGGCCAGACCTAGGTTTTCTAACCTTCCTTCTTGGCTTGGCCTCATCTTCAATCTTGGTTGATCCCTTGGGCGGTTTTGGTGTAGGGGCCTTAGTCTTACTCCTTGCTTGTTTGGCAAGCTGCTTGGGCTTAGGAATGGGATCTTCCTTGATTGTTTCTTCAGTTTCTCCTTCTTGGGGTGGCTTCAAAGTAGCTTTCTCCTCTTGGACCATGTCAACAAAAGAGTTCTTTGTTGAACACATAGGGAAGAACATACCCTTGTTCACCTTGTTGAAAGAGATTCTTTGATTGGGGAAATCAAATATGGCACCCACAGTAGACAGGAAAGGGGTTCCAAATATGAGAGGTCTATGGCTACTCTCTCTCATTTCCACAATCTGGAAATCAGTAGGGATAGAGCAATTTCCAATCTGCACCATCACATTAGGCACAAAGCCATAGGGGTTTGTGAGAATGAATCAGCATAGTTGATGGAGATGGATGATGGCTCTATCTTGGTGAGGCCTATCTTGTCAGCTATCCTCTTAGACATGATGTTCACATTGGCTCCTGTGTCACACAAAGATTGCTCAAGAATGTTACCTTTGATGATACAAGGCACAACAAACTTTCCTGAGTTATCTGTCTTGGGGATAATCTTTGGGAAGAGTCTTCTCTTTCTAGCTCGATTGGACTCTCTCTCTGGGTAATTCTCTTCAGGCCAAATCATGCAATCAACAGTAGGTTTTGAAAGCATCCATTCTGGAACTTGGTCTTCAAATCTTTCTTCTATGGCGGCTGAGTTGCAAAAGGACTTCTTGGATTCAGCTTCCTGTCTCTTAACAGCTTCCATAGTTTGAGTGACTTGAGTCTCTAGTTTCTTCACATGAGTGGCAACAGCATCATACTTGGTGTTGAGATTGCTGAACAAAGTGTCCATCTTCTCATACATCTCTTTAGTGTTTCTCTTCTGGCCATCCATGATCTGTTGGAGGATTCCTTCAAATCTCCCACCTTGTTGGTTTGGAGGAGCTTGATTTGGTGAAGAAGCATATGGCTCCTTGGGCGGATATGATGATCTCTGCTCATATCCTTGCCTTGGCTGAAATTGACTTCCTTGAGATTGGTAAGGAGGTCTTTGTTGTTGTGGATACCTTGGAGGATACACTTGGTCTTGAGGATTCTCCACATTGGGGTTTCTATAAGACATGTTGGGGTTTGGGCGATAGCTTGGATTGTATCCCTTGTTCCCATAGTTTCCAATGTAGTTCACATCTTCTTCATTGGCTTCATTAGAGAAATCTCCCATGCATTCTCTTGATGAATCTTCATTAGCATCACTCATCCCTTCTATTGCATTGATATGCTTGAGCTGTCCCTTAAGAACTTGAGCCATCATGTTCTTGAGTTCAGTCATTTGAAAAGAATCAGGGGAGCTAGTAGTGGTGCGGCTTGAGCGGTCATAATCAGGACAGTTGTTACAATCACTAGCTGCAAGATTCTCAATAAGAACCTTAGCTTCATCAACAGTCTTGGTCATGAAGTTTCCATTGCTTGCTGTATCCAATGAAAGCTTGTACTTGTGGTCTATGCCACGATAGAAGATGTTCCATAGGTTTCCCTCATTGAAACCATGATTAGGGCAGTCCCTAATGTACTCCTTGAATCGATCTAGCGCCTCATAGAAAGATTCATTGTTGGCTTGGCGAAAGTGGAGATCTTGTTTCTTACAGAAATTGATCTTTGTTGGTGTAGAAGTGGTTGATGAATGCAGCCTTGTACTCATCCCAAGTGGTGATGGAGTGAGCTGGCAGAGACTTCAACCATCTTGAAGCTTTGTCGCCAAGAGAGAATGAAAAGAGCTTGCACTTAAGGTAGTCAGCAGAGACTCCATTGGATCTTGTAGTGCTGCAAATTTCTTCAAAGTTTTCTATGTGATCAAGAGGGTGCTCAGCTGGAAGTCCATTGAATTGGTTCTGTCTAACCAATGCAATGATCTGAGGCTTGATCTCATAGTCATTCCTTGCAGGTGGTGGTGGATGGATAGGGTTTCTATCCATGAAGAAAGCATCGGCAGAGTCATAGTCTCCGATTGTAGGTGCTCCAGCTTGGGGTTGTGCGTTCACATCTCCAGCAGGGTCTTGTGGATTAGGAGGAGGAGGAGGTGGATCTCTTCCTTCTTCTTGAGCGCGCGCCACTTCAGCGGCGTGAGCGCGAGCTGCTTCGTCGGCCATCTCTTGGGCTTTTGCTTCCTAAGTTGCTTCTCAAGCTTGTCTATCTCTGGATGTTCAACTAGGTTGTCCTTGTTGGACCTCCTAGTCATGCACCTGAAAAGAGTCTTGGAAACAAGTTAAATCAAAAGGGAAAAACAAAAACAAAAGTAAAAATCAAAGAAAAGGAAATCAAAAACTAAAAATTCAAAAGCAAAAGAAAAGTAAAACAGGAAAAGGTTCTAGACTAGATCCTAGTCGAGTTCCAAAGGTACTGCTGCAGTCCCCGGCAACGGCGCCAAAAACTTGATGCGGAGTCAGGTTTTACCAAACTCCTAGACCTCTGCAAGTGCACAGATCGCGGAAGTATGGGTATCGAACACAAGGACTGGCTATTGAGTACACTTTGTAACTATGGATTTTGGATCAAGCTAAAACAAAAGTATGATTGAGGTTGTAATGGTGAACCGAACTAGCAAGTATAACGAGGTTGTAAGCAATAAAGGAAAAGCGCTAGGTCATAGGGGCTATCGCAGAGAAGCAAGCAATGATCAATGAAACAATGATAGATTAATTGATTAGGGATATTGGGATATTAAGAACCATCTAGAACACAGATCACGAATATAAAACCATTCCACTTTCGAGGCTCCGGCTCCTTTGCTAATCTACCTAGTCGCTAAACTTTTGGTATGTCCCTAGGTGATTAGATCAAGCATTAGAATGAATAGGTTCTGATACAGTTCACTAGATATAGATAGATCAACTTTCGCAGTCTAAGAAATCCGGCGTGGTCGAGCGGATTGAGATTTGGCCGATGGTTTCTCGGCCGGACGTGGGACGTTCTTTCCCGGCTCGGACGGATGCATCGGCCGTGGCACGCGGAACAGGGTTGCGCGGCCGCGAGGCCTTGTTTCCCGGCTCGCGCGCTTTGGTCGTGCGCGGCGTGGCGTGGAGCGTTTGAAGCTTGGCCGACCGCGGGACAATGTTTCCCGGGTCGCATTGCGTGATCGGCCGGTCGGTTTGGAGCTTTGGCCGAGACTTCAGTCGGACGGATGTGACTTTGGCCGAGCACGAAACAATAGTTTCTCGGCCAGCCGGTCTGCGCGGTTTGGGCGCTGTTCTCTCGATAGAGCCGTCTGGACAGTCTCCGCTCTTTTGGTTATAACTCCTTTTCTACTCATCCAAATTGCCATTCCAATTGCGTTGGAAAGTTAACTCAATCAGAGCACGCAGGGAACTGGTCTTGATGAAATCCATTGAGTAGATCTTTTTCTGGGCCCTCTTAAAGTTGGTGCTTGTGCATGGAGCTGCTTGAAGTGCAAATCCTATGGTTTTGCTCCAAAATGCATCATTTCACCTGTTTAGACTCTAGACACTATAAACACAGTAAAACTACCTTTTTAGATAGAAAACCTGCCAAAAACCATTAGAAAACAATGCTAAAATAGTATAAAAAGTGGGTAAATTAGAGGTATATCAGGTATCAATCCAAAATGGGAGAAGTTGTCACTCTATGAGAATATGAAATACAAGGAAGTCAAGCAAGCAGTAATAGATATGGGGTAACACTAACAACCTAAATGAAACAGAAATGCAATGCAATAAGTAAATAAAGCAGTAGAGCAACAGCTCGACCAAGGACTCGAGTCGAGTGGGAACAGAGTACCGAGCTCGATCGAGTTTAGGGTCGAGTTGAAGTAAAAAGCAATAAAGGCAGCGACTTTAACAAGCTAATGCGAGAATTAGGGTCTAAGACAGGGTTTACAATCAGAGGAAGGCTATACTTAATCAATCTTGCTCTCAAACAACTTGTATCAAGGTATCTCTTGATATTGAGCTTCTCAATGCCTAGCTAACCCTTTCCCAAGGTGAAAGCTATCAACCAAGACTGATCTCAGAAACAGGGGGTTAGCCAGTGAGAATCAAGCCTTGGAGGCCATAGGATCATTGCTCAAACTAATCCATCCAACCCCTATGAACTCCATTTCGAGAGCAAGAGTTATTGGAGCTCTTAGTGGACCTTTTCCAACGATTTCCATCACTTCCATGTGGAGAATCGCCTATGGACATACAAGCCAGGGGTAGTGGTCATGTAGCCTTAAGGTTTCCAAAAGAGAGAGATTTCTAGATTAAGACATAAGCAAGAAGGATTAAGCATAAAATCCCCTAATCTATCCCATCTCAAACCCTAATGGGTAACTACTCACTACACATGAATGTAAACACAAGCAAATGCAATGAAATAAACATCAAATGAAAGAGGAGATAAAGATAAACAACTTTTATTGAAATAAGCAAGTGCAAATACAAAAGAGATTATCCAGGATCTAGGATTCAAGAAGCAAGAGCTTCAAGAACACAAAGATGGGATTAGAGCTCTAAAAAGTAAAAGACAATAATTAAAAGAAACTAAAACAAAAGTAATCTAAAGCTTGGTGGTTTTTTCGTGGCTTTTAGCCTTTAAATACAAGAGGATTTAGGTTTAGGGTCAAAGGAAAGTCAAGGGGGAAGCAACATTTTTCGGGTTTGACTTTGACTTCTCAGCTCGATCGAGTTGAAGCTTGGCCGGTCGAGTTGAGGAACTCGACCGGTTGGTCGAGTAGATGGTCGAGCTGGTCTTCAAGATGGCTTCCTCCTTCTTCCTTTGCGTATCCAGTTGAGCTGCGTCCATGCACCAAGTCCTTCCATGCTCCTCACGTCCCATATGCTCCAGAATGCTCCAAAAGACCTATTTCAAAGGACCAAACATGCATATGTATGCAAATGCAACCTAAAACTACTATGAATGCATAAGAAGAGAAAAGGAACAAGATATGATGCTAATGGATGCTAAAACTATGCAAAAGATGCATAAAAGATGTACTAAAACTATGCAAAATGCAAGTGCATCAGCCTCTTGTCTACAAAACCTTCAGGCTGCTCCATTACGATAAACTCGTCTAAGTTTCCATGAAGCAATGCTGTCTTGACGTCAAGTTGCTCCAACTCCATATCGTAATGAACTACTGCAGACAACATGTACCTGATTGACACGTGCTTGACAGCAGGAGCAAAGATTTCTTGATAGTCTACTCCCTCCTTCTGTGCATAGCCTTTTGCAACTAATCTCGCTTTGTACCTTGGAGCTTCTACACCAATTATTCCTGGTTTTCTCTTGAATATCCATTTGCATCCAATTGCCTTGTGCCCCTTTGGTCTTTCAATTAGGATCCACGTTGCAATTCTTCAATAGAGAAGTCATCTCTTCTTTTGACGCTTCAGTCCACTTGTCACTATCTGAATCTCTCATTGCTTCTTCAAATGTTGCAGGCTCTGTTCCTGCATCTTCTGACAGATAGCAAACAAACCCAGCAAAGAAATCTTCACCATCTCGTTCGTCACACTCATAATCTTCGAGTCTTGCTGGAAGTTTTGTTTCTCTCCTCGGTCGATCTCTCGCTAACTGATAGTTGTTCAATTCAAATACCTCTGGCTCTGCATTGTTATCTTCTGCACCATGAGTGTTGTTGTTGTTGTCTTGCTCAGCTATCGGAATTTCTCCACCTTGAGCTGTATCTCGACCTGATTCTGGTTCTGGAAAGTCAACACTGATGGCCCTTGACTGATAATCTTGATCTTCCTTTGAGTTTGAATCTGTACCTATCTCCTTGAAGACCTTATCCTCTCTGAAAACAACATTTCTACTGATGACCACTTTCTGATCTTCTAGGAGCCAAACTTTGAAACCTTTCACTCCTTCAGGGTAGTCTGTGAAAACGCCTTTCTTCGCTCTTGGATTCAGCTTACCATCGCTGGTATGAACATAAGCCAAACATCCAAATCTTCTCAACCCAGCAGACTAGGCATAGCTGAATCTTACTGACCCAATTCCCTTGACATCTGAGACTGTGCTGTTTGCCATACTGACCCTGCCACTTGACATCTCACGGAAGTCCAGAAACACATCTCTTCTCGGCGTCATGTGAAACGAGCAACCTGTGTCAAGAATCCATTCTTCCTGATCTGCCTCTGCTCTTGAAAGATTGACCTCTTGATGCAGCGTGATATTTGGAATATCTCCAAATATCTTAAATATCTATATTTTCTGTATTTAGATAAATATGTATTATTTCTATTTTAATTATAATTAGGGTTTTATGGTTTTAGAGCTTTTCTTATATATAGCCGTCTAGGCTTAAAGTTGTATTCAGACTTTGATTAATTAATAAAAAGGAGATTTCCTGAAGAGGTTTTGATATACCACTGTGAAGAGTATTCACAAACAAGAGCTTTTGCGAAAGCCCTGAGAGGAGGACTCTCAAACCCTAGTTATCCGGTAATCTGCGGAATCAACGTATCTCTAGTTCTATCCCTAGAAGCTCTGCTACTAAGAGCCCCAACAAATCAACTGCATCATCTCTCGCTAGACTTGATTCTCCATTTTCTGATGAACGACCCTTGCCTTTGTTTCTCTCTAACCACTTGTAGCACTGTTTCTTGAAGTGACCTTCCTTTCCGCATATCCAACACACTCTCTTGCCATCCTTGGACTTAGATCTTGAGCGTTGCTTGTTGAATTTACCTGCATTGTTAGTGCCCCTAGATTCCGGTCTACCTCTAACAAAATTCCCTTCTCCGATGGTCTTAAGACCAGCAGAGTCATTATATTCACGTTCTTTAGACTTAGCAGATTTTATTGAGTTTCGACCATATTTCAAAGTTTCTTTCAAGGAATCGAATCTAGCAGGAAGAGCATTAAGGAGTAAGATAGCTTGTACCTCATCTGGAATGTCGATGCTTAGATTGCTTAGATCCGCAATCAGCTTCAGGAATACATCCACATTCTGATCAATGCTCAACGAATCCATCATCTTGTACGAGTAGACATGGAGCTGCGCATGAACACGATTCGGCAAGGTCTTCACCATGTAGAGTCTGTCGAGCGTCTCCCACGCTTGAGCTGCAGTCTTGCACTTGTCAAGCTTCCTGAGAACGCGATCCCCAACGTACATGATGATCAAGTTAAGCGCCTTGTCATCTCGTTCCAGCCACTCGGCTTCATCATCGAGCCTCTTCTTCCTGGCTGCAGCTGTTTCTTCAAGGATCTGTTGTTCCGTCATCGTGACTTCCTCCTTCTCGGTGAGAAGATCCTTCAATCCTTGAACTGTGATGTTCGCTAACATCCTCTCTTCCAAATCGTGAAATCGCCCGATCCATCGAACTGAGGGATCTCCGCTCGCGACGTCGCCATCTTGTATCAATCCAATCGAAGCCAAACCTGGCTCTGATACCAATTTGTGCGATCTAACTCTCTAGATCTCTCAAGAACAAACTCTCGTCCTCACTCGATTGATTGAAACAGAAGAAGTAAAAGCAAGAAAAGTAAAAGAGGAGCACACAAGGATTTAGTTACCCAGGGGTTCGTTTCCTACTCCCCTGGAGCACGGAGTTTCACCGGCAATCACTATAATCGGCGAGCTTCACCGTTATCCGATTTACAAATTTGGCGTCTCTCTCTCTCTCTTCTCTAATCCCGATTTCCCCGTTACAACGGCTTAACCACTTCAAAGAAGAGAATACACTTGTGACTATATCCAAACAACTTATGGATAAGCCCAATTCATCATGTGCCTAATGACACGCCCCAACCTATGAGAGAGAGACACGTATAGTGATCTGACTTACAACTGAGTCTCGATGTGAGACAAAGCCGTGCTTGAGCTAAACCCAGCTCCTTCATACTTCCTTGAAGTCTCCATAAACTTGGACCTCTCATCTGATCAATGGCTATAATCTTTAATATCTAATTCCAGATTCTTTCCTCTTTATCTTCCCACATTGGCCTAATTTTTGTCACACTTAATTGATTTTGAGATAGAGAAACAAGACAAAAAGGATTATGATTCTCATCAGAAGAAGAGAGAGAGAGGAAAAAAATGGCGAATTGGTTTGGATGTATCATGTATGGCGTCTGGCGAGAGAATGGTGTCGGCGGCAGCGAGCGATGATGGTGATTTCGTGGAGGCAAAAATGTTTCTCGACTGCAATCCTTGCCTCGCCAAGCTTCTCTGTTGCATTTCGCCGCCGCTAAAAGCCATAACGAGGTTTCCTTTCTATTTGTAATTCATGTTTTATGAAATCTTCATTTTCTCTGA
Organism: Microthlaspi erraticum; assembly: GCA_902728155.2. NCBI lineage: Eukaryota > Viridiplantae > Streptophyta > Magnoliopsida > Brassicales > Brassicaceae > Microthlaspi > Microthlaspi erraticum. Next base: position 165,145 of record CACVBM020000144.1, read on the forward strand.
TTTTCAAATTGATTTTTTCTGTCTATCGTATTAGGTCGTTGGATTGTTTCTCGACAACGGAGCTAATGCCAATTCGAGAAACTATGGTGGCCAGATATTCGAGATTCAGGTTTCTCACATGGGATTATTATAATGCTGAGCCTTTTCTTAATTTGAGCGGATTCAAGGATTCAAGTTTGATTAATCTTTTGATTACATGTATCTTTATTTGAATATAGATATTGTATTAGTAATAGTTATGTTCAAAATGTCGCTTTTCGCTTACCGATCGGTCGGTCGGGTAACGATAAGCGGTTTTTTCAAAAATCGCTAATAATTTGTGGATTAACCGGGGTGAAAATTTTAGGTTTTTTTTAATATATTTTAAATATTATAATTATATAAAACATTAATAATACAAAAATCTTAAATATTTTGATTTTTCTCAATTTACAAACATTTCTAATCATACTACGATTTGCGAAGTCAGAATTTCGAATGGAGGCACCATGTTAACTCTCAGACTCGGAATTACAGAACTACCCTTAATGAAAATCTTGAATAAATCTTCAAATTTTCTATATATTATTTATGGATATCTTCCTTTTTTATCGATTTTTTGATCTCCCAAAAATAATTGAAAACCCTAAATTCACTTATCTCTATATAAATTGGCAAAACCTAAGTCTATATACAAAGTCGACCACGTTGTTCTTCTTCTTAGCCAACAAGCTTCATCACAGCCATAACGAAGCAAACAATATATTCCTCACAAGAGATGTATGTGATCGGATCAAGAAGCCAAATTTGTTTATTGTTACACTCTTTCAGATCTGTACGTGTTGGACTATTGATTTCATTATTTGGTTTTGTGACATGAAGTGGTTGATGGAAGAGGCCACAAACTGCTAATTAATTCACTATGGAGCTTTGTGTTTGATAATTGATTTGTTTATGAGGTTCAATTTCGTTATTGAGTGGTTTCTGTTTGTAGTCTCTTCTTCACTTGGCTAAGATTGTGTTTCCGTAAACTGATTCTCCGTAAAAGTCTTTCTTTTTCTCAAAGTCTGGAATCCATTTATTTTGAATGTCTTTGCTCTGTTTTGTTTTGGTCGGATACTTACTTCCGTAATTGCAGGAATTCTTCTCTCTTTTTTCCCTTTTTTCCAGACTCCATATGGATTGTTTTGGGAATGATTGAGTTGGTGGCTTGGTGGAGAGGATGTTGAAAGAATATGCGAAAATTGAGAATAGAGAAAAAGAAAACAAAAGAACCATCAGTTTGGCTTAACGACTAAGGTAGTTATTCTGACATCTGTTTTGTTTGTTCTTCAAATTTTGGTTCAAAATCTTTTTTGTTGCATTTTCCAGGTTTATTTTTTCTGTTTATAGGTCATCAATCTCTAGAAATCATCACATGTTTATAATATTTAAAAGATGTCATTCGTTAAGCCATGCATCCATAAAAGATGTCAAGTGGCACACAAAAGATTTTCTTCGATTTCAGTATGCTTAGGCTTCAAACTATCACTGATTCTTTAACCACAATTGTTTATGCGCCATCTCTCCCGTGAATACATGTGACAACTGTTAACGTTTATTCATGATTCATGCTTTATTTATTATTACTAGGAGAGAACCCGCGCAATGCGCGGGTTTATTAAACCAAATATTTTTAATTTAATTATTCAGAACATTAGATTCGAATATATCATTTGTTTTTTACTCGAATATATTAGATTCTGTAAGTTTTGCATTTTGTTTTTTTTCATATAGTTTTAAAATTTAGTTGTTATTTACGTGAAATCTTATATAGACTCATAGTGAATAGTTTCATATGTTTTTTGTTCTTTTATACAATAATTTATCGACTGGAGTTGAGTTCTTCTAATTTTCCTTATACTAACAATCATTATAGATTGATTATTATCCTACAGACTCATAGATAATAATAATTGCAATCCTTTTTAAAAGGAAATGAAATGAGCTAATTAGCCAGTAAGCCCATTTAAAGCTACCATGGAAACGAAGAGGTCCGATAAATAATCAAGCCCATCAAAACGAACAGCATTACACATAATTTTGATTTAGATGTCGTTTTGGTGTAAGACGAAAAAAAAAAAATAAAACGCAAAACGACGTCGTTTTGGTGTAAGACGAAAAATAAAAAAAATAAAGCCCAAAACGACGTTGTTTTGGTGTTAGGCGAAAAAAAAAAGGAGAGTGCCACGTGTCAAAGGCTGGAGATTGTCCAAGCTTTATTAGTTATGTAGATTTTTTTTTTTTTTTTTACGAAAACGACGTCGTTTTGGTGTAAGACGAAAAAAAAAAAGATAAAGCGCAAAACGACGTCGTTTTGGTGTAAGACAAAAAAAAAAGCCCAAAACGACGTCGTTTTGGTGTTAGGCGAAAAAAAAAAAAGGAGAATGCCACGTGTCAAAGGCTGGAGATTGTTCAAGCCTTATTAGTTATGTAGATTATTATTATTTTTTATTTTTTTTATTTGTTGTTGTTGAAGGACCTTCTTATAATATTTCCCCTCAAATTATATATGTTCAACTAGCAAGCGTCTTAATTTACAATTATGATGCTGTCAGAAGATGGACTACGCATAGAAACCTGTATAGCTTTGAAGATTAAGAGGTGGAAGCAAGCTATTAGAGGCCGAGGGAAAACTACATAAACAATGATAATACAATCACTAATCCTTTATTTTAACAAAATAACTAGGGTTTGACCCGTGCCCTACATGGGATGATAGTTTCTGAAATTGTATTTTTATTAAAAAATATTTATTTAAATATTTCGACATTTTATGCGAGAGATTTTTAATCTTTGTTATTCGTTTATAGTATGGAAATTAGGCATTTTAATCCATTTTAAAAAAAGAAATAAATTAAAACATTGATCGTAACCACAGATTAAATATGATAGATTTAACCGAGATACATAAAACTCAAATAACTATAATATAATAAGATAGTTTAAAGAAAAAAATTGAAAATAAAACATTATTCTTTAGAAAAATTATACATCATGTATTTCATAAGATAAAAAGTTTTAGCTGTGTGGAACGGATTAGAACTAATTTTTTTCTTTCTTTCAAAACTAAAACATGCTTTATTATAATTTCAAAACAATCCAACCAATCAGAAAATAATATGCAGAATCTAAATTGTCAAACAGCAAAAATATAATTAATTTTGTATAGAAAGTTGAAACAGATAGAGTAATATTCAAAAGTTTAATCAAAATAAAAAAGGGGAAATTTCAAAACTACACCTCTTGAGGTGCCAATTTTCAAAAATACACCTCTATGGTGTCTATTTTAAAAACTACACTTTTTTCATTGAGTAAAAGAACTCTAAACTCTGAAATATAAACCCTAAACCCTAAAATTTAACCTTGAACCTTTAAATCTAAACCCTAAACCCCAAAATCTAAACCCTAATATAGGATTAGTGAACCCAAACATATATATTAAATTAGGAAAAAATGTAGTTTTGAAAATTTTCACACTATAGGTATAGTTTTGAAAATTTGCACCTCAAGAGGTGTATTTCTTAAAATTTCTCATAAAATATTTATAAAAGATTTTAATTATTCGATTTAATTATAGATTTTAATTAAAAAACCATATTAAATGAAATTAAAAAAAATACCTTTGGATACATACTAAATGAGGTTATATACGAAACAATTTATATTATTTTGTTTTTAAAAATTCAAATCATAACATGTACAGAAAAATTTTAGATTTTTTTGATAGATTTTTTATATTGTGATTCAAATTATTTTATTAAATAAATTTAAACAAAGATGATAGAAGATATATACTGATTTTAAAAGAAATTATTATGATGGAATTAAATTAATCTCATATCTTCCTTATTTACTAATTTTCGTAGTTGCCAATTAAGGAAAGAGAATGATAAATTTAATTTCATTATTTGGTTGTAAGCATAATATGCAATGGCATATATTGTAATTTGTCTAGTAAAGTTGTCTTAATTAGAAATTGCTCTAAGAGTGAACCTAGTGATGACACCTAAGCAATGGCATTCTTGTTAATAACACATTAGACAAAGGTTATTTAGTTAGTGTTTTCTCTTTTAATATATTAGGGATAACTCTGTTAACATATGAGTTTATACCTTTTTGTATATGTGTGATTCTGGACTACGTATATATGTTCATAATTATAGCGTTTGGATCTACTTAGGATAGAAACGATAGTGGCGAGTATAGGAGCAGTAGGTTGGAAAGTAATCCAGTGGAAAAAGGCTTGTGTTTTTTATCGGCAGTGATTCATTTTTCTCGAGAAGATATTCAGTGGTTTTGGTTCTTTTAATAGTTCCCTGAGAATATACCCTGTACCAAACAGTCAATATATGTACGTAAAACCATCGATGATCTTGATCTGGAAGTGACTTATGTCATACGTGTCAAAGAAGAATGCTATTTAATCTTAGCAAGTGATGGTCTTTTAAATTGTCTTGACAAAGAAATAAGTTGTGTAAGGAATGGATGAAACTAAGACATAATGTAATTTGCGTTATTAGATGGGACTAATAGAAGTTCGAGTAGGTAACCACTTTTAAATAGTACAATTACAAACTTGGCGTTCTAGACATAAAAATACTAATTCGTCTTTGATGATTATAGACAAGATAACTATTTTATGCATTGATCCTTCCACATCCGTCTTAACCCTTCGATTTCCGAGGTTGATGAGTTCGAAAAAAGGTATGTACAAATCAATTAACATAAAATTGTTATAGTTTAATGTTATAGTTTAAATATCTTCAAAAACCAAAATCTGATTCTATCACGTATTTTGTGTATAAGTTGTAGAAGAAATTAACAGAGGTCAATAGTGTTTGACATAATATTGGATACGAGATTAATTAGTTAAGATTTAGCTTTTTTAGTTTTTAATAATTTTTGTTATATATTTTTTTCCTTAAAGATTAAAGGAACGATGATTTTATGTTTAATAAGTACTCCCTCCGTTTCATAATAAGTGTCTTTTTGACTTTTGACTTACCCAATGTATTTAGATGTATTAAGACTCAAAACACATATAAATACATTAATAAATAGTCCAGATTCATTTTATCAAAACGACACTTATTATGAAACGGAGGGAGTATGTTTTTACGTAAAACAATAATTTAATAGCATCCCTCTTACAATAACATGAATATTGTGTATTTTATACAACAATAAGTATTACACAAAATAAAAGAAAAACATTTAATTCAAATCGAAAAAAGTTGTATAATAGGTGGGGTTATTGTAGGGTTAGGGTTTAGAATGTAAGGTTTATATTGGTGGGTGTAGGGTTTAGTTTTGTGTGCAATTTTAATTTTTTTAGTTTTTGAACATTTTTCTGAAAAAAAGAAATAGCAAAATAACTAAAACATCTAATATTTTTTTCAAATCATACTAACATTGTGGATTCTTAAAACATTATATGCAAATCTTAAACCGTTGTCAGACACATGGTTATGGTGTACTGTTTATGTATGGGGGGAGGATTTATTGTTGGGTTAGAATTTAGCAGGTAGGGTTTATATTTGTAACATTTGTAGCCCAAATTGTGAGTTTCTGGGAGTGGTTTGAAAAATTAAACGAAAAAAATCGAAGGATAAAGAAGACGAAAGTAAAGTAGGAGAAGAGAAGACAAAGAAAACAAGAAAATTAAGATGTTAGAGAACATACATAAAATAAAGAAGATTAAAGAAGTATAAGTGAAACAAAAATAATAAAAAGGCGCGAGGAGATGAAGAATAAGAAATATGAAAAGATGAGAAAAAATAAAGAGGAAGACGAAACTGATAAATAAGATGTTGCAAAAAAGAAAAAAAAATTGATAAGACGAAGATAGAAAAAACAGAAGAAATAAAACAAAAGAAGAAAAGTATTGAAGAACATGTGAACAATAAAGAAGTTGGAAAAATCAATTTATAAAAAATGAAGAATAAAAACACAAAGTAAATTGAAAAAATAAATTGTAAATAAAAGGAAGAAAAAGAATAAAAATCAGGAAATAAAAAGATGACAATGAAGAGAGAGGAAAAGAAAAAAAAATAAAAAGTTTGATAAGAATAAGAAAAAAAGGTAGAAAATGAATGAAAAAAAAAATATGAAAGAAGTAAAAGACAAAGTAAAAGAAAAAGAAGATAAAATGGGGTTGAGGTTTATGATGTACAGTTTATACTGATGGGCGTAAGGTTTAGATTTTGATGCATTTTTGTTTTGAATACACTACCTTACTAATCGAAAACAAAACAAAAAACTTCTTTTAAGAAAAATATAAATATCAAATCCAATCAAGAACTAATTTGTAAAATGTGGGGTTTGGGTGTGCAGTTTGGGGTGGGGAGGTTATATTGTGGGGTTTGGGTTTAGGGTATAGAATTATATCTAAAGTAAAAGGTTCAGAGAAGAAATTGGAACTCTTGAATTCTTCTTTGGTTGAGAGTGGTGAGTCCATGGACTTTGATGATAAGCTCCATGAAATTAAAGCAATGGCTAGACGAGCACGGGAGATAGAAGCTGGACATAGAAGTTATCAAAAGGAGAAGCACGATGTGAACAAAGAAACGGACGACCATGAAGAAGATGTAAGCATGCGGTCACAGAACAGTCTTCCACATGAGGGTTACACACAATGAACGTGATGATAATGATAAAAATGAAAGCTTGGGGACTTCGACTGAAAGTAAACTTCCTGGTTTGGATATTCCAACGGTGAATGGGGCTATGGTAGATTCTGGTTTTCCGAATAATGAATTGGCAGCATCTGACGCAGAAAAGGTGAGTAATGTGGTACCACTAGACATATATCGTTTGTTATTTGAATATATTTTCTCTTGGGTTATTTATTGATTGTGTGTATGTTAAACTATATATATAATTTTTATAGAATTCAATCTGGGGTGAATGTAAGGGACGAAGGGCGAATTGTTATGATAAAACTACCATGCTAATTTTGAAAGGAAACTCGAGAAGATGCTTCGGAAACCCTTGGAAAAAATATTTGAAAAGAACATTGGCAATAATCTAGGGATTTGTCAAAAGCTTGCTTCTAAAGATGAAAATGTAGTATCGCAAAAAATAAAAGAAAAAAAGAGAAATGGGTGACAAGAATAATGAAAATATGGTGAAAGCAAATTAGTGAGGATTATTACGGCTCTGATCACATTTAATAAAAACAACGCTTCATGTCCTCCTCTCGATTCTAATAAATATTTAACATTATTGTGCCACTACAAGATGCAAGAAAGATATGTGATGATGAGATTCATGTAAATGGAATCAGTACTAAAAAAGACAATGATCGGTGCAAAGGAAGCATAGTTTTTGGTCCATGAATATGGAAAAAACAAAAGTTCCAATGTGAAGTTAATAAAGGAAGAAGATATAACTAGAGGTGAAGGCACATCTTAGCAAGGTGAAGGAAGAGTGGCAAACAAGATAAAATGCCAAAATAGAAACCCATACTAAATCAGATCAAATATGAAGTTATTACTTAGGATTCATGAAAACAAAAAAACAATGTCACACATGTGTAGGGTTAGAGTTTATATTGACAGGTGTAGGGTTATTTTTGGTACATTGTGGGAAAAAATTGAATATATTAACATTGCCAACTAAAAACATATAAAAAGCAATTTAAAAAAAGAAATTCATAACCAATTTTTAATTTAGAGTTTGAGTGTGCGGGTTTAGGAGGAGAAAGGGGAGTTCGGGTGTGCGGGTTAGTTCGGGTTTGGGGGGGGGGGAGGTGAGGGGGGGGAGTTGTCGACTATATGGTTATGGTGTAGTGCCACGGATGTGTGGGGGGGGGTGTTTAGGGTTAGGGTTAGGGTTTATATTGATGGGTGTAGGGTTTATTTTTTGTGCGTTTTAAAAATCCTTAGTTGTTGAAAAATTTTAAGGATAAAGGAAAAGCTAAACAACTAAATTGTCCAATCTTTTGTTCAAATCAAAAATAAAATTTTAAAATAACAAATACGTAAAACCATAAATGCATAGCGGCATTCAAGTAACTCACGAAATACCAAATGGAGATGACGAAGATAGAGGTCTATCTCTCACGAATAAAAGAATATGAAGATGAAAAAGGGGATGGGATTTTACGAAGTACGGTTTATATTGATAAGTGTAAGGTTTAGTTTTTTAAACATTTTAATATTTTTGAATACACTACATTACCGATTAAAAAGCAAAAAAAGAAAATTTCCTTCAAAACTAAAGATAAAAATAAATCCAGAACCAATTTATAATGTGGGGTTCAGGTGTGCAGTTTATGGGGGGTTATAATGTGGCTTTGGATTTAGGGTGTAGGTTTGTTTAGGGGAGGGAGGGGTTATAATGTGGGGTTTGGGTTTAGGGTATAGGGTTTGTATTGATGGGTGTAGGGTTTAGTTTTTGGTGCATTTTTAAAATTTTGAATTATTATGGAATTATATCAAAAAACCAAAAAAAATAAAGCAAAAACAGAATCAAAAGATAACAAAACAAATAAAAATTTAAAAGATCTCGACTATATAAAGATGAAAAATATTTCACGAAGCGTTGAAAATATAAACTATCGAATGAATTGATAAGTGAAATACAAGACGTAGATGAGAACGAAAAACAAGAGAGTAAAAAAAAGATGGTGGAAAAGAATATGGGAAACTTTGAAAAGAAGAAGAAAACTCGAACACGAGGAAAAATAAATTAAAAAAAAATGGAATGTGAAGAGAAAAAAGACAAAGAAGAGATAAATAAAAATTAGAATAAGATTATGTCAGAAGACTAATATTATAAAGATAGGGAGAGAGATGGGAATGAGGAAGAAAAAACGGAAACATAATATAAAGAAAATTAGAAATAAAAAGAAGAATAGTGAGTTGGAGAATATGAAGATAAGAAAAAAGATTGAAGAATAAATATTGGGAGAAGAAGAAAAAAATGATGATGACAACCATTAAAAAATGAAAGAAAAAGAAAAAGATGAAATCAGTGGAGAAGAATAGGAGGGAGAAAAAAACAACCATTACAACAACAATTTTTTTTTTTTTTTTAAATATAAAAATAAAAGCAAATCTATAACCAATTTGTAATGTTGGTTCAGGTGTGCAGTTTAGGGGAGGGTTTTAATTTTGGTTTGGGTTTAGGGGTGTTTCAAATGTGGGATTTGGATTTAGGGTGTAGAGTTTATATTGATGGATGTAGGGTTTAATTTTTGGTGCATTTTTAAAAATTTAAATACACTAACATTGCCCATTTAAAACAAAAACGAAAAAGAAAATCGTGAAATAGTGTGTAATGTGGGGTTATGGTGAAATAAAAGCAAAGCTAAAACCAATTTGTAATATGGGGTTCAGCTGTGCGGTTTAGAGAGGGGGGTTATAATGTGGGCTTTGGGTTTAGGATGTAGAGTTGTATAGGAGAGAGAAGGGGGGGTAATGTGGGGTTTGGGTGTAGGGTTTAGGGTTTGTATTAATGGGTGTAGTGTTTAGTTTTTGGTGCATTTTAAAAAGTTTATTGTAGGGTGTTTGGATTTAGGGTTTAGGGATTGTATTGATGAAAATATATCAAAATTAAAAATTATTGATTATAAATTTATATCTACCATTATTAAATATATTCACAACGAGAAAAAAAAACTAAAACAATTTAAGTAAATTCAGAATCAAAGATAACAACACAAATCAAATAGATTTTTAAAAGATCTCGACTATATAAAGAGAAAAACTATTTCACGAATTCTTGAAAATCTAAACTATCGAATGAATTGATAAGTGAAGTATAAGATATAGACAAGAAGGAATAAAAACACGAGTAGACTAAAAGAAGACGGTGGATAAGAAGATGAGAATCTTCGAGAAGAAGAAGAAAACTCGAAGAGGAAAAGGAAAACAAAGAAGAAAAAATAAAATGTGAAGGGAAAGAAGACAAATAAGAGATAAATAAAAACTATAATAAGATGATAATAGAGAAGACGAAGATGATAAAGATAGAGAGAAGGGGAATGAGGAAGAAGAAAACAAAAAGAATATAAAGAAATTAGAAAAAAAAAATTGTAAGATGGAGGATATGAAGACACAAAAATTAGAAAATGATTAAAAAACAAAAATTCGAAAAAGAAGAAGCCAAAAAAAAAGATGATGATAATGAATAAAAAAATGGAAGAAAAAATAAATGATGGGATCAGGAAAAGAATAAGAGGGAGAAGAAAACAACCATTACAAAATTTAACTAATTTTTTTGTGCTTTCACAATTTATAAGTTCATATCAAATTAACAAAATGTTAAGCTATTAATTCATTGGAAAATAAAAACATAACAGAAATATGAAAAGTAACTTAAAAATATGTTAACCTAATATTAATTGAATTTGTGAATTAAAAATCTAGACTATCAAATGAAGGATAAGTGAAATAAAAACATAGACAAGAACGAAAAACATGAATTAGAGAAAAGAAAACGATGGAAATGAAGATAGGAAACTTCGAAAGGAAGAGGAAAACTTGAACACGAGGTAAAAGAAATCAAAGAAAAAATGGAATGTGAAGCAAAAAATAAATAAAGAAGAGATAAATAAAAACTATAATAAGATGATATCAGAGAAGACGAAGAATAAAAATCGGAAATAAATGTAATAAAAAAATTGAAATAAAAGAAGAATAGTGAGTTGAGGATATAAAGGACACAAGAAACGATCGAAGAACAAAAATTGGAAGATGAAGAAGAAGCAGAAAAAAAGAAGATAATGACAACGAATAAAAAAATAGAAGAAAAAAGAAGAAGATAGGATCACTACAGAAGAATAAAAGGATAAGAAAACAACCACTTAAAAAAAATTATAAATAAAATAAAAATAAAAGCAAATAAGAACTAATTTTAATGTGAGGTTTAGTGTGTGGGGGAATTATAATGTGGATTTGGGTTTAGGGTGTAGGTTCTTTAATTAGGAGGGGGGGGTTTATAATGTGGGTTTGGGTTTAGGGTTTAGGGTTTATATTGATGGGTGTAGGGTTTAGTTTCTGGTGCATTTTTAAAAATTTGAATTATTATAGAAGTATATCAAAATTAAAAATCACTGATTATAAATTTATATCTACCATTCTAAAATACACTCACAAATAGAAAAAACTAAAACAATTAAAGCAAATCCATACTCAAAAGATAACAACACAAATTAAATAGATTTTTAAAAGATCTCGACTATATAAAGATAAAAACTATTTCACGAATCCTTGAAAATCTAAACTATCGAATGAATTGATAAGTGAAATATAAGACGTAGACAAGAAGGAATAAAAACACGAGTAGAATAAAAGAAGACGGTGGATAAGAAGATGAGAAACTTCGAGAAGAAGAAGAAAACAAAGAAGAGGAAAAAGAAAACAAAGAAGAAAAAATGAAATGTGAAGAGAAAGAAGACAAATAAGAGATAAATAAAAACTAGAATAAGATGATGTTAGAGAAACGAAGATGATAAAGATAGAGAGAAGGGGAATGAAAGAAGATAAACCGGAAAAAGAATGTAAAGAAAATTAGAAAGAAAAAGAAGAATAGTAAGTTGGAGGATATGAAGACACAAGAAAGATTGAAGAACAAAAATTGGAAAAAGAAGAAGCAAAAAAAAAGATGATGAAAGAATAAAAAAATGGAAGAAAAAAGAAAAGATGGGATCACTGAAAAAGAATAAGAGGGAGAAGAAAACAATCATTACAAAATTTAACTAATTTTTTTGTGCTTTCACAATTTATAAGTTCATATCAAATTAACAAAATGTTAAGCTATTACTTCCTTGGAAAATAAACACATTACAAAAATAAGAAAAGTAATTAAAAAGAAAATGCATTAATCTAATATTAATTGAATTTGTAATTAACAAAATCTAGACTATCGAATGAATTGATAAGTGAAATACAAAACGTAGACAAGAACGAAAAACATGAGTAAGAGAAAAGAAGATGATGAAAAGAAGATGGGAAACTTCGAGAGGAAGAAGAAAACTTGAACACGAGGAAAAAGAAATCAAAGAAGAAAAAATGGAATGTGAAGAAAAAAAGACAAAGAAAAATAAATAAAAACTATAATAAGATGATGTAAGAGAGAGAAGATGAATGAGGAAGAAGAAAAATCGGAAATAGAATGTAAAGAAAATTAGAAAGAAAAAGAAGAATAGTGAGTTGGAGGATATGAAGACACAAAAAACGATTGAAGAAAAAAATTGGAAGATTGAAGAAGAAGCAGAAAAAAAAAGATGATGACAACGAATAAAAAAATAGAAGAAAAAAGAAGAAGATGAGATCACTAGAGAAGAATAAAAGGGATAAGAAAACAACAATTACAAAAAAAAATTATAAATAAAATAAAAATAAAAGCAAATCAAGAACTAATTTGTAATGTGAGTTCATGTGTGCGGTTCAAGGGGGAGTTATAATGTGGATTTGGAGTTTAGGGTGTAGTTCTTTAATTAGGGGGAGAGGTTTATAATGTGGGGTTGGGTTTAGGTTTAGGGTTTATATTGATGGGTGTAGGGTTTAGTTTCTGGTACATTTTAAACTTTGAATTATAATAGAAATATATCAAAATTAAAAATCACTGATTATAAATTTATATCTACCATTCTAAAATACACTCAAATAAAAAAAACTAAAAAATAAAAGCAAATCCATAATCAAAAGATAACAACACAAATTAAATAGATTTTTAAAAGATCTCGACTATATAAAGATAAAAACTATTTCACGAATCCTTGAAAATCTAAACTATCGAATGAATTGATAAGTGAAATATAAGACATAGACAAGAAGGAATAAAAACACGAGTAGAATAAAAGAAGACGGTGGATAAGAAGATGAGAAACTTCGAGAAGAAGAAGAAAACTCGAAGAGAAAAAGAAAACAAAGAAGAAAAAAAAAATGTGAAGGGAAAGAAGACAAATAAGAGATAAATAAAAACTAGAATAAGATGATGTCAGAGAAGACGAAGATGATAAAGATAGAGAGAAGGGAGAATGAGGAAGAAATAAACCGGAAAAAAATGTAAAGAAAATTAGAAAGAAAAAAAGAATAGTAAGTTGGAGGATATGAAGACACAAGAAATGATTGAAGAACAAAAAGGAAAAAGAAGAAGCAAAAAAAAAGATGATGACAACGAATAAAAAAATGGAAGAAAAAAAAATATGGGATCACTTAAAAAAATAAGAGGGAGAAGAAAACAATCATTACAAAATTTAACTAATTTTTTTGTGCTTTCACAATTTATAAGTTCATATCAAATTAACAAAATATTAAGCTATTACTTCTTTGAAAAATAAATATATTACAAAAATATTAAAAGTAATTAAAAATAAAATGCTATTAATCTAATATTAATTGAAATGACTGGAGTTCTAAAACCTCTCTTGCCCGCGCAGGCGCGGGCCAAACACCTAGTACAAAAATAATAGTTCCACCCACAAATTTTACAAAAAAAAATATTATCTTGATCATATTAGAACATACAAAAATATATAAAAGATGGTAATAGATAATGAGTTCAATTTTTAAAAATATAGGCCTCAATATCAAATTCTGAAAATCTGGCCCAAATGATTTTACAATTTCTCGGACATTTATCGGAATTTTGCGGTTAAACTGGTCAAACCACGGTTGACCGTTTTTTGACACAGATTTTACCGTATGGCTATGGTTCCCTCCCGGTTTACGATATATCGGCCAGTTTTTGTCACTTATCGCCGATATTTTGAACAGAGAGTAATAGTGACATGTGAAATCTTTTGCTTGGTTTGAGTTAATATGTCATACACTAAAAAATCGTGTTCTTTCTTTCTTGGCCTTATGGTAATATGGTTTGGCTTCGGTTTGCAGATTCATTACTAGGGGTTCATGCTTCTCTAGACTGGAAATTCAATACTCCGTGGGTAGCGAATAGATTACAATTGGTTATAACTTCGATTAATCAGATGAAAATTCAACTTCCTGCACTGATTAATGCATACAGTCATTATTTATAAATCTACTAAACTTTTAGTCTTTAGAAGCAGATATTATATTAGGGCCTCACTGGTTTAACCGCTGCATGCAATAGCGGTTAAACAATAAATTAATAATATAAACACATTATATAATTATAAAAATATCAAAACTATATTATAATGAAAATTTTAAATTTATGGTTCAACATAATTAAAAATAATTTTTTTATAAAGAATAATATGTGTATAATACTTACGTCTATTTTTTAATTTCTATAATTTAAATAAAAAATGTGATTTTATTTTCAAAATATATATTTAATGTGAAAATTAAATTTATATTACAATTTTATTTATTAGATATATATGTATTACTATGAAAAGAATATTTATCAAGAGAATTTTGATTTATAACTTATAAATATATAAGTATGATATGATTTTAATGAATATTGACTAAAAGTACTAATTTTTTTTTTATATTGTGATTTTATTATCCGAATCTTATTTTTTAATAAAGATTATTATTTATTTTCGGATTTTATATAAGTTTGTGTTTTTTTTTTTTTTTAAATTAATAACGCTTTATACCGCTTTAAACCGCTCAAGATCCCTCAACAACCCTCAAAATCAAAAGCTCCTTCCCAGCAGCGTTTGCGGTTGCGGGCGGTTGCGGGTGGATAATTAAAAAAAAAAAAAAACACAAACTTATATAAAATCCGAAAATAAATAATAATTTTATTAAAAAATAAGATTTGGATAATAAAATCACAATATAAAAAAAAATTAGTACTTTTAGTCAATATTCATTAAAATCATATCATACTTATATATTTATAAGTTCTACAAATCAAAATTCTCTTGATAAATATTCTTTTCATACTAATACATATATATCTAATAAATAAAATTGTAATATAAATTTAATTTTCACATTAAATATATATTTTGAAAATAAAATCACATTTTTTATTTAAATTATAGAAATTAAAAGATAGACGTAAGTATTATACACATATTATTCTTTATAAAAAAATTATTTTTAATTATGTTGAACCATAAATTTAAAATTTTCATTATAATATAGTTTTGATATTTTTATAATTATATAATGTGTTTATATTATTAATTTATTGTTTAACCGCTATTGCATCCGCAAGTGAACCAGTCATAAGTATCCCGCAAACGCATCCATTTTCAATTGTTATGCCAGTCGTACAAACCGCTTAATAACGCTACTAATCACAACCGCCCGCTTCCGCAAACTCCCGCACCCGCAACCGCAACCGCAGCGGTTAAACCAGTCAGACAGTCTCTATTTTTAAATTGTTGATCTACAAGACTACAACATTGCGAAAAACAAAAATTGTAAAAAAAATTATTCTTACTATTTGTTTACCCGTGGCCATACTAGTAAATTGGTAAACAAGAGTTGTATAGTATTAAACTATTAATTAGTAGAGATAAAAGGTAATTCCTAGTCAGAAATGGAAACGGAGAAAAAGGCATTCAATCTCTCTTAAAACAAATTTGGAAAGAAGAACTGCCTATTTGAAGAATCATCGGGACAATAGAGCGAATCAAAAGACAAGTTCATCAAGTCTTGTTTCTCGAATCTCGTTGGAGAACTCAATCACAAATCGTTAATACATGGAATCGATAAAGGGGAGATGTGCGATTCGGGGATGTAGTCAATTGGAATCGGAATCGGAGAATAAAAGGAGGAAGGTGTCGTCGTCGTCGTCTGGGTTATGTTCGTTGCCAGATGCGGTGGCTCTGAGCTGCATGGCTCATGTCTCGAGATTGGACCTAGCGGCGTTAGCTACCGGTCTCTGGTAGTTTCCCCAGAGCTCCGGCAGTTGAGATATGAGATGGGTTGCTTCGAGGCATGTCTCTACGTCTGCTTGCGCATCTTTCCCGAACGAAACCCACGCTGGTTCATCCTCCACCCATTGCAACGACGCCTGAAAGCTCTCCCGGTGTATCATGCTCCAGAATCATCATCCTCTTTCGTGACGTTGGGTCTTGGGGTCTATGTTATCGGTGGGCTCGTCAACGGCAAACCAACTTCCGATGTATCGTATTTCGATTGTTACGAGCACACAATGTACTCGATGCCGCCCATGAAGATGGCTCGTGCTTCCGCTTCGGCAAGACTGATAGACGGCAAGATATACGTGTTTGGAGGCCTCGGGGTTGATGAGGCTGAGGCTGATTCCTCAAACTGGGCAGAGGTATTCGACGTAAAGACCAAAACTTGGGACTTGTCGTTTGTGTTCACGCCCAAGATGCCCCTCAATATCCAACATAGCGTGGTGATAAACGAGGAGAAGAGGGTTTTCGCGGTGGATAAGGATGGGCAAGACTTCTCCTTCTCGCCAAGTAAATCTATTTTTTGAACAAATGGAAAATTCGATTCTGATCCAGGAGGCAGGGACGATTGGTGTGTCTTTGGGACAATATTATTATTGGCATCAATGTCATATCACGTTGATAAAGGAGTATAATTAATACTATCTTGACTGAATATTATCTCATTACGTGTGAGTGTAATACTTTAGGAAAGTAGATACGTTTGTATGAGTATATATGTATGTCGAGACACAAGAACAGAGATACAGAAAATTCTTCTATTCTTCTTCTCTTCCTCTGTTATCTTTTATGGTATCAGAGCCTGAACTATTTTTTTTCTGAAAAAAAACTGAGATTCGACAATGGGTGAAACAACACCGACCGTGACAATACCACCGACCGCGACAATCATGGAGACACGACGAACCATCTCTCCATACGATCTGAGTGCCGCTGACAACCCTGGTGCGGTGATTTCTCACCCACTCCTGAAAGGCACTAACTACGACGAATGGGCAATCGGTATCAAAACCGCTTTATGCTCTAGGAAGAAATTTGGGTTCCTTGATGGATCCATCCCTCCTCCAAGCGACGACTCTTCTGACCTTGAAGATTGGTGGACTATCAACGCCTTGCTGGTTTCATGGCTGAAGATGTCCATCGATCCAGTTTTGCGCTCCAACATCTCTCATCGAGATGTGGCTCAAGACTTGTGGGAGAATTTGAAAAAACGATTCTCGGAGACAAATGGTCCTCGGATCCAGCAGCTGAAAACAGAGCTTGCTTGTTGCAAACAACGTGGCTTGGCGATCGAGGCCTATTTTGGCAAACTCAACAAGATTTGGGACAGTTTGGCTGCCTATCGTCCTCTACGTTCTTGTACCTGCGGAAAGTGTGTCTGTGACGTGGGAGCCAAGCAGGAGCTTGACCGAGAAGAAGACAAGGTTTATCAATTTCTCTACGGACTTGATGATACCTTGTTCCGCACTGTTCGCTCAAGCTTGGTGTCTCGACAACCCATTCAGCCACTGGAGGAGGTTTACAACATAGTGCGTCAAGAGGAAGATATGAGGAGACAAGGACAGAGCGACGACCAACAAGAAATCACTGCCTTTGCCGCTCAGACCCGTTTTCCTCGGCGTGATGAAAAAGACAAAGGAGTTCTGTGCAAACATTGCAACAGAGGAGGACATCCTTCGGAGAGCTGTTACGCACTGATTGGTTATCCCGAGTGGTGGGGAGAGCGACCTCGTTCTCGCTCAATGCAAACTCGTGGACGTGGGAGTTCCTCTACGACAGGAGCGACGGGTCGTGGTCGTGGTACACCGTCGTTCGCCAATGCTGTGCGAGTCAATGCTTCTCCGACTCCAGAACGTGCTAATCACGTTATCACTGACCAGGACCGAGATGGAGTTACGGGATTGTCGGATGAGCAGTGGCGTGCTTTGGTCGCTTTGTTGAACGGCGGCAAGAACACCACCACTGAAACCCTCACTGGTATGAATTCTCTTCCTTACTGGATATTGGATACTGGTGCATCGCACCATATCACGGGAAATTTCGCAATGCTGACAAATGTTCGAGATATGGCTCCTGTGATAGTCATATTAGCAGACGGACATGAAAAGATATCTGTCAAAGAAGGGACAGTACATCTCGGGTCTGGTCTGATTTTGCAGTCGGTCTTTTATGTTGAAGGGTTTCAATCGGATTTGATTTCTCTTGGTCAGCTGATGGATGAGAATCGGTGTGTGGTTCAAATGGCTGATCACTTCCTTGTTGTTCAGGACCGCACTTCGAGGATGGTGATTGGAGCGGGTAAGCGTGAGGGAGGGACCTTCCTTTTTCATGGTGTGGAGACTGTGGCAGCGGTGACAACACGAACGGCTTACGACTTGTGGCATAACCGTATGGGTCATCAGGCTCCGAAGATAGTGGGTTTACTACCAGCTGTATCTTTTTCTATTTCTTCTGAAATTTCGAATAAAGCGTGTGATGTCTGTCTCCGCGCAAAGCAAACACGAGCTTGTTTCCCAACTAGTTTGAATAAAACAACTTCAATCTTTCAGTTAGTACACTGTGATCTTTGGGGTCCCTATCGCACATCATCTCACTCTGGTGCTCGATATTTTTTGACCATCGTCGATGATTTCTCAAGGGCAGTCTGGCTATATCTGCTCGTTGACAAGACAGAGGCACCTATCCAATTGAAAAACTTTATCAATTTGGTTGAGAGGCAATTTGAGAAACAAGTGAAAACGATTAGGAGTGACAATGGTACCGAGTTTATTTGCCTCTCAGAATATTTTCAAGGCAAAGGAATTGTTCACGAAACCTCCTGTGTCGGAACACCTCAACAGAACGGTAGAGTTGAGAGGAAACACAGACACATCCTTAACGTCGCACGAGCTCTCCGGTTTACCGCCAATTTACCGATTGAGTTTTGGGGAGAATGTATTATCACCGCCGGTTACCTTATAAACCGCACTCCGAATCAACTACTGCAAGGATCAACACCTTATGAACGTCTACACAACTCCGCTCCACCATACGATCATTTGCGAGTGTTTGGTAGCTTGTGTTATGCACACAATCAAGGTCATAAAGGCGACAAGTTTGCTCCAAGAGGAAAACGGTGCATCTTTGTTGGTTATCCCCATGGAAAGAAAGGCTGGAGGCTTTACGATCTTGAGAAGAAAGCGTTCTTTGTTTCCAGAGATGTGGTCTTCTGCGAAACTGAATTTCCGTTTCTTACTCGTACAAAACAGAGGAACGAAGAAGATGATGACTTTGTGGGCTCTAACTTGTCGACTCCAATTTTTTCTCCTATAATCATTGAAGAACCTATAGTTGGGCCCATTTCCTCAGGCCCAGTCATGGCCCAAACAGAAACACCTCCTTCTGATCCTGATACGTCACCGTCTCCCTCACCACCACCAACTCCGCCATCTCCGACACATACCACGTCTCCACCAGTCTCTCACACTACTGTCGACCCTCCCGACGAAAACCTGGATGATTCTGATGACGTTGGCACCTCAACAGTGATACCTGAAAATCCACCTGAAATTCTAGGTCGGGGACACCGCAGGAAGCAAGCGCCGGTGACCCTCCGAAATTTTGTTACCAATGCCGTCAACGTCGCTCTACTTCCCGGCGGAGGTACATCGGCTACTTCTCTTTACCCCATTTCCTCCTATATCACATCATCTCGATTTGCTCCACGCCATCAAGCTTATCAAGTTGCAGTGATAAAAATGGTGGAGCCGAAGTCATATAGATATGCTGTGACTGATTCGAATTGGAGAATTGCTATGGGCTCTGAGATTAAAGCATTGGAGCTTAATCAGACATGGGATCTGGTCGACTTACCTCCTGGAAAGAAAGCTCTTGGGTGTAAATAGGTCTACAAAATCAAACACAAATCTGATGGGAGTATCGAACGGTATAAAGCACGATTAGTGGTGCTCGGAAATCATCAAAAAGAAGGAGAAAACTACGACGAAACCTTTGCTCCAGTTGCTAAGATGGATACGGTTCGATTGTTCTTAGGCGTAGCTGCAGCAAAGGGATGGGATGTTCAACAGATGGACGTCCATAACGCCTTTCTCCATGGTGATCTCAACGAGGAGGTTTACATGAAGTTGCCTCCAGGATTCAAGACAGCAGATCCAACAAAGGTGTGCAAACTTCGAAAATCTCTTTACGGTCTCAAACAAGCACCGCGCTGCTGGTTCGCCAAACTGAGTACTGCTTTGAAAGAGTATGGTTTTAAACAGTCTCTCTCTGATTACTCACTTTTCACTTATGAGCGACGAAGTGTCAAGGTGAATTTGTTGGTTTATGTTGATGATCTGATTATCTCAAGTAACACGGCAAAATCTATGAAGTTTTTCAAGGCCTACTTGTCATCTTGCTTTCACATGAAGGATCTTGGTCAACTTAAGTACTTTTTGGGGATTGAGGTGGCCAGAAACTCAACCGGCTTTTACTTGTGTCAACGCAAGTACACATTGGACATTATCAATGAGGTGGGGTTGCTTGATGCTAAACCGTCGACATTTCCGCTAGAACAGAATCACAAGCTAGCTTTATCCACCTCTCCAATACTTAGTGATCCCGAGCGTTACCGCAGATTGATTGGGCGTCTTATCTACTTAGCGGTAACGCGTCCTGAACTCTCCTACTCTGTTCATATTATGGCTCAGTTTATGCAAGTGCCGCGACAAGCTCACTGGGATGCGGCATTACGCATAGTTCGTTATCTGAAACACAATCCAGGACAAGGGATTTTGTTGAAAAGCTGCTCAGATTTAAAGATTAGAGGATGGTGTGACTCGGACTATGCTGGTTGTCCTCTATCAAGGAAGTCTCTTACTGGCTACTTTGTACAATTTGGTGATTCTCCAATTGCTTGGAAAACCAAGAAACAGAAAACAGTGAGTCGGTCTTCTGCAGAAGCTGAGTACCGTGCAATGGCTCATCTCACCTCTCAGCTTATCTGGATGAAGAGAATTCTTATTACACTTGGAGTTCCTCATCCCGAACCAATGTCACTGTATTGCGACAGTAAAGCGGCGATCCACATCGCTACTAATCGAGTGTTCCATGAAAGGACAAAACACATTGAAGTTGACTGTCACTTTGTGCGTGATGAGCTCCTAAAAGGTACCTTGCAAGCTACACATGTCTCTACACATTTACAATTAGCTGACATTTTGACAAAAGCGTTGGGTCGGCGAGAATTTGTAGAATTTCTTGGCAAGTTGGGCATTATGGACCTTCATACTCCAACTTGAGAGAGGGTATTGGCATCAATGTCATATCACGTTGATTAAGGAGTATAATTGATACTATCTTGACTGAATATTATCTCATTACGTGTGATTGTAATACTTTAGGAAAGTAGATACGTTTGTATGAGTATATATGTATGTCGAGACACAAGAATGAGATATACAGAAAATTCTTCTATTCTTCTTCTCTTCCTCTGTTATCTTTTAATTATTCTGTCGTGGTACTGGCGGGAGAATACTGTGGGCTTTTCCACGTCAGCTGTTTTGGATGGAAGTCAAAGGTTTACAAGAGCTGCAACCCTCTCTGGTCAAATATGATATCACCAAACTCTGTTTCAACTCTGCTGGGAACATTGTCATCTTCTGGAACGCGCAGCCTCAAGGTCCTGAGAGTTTTGAGCTTTGGTCTGCCGAGATTTCCGTCGAGGATGCTGAGGTTTCCGTAGAGGGACACACGGTATACCAGATGTGGGGAAAGATTGAGTGGTCCGCTGCTGTTTTAAAACCTGATCCTCCTCTCTTACACTCATGTGGCGTTGAGGTCTTGTTTGCTGGTTCTGTCTTTGCATAGATTATGTATAAGTATAATCCTTCCTTGTTGAGGTCTTGTTTGCTTGTTTAATGATATACACTAATGACTTCATGGTTTGTATCATATGTTGGTAAAAAATGGATATGCAAAAATTTGATTGTTCTTCAAAATATTATTTTATCTAAATGCATAAATAAATAAAATTAACAAAGAGGTAAGAATCACAGAATTTTAACTTTAGGACAAGAGGGTCAATTTAAGGATTCAACTTACATAATTAATCTACAATCTTTATTATAGTATTAATTGAGAAGTACATGAAAAATTTATGACCAAAAAACCAATTTAGTTATGAAGAGAGTGTATTATGTACCGATGTGTATTATGTAAACTCTGTTTCTCCGATTTGGATTCCCGAGTTGGTCTAGAAGCAGAGGCTGTCGACAAAAAAAAAATGTTTGACAACATATTTAATGAGGGTCAATTTAGTACATTGTAATGTTTGAATACAATAATAAGAGAAAAAAGCTATTTGGATAAAAGAATAAATGGAAAAAATTGTTTGGATACAAGAATAATAACTTAAAGCAAACATTTGGTTTAAAAAACTTCCGTTTTCCAGTTCTTAAAAATCTGCAAAAAAATAAAACTTAACATAATCTAACGATTTTCTATTGATTTTGGATTTTCGGGTTTAAAGTTTTTTTTTTTAATTTTAATTCGAGTTCAGTTCAGGTTTCTTTTAACACAACAAGAGTTAACGATAACACCAAAATAACATCATAATAAAAAACAAAAGATACGATAACATCATTCTTCCATTGCCCAATGCATCTGCCCACATACTAGATGCTATCATGTTTCTCCAATTGTTCGCATATTCCCTTTGTTGAGATTCAAGAGTGCCTACGTCTCCATTATCTTCAAAAATGTTTACTTCTTTAGGGTCTGTGTTGGGTCACTTCTTCGAGAAAAGCATCTGATCGGCATTCTTTACGAAGAAAATTATGTAATCCAGCACAAGCTAAAACCAATTCTGCTTGCGTCTTAAAAGAGAAAGGAGGAGCAGATTTAAAAATCAGAAAACGAGATTTGAAAATACCGACAATTCTTTCGATAATGTTCCTCAAAGATGCATGGGTTTCCGGGATCACGTCCTTGGCCTCTAAATTCTTGTAGATGATGATAACGAGTACTTCTAAAGGGAGCTAAAAACTTTTGACGATTTGCAAACCCACAATCTACAAGATAATACTTTCCTGAAAAACAATAAACAAATGATTAAAGTCAGTTTCATATACACGAAAATATCTTGTAGTTTTATATGAACCACATTTCTCAACTATATACCATCGGGAACTTCTAATCTGCAAGTGTTCCTTGTTAGAGCATCATTTAAAACTTTTGAATCATGAGCTGAACCTTCCCATCCACTAAGAACATAAATAAATTGCAGATCAAAATTGCAGGCTGCAAGTACATTCTGTGATACAGATCCTTTACGATTCCGATAGCTAGGCACATCATCTTTTGGTATCATGGCAAAGATATGTGTGCCATCAGTAGCTCCAATGCAATCCTATAATGATCAAAATCGAGTTCTCAAATAAATAAGAAAAGGATGATGAAAACATGTGATTGCTTGATTAAAAAATCATAACTGCGTACCTTGAAGTAAGGAAAAAACCTTGTGCTCTCTCTTATTTTTGCACATATTGTGACTCCAGGCTTCGCCATCAAATCTGGTGCTATGGTATTTAGCGCTTTAAAAGCCTTATGAAAATTCTCGCTCGTCGCGAATACCGATCTCTTGAATGTGTCTATTGTATAACAATATTTTGAACTTTAACCAACTGTAAGGAGGAATGTAGCCACCATTTCTTCAACGCATATATGACGGGTATCTCGTAGACATGTCTTCATTCTAATAAGAACACATAGCTTCTCAAACGACTCTGGATACATACGATATAACGATCGAAAATGTTCATGTTCCTCCGCAAGAGCCTTTTGAATGTAATCATAGCCAATATCCGTAATCGGTCGACGAACAGGACGTTCAATTTGGTTGGCACTCTTCGTAGATGCTCTTGCTATATTATCCAACATTAGTAGCATAATGTCCAAATCTGATTCGTCATCTTCCATTTGGTTTTCTTCTTCTTCGTGACTTTTTTCCATGCCAAACCTGCAACAAATGTAATGTTTGTAAACAAAAACGTATAAGAACATCACATGTTAAAAATACAATATTATGAGGAGACGTAAAGCATAAAGAAACTCAAAAAATCAGAATCACATTATACGAACTGTGACAAGTTAAAGATCAATCCAAATCTATTTTTTATAAATAAAGATTTTCAAAACAAAGTCTGAAATATCACTGAAAAGAAATGACCAAAACTCAAAAACAATATCTCAAATATCACAGAAATAAAGAACCAAAAACTTATAGAGAAAAAGACCAAGTGCAGCTAAAGCAAAGATCACTCTAAGCTAATATTGGTCTGAATCCAACCATAGCGTTCTTCTACGGACATATCTGCAAATACATCATTCATTCCCAAGGAATAGATAAGGGTAACAGCTTTAAATTTGGCACGCTGATCCAAATTGGTGATCCCTTTCATAGCATCCCATACACTGTTTTTCTTTTTCTCTGCTTCTCTTTTTTCAGCTTCTTTTTGTTGTCGTTTTTCTCTTTGTTGTATGATACCAAGGATCTTGTTGCTCACTGTGACCACATAATCATTGTTATCACTCTTCTGCTCCTCTGAATTATTGCACGCTTCCTTTTTGGATCTCTTTCTTGCGACAAGCTTTTCTGCACGACCTCTTCTATGTTTGTCTGAAATGGGTGATGCGTCACTAAGCTCGTCGCCGCTGTCACAAGAAATCAAGTTATCATTCACTTGATTATCACCAACCCGGTAAGTGCAAGCATCAGTACTATCACCCAGTCCAATGGCATTACTACCGGTGGCAGCTGTACCATCAAATATGATTTTCATATCCTCAAACTGGTCGTGGGAGTCATATCGCATGTATTTGTGGTTTGGATGTGCCTGTCAAATTACATTAACATATATAGCTTAGGGTACAACTATGAATTTCTTATTATTATCTAAACTTTTATTTAAAACAAAGACATACCTTAAAATATCCATTCCACACTTCATCAGAAGCTGTAAACATTTTCGTCTCCGGATCCCATCCAAAGCCAGAACTGTTACGTTGAAGATCCAAATAACTTTGGTATTGGCTTTTCAAGTACTTTATTCTACTTTGATAGTGTTTATGGGTTTTGTTGCATCCAATTCTTTCATTGAGCACTGGTAGTATCTTATTTTCCACCGTTACCTTATTCATGTTACCAGATGCATCATGCCATCCGCGTTTAATTCCCTCCACAAGTAGCTCAACCAATACTTTTGTCTTTGCTGGAGTCCATGGACTATATGGACTTTTTTCTTTGTTTTGCTGAGTATCACCTATCGAAAAGATTATGATACAACTGTTTTCACAATTATATGAACATAACCAAATAAAACTAAAAGGTAAAACTACAGCATAACACAACCAAACAAAAAATAGTACACAGAAAAACGTAAAACAAAAAATGGAACTATATATGGTGGCTGAAGAGAAATCATACGAACAGAAGAAAAACTATCCAACATAAAACACATAGTAAAATAAGAGTACAAGCAAAGAGATTACCTGTATTTGGCCAAAGAACAAGATGGAAGACCAATGCAAATAAAAGAAGAATGGTGTTCTTATATGACCACGGCAAAAGAAAGTTAGGAAAATTTATTTTCAAAAATATACTTATTGCCTTATGAAGCAAATTATAGAAGCAAAACGAATTTCACAAGTCAATGACAATCAATGACACCACAAAATATTTGATAAGAATTCATAAAATCAATGACAATCCACAAGAATCCACACAAATTTTTAAAATCTCTAAACTTTCAAAATCCACAAGAATTCTATTCCCAATAACCCCCCCCCTAGCTTTTAGAGAGACGATAGTTAATCTATTTTTTTTTTCTTTTAAGTTTGTGTTTGCATTTATTGTATATTTTTCTTTTTCAGTTCACTTCTATGGTTTTAAAGATTTTAAAACCATTCTTCTGTTAGGTTTTGGTGTTTTGCGAAAATATTTTACCAAGAATTGAAAGTGTTTTATATTATAATAATAAATGTAATTTCTTCACAAGAAAAAAAAAAGATAATATTTGTCATATTTATGCAAAGAGTTTGAATTGAGCAGATTTTGCGACTACTCAAATAATTTGCTCCTTTTGCATACCCAAAAAAAAAAAATTGCTCCTTTTTTCACCTCAAATGACCAAAGTCTCGCAAGTCGCAACCTCTTGATTAACATTCTCGTATTGTAGTCGTATAATATACGCATACAGTAGCCTTTTTCATACTAATTATATTTTTGACCTTTACAGATGAAGGTAAGAAGCGAGTTTTGGTAGCTTCGTTTCCCATTGACATTTTGAATCCATTCTTTCTCTATCGTAACAAGCCACTTTGAGAACTGAGAAGAAGTCTTTTCAGCTTTGGACATCCGATTGCAACGATTGCCTTCAAGAATTCCTGAATCTTCACTTTTACTAGCTTTCTCTTTGCCTATTATGGGTCTGTTCGTTTGTGTATTTGATGCATTTGAATGCAATTTCCAAATGATAGCATCTAGATGCATTTTCAGATGCATGAATTAGATGTTGTTTGTTTTCAAAATAGCTTTTGCATTTAGAAATTGAATTTGGATGTAATGTTTTTCTTTTGTGAATTTGTTAAAAAAATCTAAATGTAAAATCTATCATATAAAAATTGGGATTAGAAAAACACAATTCTACGGTTTTCGTAAAAGCGTAAAAACACGTTTTCCTGTCAAAAACTATAAAATCACGTCTTTCCGCCAAAACCGTAAAATCATGGTTTCCCGCCAAAACCGTAAACTCACGACTTTCCACCAAACCCGTAAAATCACTAATTTCTGCCAAAAAAGTAAAATCAGGTTTTTCTGCCAAAACATAAAATTACGGCTATGATAGAAAATCGCAATTTTACGTTTATGGCGGGAAAACATGATTTTACGGTTTTGACGGGAAAACATGATTTTACGGTTTCGGCAGATAGCCGTAATTTTATGTTTTGGCGGAAAAACGTAATTTTATTTTTTTGGCGGAAATAAGCTGAGATACAATCGGCAGAGTTTTTTCTTTTGGTTTTGAGGTGTTTTGACATGGGTTAATTTGGCAGATAAAATAATGGGGAAAAAACTACACTCAATAGCCATGCTATACACAAAATTAAGTGACTAGCAAAGAGAAAACTTTTTACCCCATTTTCTCCCTAAAAGAAGCGGGAAACTTCTTTTCCCATTTCCCTCTCATTTTCTTCACCCTAATTATCGCAAGCTGGCGATTAGATTCTAGCGCTGAAGATTTCCTAAAAATTAGTCTTCAATCATGATTTATGTTTATCAATAATTCTGAACGTAATTGATAAAACTATATTGCGATCGGATTAATTTGAGTTACAAAAGTATGTTAGTCAATTTAAGTCATTTAGTATTGTTACATATCTTTACAACTCTGAATCTTTCTGTATTAAAATGGAACAAAATTTATAATACAGTAGAATGATTGATAAACTGAATCCAAATCTAAAATAACAAATTACAAAATCGAAGATCTTAAGCTTTTTTAACTATTCTCAATTAAAATAGTATAGTACATGATTTCAAATAGTATAAAACATGATGTTATCGCCATCGCCGGAGACCCGTTCTCGAGGACTCCAAGATGCACACCACATAGATCTAGTCGGAACAATACCCTGTAGATCTAGTCGAACCACACCCCATGGAAGACCTCCGTCCAAAGCCGCCAAAACCGTCGAGCAAACGAAAGCAGAGGTAGAGAGACAACCGGAAACCTCAACAGAGGAGAGCGCCAAGACACCACTCCCCTCTCCAAATCAAGCCACACCGGAGAACGACACCACCGAGTCCAAAAAGAGATTCAAAAGTCGAAGAAGCGCCGCCGCCGCTGCGGGAAACAGAGCCACCGCAAAGAGCGGAAAGAGGATAAGATGAAGGAGAAGAAAGAGCCTCCCCCGGCGGCGGATGATAGATTTCCCTGCCGTCCAAACCAATCGCAGATCTGAGTACATATATGATGAGAAATCTTTGATTTCGCCTCGAGCCGAAGGAAAGACGAAGACTTTTTCTGTAATTGAACATTTTTGCAGCAGGCTCACTCCCCAACAAAAAATTAACCTAATTTTCAAAATAAAATAAAATTTAACCTACGAGGACTAAGTTGGGAATAAGGTAGAATATACACCATATATTCTAGCCATGGGTTTCCTATTGCTATTCAATTAATTATGCTCCGTAATATGGTCACTCACTACAATTTCCCTTTTGACATTCTCACTACGAACGTCTTTTTTATCTTCAGCTTTCATAAAACTTTTTGCATGCTTTCTAATATTTCAGACTTTTGTGTTATCCTATTTTATTTTTCTTACAATTTCCCCCTTCTCGATACTTTAATGTCCGTCTAGCTTGATGTTACTTGCGCAGTACGTTTCTTAGGAGGTAATATTGGTTCCAAATATTGAATTGTCAACTGCGTTTCTGTGATATCAGCTTTTGTGAAACATAAGAAATTTGGATTCTCAAGCCTTTTAAAAAAAAAGAAAATATTTGGATTCTCACGGCTGACTTTCCGACTAAGATTCCATCTAATACTAACCATGTTTACGCAACTGTTAGTCTTTCCTAAGAGGGTATGTTAGAGTAGCGGACAGCTTCTCATCGGTTCTTTAACTCAAAAGAAAATAAAAATTGAAAATAATTACCTATGTGGCGAGTTCAAAGCCCAGATATGTCTCTCCCGGCAGAGACTGTGGAGACGGTTCTACTCTTCACGTGTCGCGATGACAAAACTCGCGATAATTTTTTTGACGAGATTTTTTTTCTTTCTTTCTTCCTTCTTTCTTCGTCTTCGTCTTCTCCTCATCAATCAATCCAGCTTTCTTCTTCTCTTCGATTACTTCGTTAATCTGCCACAATCAATCCATTCCGGCGAGGCAGTCTCTCCGACCGGCGGAATCAGAATCAGAACGAAACTAGAATCGAGATCGAGCGCGCGGAAGAGTTAAAGCGAAGAGAAAAATCAGAATCTCCTCTGGATCCACGGCGGAATCGATTCGGAAAGGTTCTGGAATGGAGATCGATGTTCGAGAGAGTCTGGAAGTTACATGCATGATGTCGGACTCCGGTGAGAAATTTGATTTTGACGCCAATTTTCTGTTTTGGAAGAGAAAATCTGTTGCGATGTTGGTTCGTTTAAACTTTCCGGTGTTGATTGTTAAGTGAGATAGTGAAGAGTCTCTCATATATAAGCATTAGATTTCTATCCATTTTCAATTGTAGTCTTACTGATGAATTTAGTTCATAATTTACCATTGGGAAATGAATGATTTATGATAAGTTTTCCTTTAATAGCGACATAGAGATAAGTTTTCATTTGATTCACAAATGTTTTTCTAATAATTGATTTCCTATAAACATGTTTCTTGTTGTAGTTCTGTGAGAAAAGAGTGGACTGATGAGAAGCAGATTTTATATCTTAAATCCATGGAAGCTTCATTCGTGGACCAGCTTTACAATTCCCTCGGCGCGCTCGGTTCGAATTCCAACAAGGAGAATGTACGGCTCGGTGGCTGTAGAAAAGCTTGTGAAGAACAGGTATTGACACATTTTCTCTCTGTTTTTTTTCTTACAAAGTTTAGTCTCCGGGAACATCGAATTTAGTCGTATATTGTGTTTTTTGCTATATTAGTTCAAGGTTCTTCTGTGATGGTTTCTGGCAGAAGATGAATGTAAAACAACCTGAATACCGCGGCGGCGTCAATGGAAGACGAGGCGGTGGTGGTGGCTCTCACGAGTTTCTTAGGAGTCCGTGGATCAAGCACTACAAGCCTTCGCCGAAAATCGAGATTCTTGTAACGGATGAGCTCGAGAACCAAGTGGTTAGCTCGAATGGGAAGAAGGGAATAGTCATTTGCAGCTCAGGGATATTATGGGAAGGATGGTCCCATTCGCGTGACCGCGATCAAATCAGCATCGGAGAAGGTAATATTACTTAGTGTTATTCCTCTCTTGTGAAGTTTTGTTTTCTTTTGTAAGTTTGTAGAACTGATAGTGTTTTGTGTTTTCTTCAAAAGCAGATATATCTGATCAGAACTTTGTCAACGAAGTAACGAAAGGCGAGAACGGAAGCTCCAAGAAGATGAAGACAGTGATGAACGTATCATCACCTTCGTCGGGTACTGATCAGGTAACTTCTCCCACTAATTTAATGATTTTCATATCACCGAATATGACGAGTTTTTTTGATCTAAAGTATTGTCTTGTTTCATTGGTATTATAGGTTGTTCCACTCAGAAAAGCTCCTGCAAACATGACATGAATTGAAGTGGTCGTTGAAGATGGTATATGAGAGGAGAATTTTGTAATGTATAGAATTTCAATTAGTAAAAGTTTTTTTTTAAAGAAACAACAATGAGTTCTCCATTGTGGTGTTTAAATTTTGAAAATCCTTACCAAAACTCTACACTTAAAAAATTAATACTTTTATTATAAAATAAGTTTAAAGAGCTCCTGGAGCTCTGATGTGGAGTCAGGTTTTACCAAACTCCTAGACCTCTGCAAGTGCACAGATCGCGGAAGTATGGGTATCGAACACAAGGACTGGCTATTGAGTACACTTTGAACTATGGATTTTGGATCAAGCTAAAACAAAAGTATGATTGAGGTTGTAATGGTGAACCGAACTAGCAAGTATAACGAGGTTGTAAGCAATAAAGGAAAAGCGCTAGGTCATAGGGGCTATCGCAGAGAAGCAAGCAATGATCAATGAAACAATGATAGATTAATTGATTAGGGATATTGGGATATTAAGAACCATCTAGAACACAGATCACGAATATAAAACCATTCCACTTTCGAGGCTCCGGCTCCTTTGCTAATCTACCTAGTCGCTAAACTTTTGGTATGTCCCTAGGTGATTAGATCAAGCATTAGAATGAATAGGTTCTGATACAGTTCACTAGATATAGATAGATCAACTTTCGCAGTCTAAGAAACCTAGCTTGTCAAAGAATATGTCCGGCGAATGATACAGCACTGTCGAGGCTCAAATCAACCTAAGATCGGATTACTAGATGCGCGGTAAAGCAATCAGCATTAGTTAAGTGCACAAGACGAGACAAAGACTCTAATATAATCCCTAGCTAATCATTGAAATCAAAGATCATGCAAGCAACTCATTGAATAGTAACCCTAGCAACCTAACTAGTGGATTACTCAGACATGATCAAAGCAAACACACATAGAGATGAAGAAAACATGATTGCAATAAAACTTAGAGTAGGAAATCGAAATACAGGGCGGCTCTCTTTCTCAAGAGGCTAAAAATCCATATATATAGTGCTAGGTCTTTCTAGAGGCGGCTAGGGTTAAGCCGGGCTTGAAAACATAAGTTTGGGCTTCAAAAAGGGCTTCGGGTCGACCGCGGCGTTGGGACGGTCGGTCGGGACGATCGGCCGGACAGTCGGGTCGTGGGCGAGTCGGAACGGTCGGGGTCGGACGGATTCGCGGTCGGCCGGCGTGGTCGAGCGGATGAGATTTGGCCGATGAATTCTCGGCCGGACGTGGGACGTTCTTTCCCGGCTCGGACGGATGCATCGGCCGTGGTACGCGAACGGGTTGCGCGGCCGCGAGGCTTGTTTCCCGGCTCGCGCGCTTTGGTCGTGCGCGGCGTGGCGTGGAGCGTTGAAGCTTGGCCGACCGCGGGACAATGTTTCCCGGGTCGTGTGCGTGATCGGCCGGTCGGTTTGGACTTTGGCCGAGACTTCAGTCGGACGGATGTGACTTTGGCCGAGCGCGGAACATGTTCCTCGGCCAGCCGGACTGCGCGGTTTGGGCGCTGTTCTCTCGATAGAGCCGTCTGGACAGTCTTCACTCTTTTGGTTATAACTCCTTTTCTACTCATCCAAATGAGGCCATTCCAATTGCGTTGGAAAGTTAACTCAATCAGAGCACGCAGGGAACTGGTCTTGATGAAATCCATTGAGTAGATCTTTTTCTGGGCCCTCTTAAAGTTGGTGCTTGTGCATGGAGCTGCTTGAAGTGCAAATCCTATGGTTTTGCTCCAAAATGCATCATTTCACCTGTTTAGACTCTAGACACTATAAACACAGTAAAACTACCTTTTTAGATAGAAAACCTGCCAAAAACCATTAGAAAACAATGCTAAAACAGTATAAAAAGTGGGTAAATTAGAGGTATATCAACTCCCCCAGACTTAGATCTTTGCTTGTCCTCAAGCAAAAAGAATCTAAATCCGTGAAAGAGGTTTGAAAACGTGGAAGCTCCCTTGCTCTTTTGAATATCCTGTGAAAGGTTCCTTTCCTGTATTCCACTATGAACATAGACAACATAAGGTTAGCTTCACATACACCCTGCAAGTTTAGCGAACAATACCAACCCAACTAGTCTCATCCAGCAATCCAAACTCTCTATTGCTAACCTCTTGCATAAATTTAAAGCGTGAATTCTTTATCAAGGGGACATCGATCAATTGAACTTGTTCTTACCCACTTGATCCAAGATTGCCTCTTTAAGTGCAATGAGTTCTTTTCCTCTCTCTTTCTCACATCAGAACTTTGAAAGGTCAATTTCTCCCTACTTTTCTAGGGTATCATTTTATTTTTTCTATTGACCCTTCTTTCAACCACAGGATAAGTCTTTAGCTTGTTCCTTGTTTGACTAAGGTATTCCATAAGACATGAAGGTACAGACATATGCATTCCTCATGCTTACTTGTTGTCCTTGTGCTCTTTGAGCTTTTTCTCATAACATTACTTACCATTTGGGATGGGAGAGAGAGGAGAACTCTTTAAAGATTAGACAAATCTTATTGAAAATCAAGCAAGGAACTGTCGACATGTATGCCAACCCCCTTGACAAGAGTAATTAAGATTGATTAAGTGTGAGGTTAACTCTAGATTGCTTGGTTACCTTAGAAATTTTGCTGAGCTAGCATGTCGATCCACTGTAAGAGCTTCTGTTAGGCTTGTGCCTTTAGCTGGTTTCTGCTCTAGGGTCATGGATTGTTAGCATAACACTCTCAATTCTCAAAGCAAGTTCATAACTTCCGGACTGGTTTTTGACTCAATAAAACTTTTTGAAAAACATGAAACAAAGTGAATAAAACATAAGAAAAGAAAGAAAAATGCATTAGTAACACAATAAAACTCCCCCCAGACTTAACTTGCACCGTCCCGGTGAAAGCAAATCACATTAAGGTGAGAGGTAATATTCAAAGTAAAAGAAAAATAAAGAAAAATTCATTAAAATAAGATAGGGATAGAAAATGGAGATTTGTAAGTGTCCATTGCACTAAGTACCACTTGAGATGACTATGTGTGGCAGTGAGAAGAACTCTCTTCCTCATCTATGGGGTCATCGCCTTCTGAACCAAGCTCTGAGTCTAGTGAGAACTCACCAAGGTCAGGCTCATATGGCTCTCTAGCGGTGGAAGAAGGGCGAAAGAGTCTCTCCGGTGCAATGTGGCGAACTACGCGGACTAGGCGCGAGATGAAGCGAGATTGGCATTCCACTATCTTCTCCAGCTTGTTAACACGGTCTAGAGCCTGGTGCGCAGCCATGCCAGTAGTGAGAACATGGCGTTCTTGGATGCGGCGTTGAGTCTTGACTGCATGCTGAAGTGTGCGATAGGTGAGCATGGGGAATGATGGTTTCTCACT
The DNA here is from genome assembly GCA_902728155.2 of Microthlaspi erraticum. Taxonomy (NCBI): domain Eukaryota; kingdom Viridiplantae; phylum Streptophyta; class Magnoliopsida; order Brassicales; family Brassicaceae; genus Microthlaspi; species Microthlaspi erraticum. The sequence continues at coordinate 198,665 of CACVBM020000144.1, forward strand.
TGATGGAACATAGAACTCTTCCTCATTGGGCTGGAAAGTGACAACTCCTGAGCGTAGGCTTGGGATGTCCTCATGTGGCAGCAAGACAAGGGAAGTGTTGGCTGGACCAATTGGAAACTCATAGCAAAACCGAGTTGGGTCTTTAGTCCAACGGTTTAGGAAGTGGATGTGCTGAAGAGCATGGAGATCCAAAGGGGTTGGCTTGGGTAGTGGCTCATAGTTGGGAATGTCAATCCCCACATGCAGTACTATGGCCGTGATAAGCCTCCCAAAACGAACACAAAGCTTCTTGTTGCCTTCCAAGTCTTGAGCTAGCTTCCTCACATTGATGAATGTCTTGGCAAGTAAAAGTCCAAGGTTGGCCTTGTACTCATGCTTGATGAATGGTGTGGTGAGGATGTAGAACTCATCAGTTGTGACCTTGTTGGCTTCTTGTTTGCATTGGAAAGTGGTGGAGATGAGGCGGTGCACATAGCGAATGGCTGGATGAGTGATTCTAGACACCTTTGACCTTGAAGGCAAGAATGGTTCATTGGCAAAGTGTGTCCAATCAGCAAAGGCAGCTTGTTTCCTCTTTGAGTTCTCCTTGAAGTCATGTGCTGTCTCATTGGGAAGTCCAAAGAGTTGGCATAGAGCTGAGATGGAGATGCGCCCATTGGCATCGCCTATCTTGAAGAGTAGGAGTCCTTCACCAGCTGGTTGGTCTCCATTGTGGTTGGGAAAGGCAAGAGCTACTGTAGAGAGGAACTCCTTGGTGAGTTGTGAGTACTCACTACATTCTAGCTTGAAGAGCTTGCTCAAGCCTAGCTTCCTTATGTACCATGTGACATCATCTCTTATCTTGAGAAGATCAAGGGTTTGGGTGTCCATCTTCACACATGGCTCGATGTTCACCTTCTCCATTGCCTTCTTACACTTTCTTGGGTCTTGATTTTGTTCTCCAACAAAGGTTACAAGTGCCAATCATCTTCTCCTCTCTTGGACTCTCCATCACTGTTCTTGATTGCATCAATGGAATGTGGTGAAGTTGTTTCTGCTCTTGCATTGGAGCTACTACTCCCTAGCTTGATTTGCTTCTTTGGTGGTTGCATGAATGGGTTCTTCTTCTTCATACTCTCATTTCCTTTTGTCTTTGCCATTGTGTACCTACAAGAGCAAATTCTTGGGAAGAAATATGAGTTTGTGATTAATGCAAAAGAAGAATAAGCTAATTGAGTTGCAATAATGATATGGAATAAAGGAACAACTCAAGGCTTAATCATGAATCAAAGAGACAAAATAGAAATTTCACTTTTTCAAAATTAATTTTCGGATTTTACTGTTCATCCCAAGATTATGGTGCTTAAAATCAAAATTTTCAGCAAATCAAGAGAAATTGAGTTTCTAATCCAAGTAATCACTAGATAAACTAATGAATTGAAGTATGCCTAAGCAATTTCACCTTTGAATAAGGGGTTTGGAATGCCCAATAAGTTTTGTGAAAAACTATTCAATTGTGAAATTAAACTTCAAATTAACTCTAAACCATCTAGGTTCCACCTAGCAAAGTTCATTACAAGACTATAAGGATGCTAATTTCAAGTCTAGACAAGAGTTTAGACCAAACATGAAACTTATTGAAGATTTTCGATCTTGCATAAACATAGGATTAGAGTTAGAAGACATACCTTGTGTGTTGAAAAGTGAATAAGGTTGCAAGAGCAAGTAAATTCCAATTTAGAGTTATGAACAGTAAAAGTTTTGAAATCAAAACTCTTAGAGTTCCTCTAATGGAGTTTAGGGTTTTGGAGAAGAAAGAGAGGTTCTTGTGGTTTTCAAGGGAAAGGTGAAGTAAATAAGATCTAATCCTATCAATTTTCCTTTTCAAATTCGAATTTTGATTGAAAACCGGTTTAAGTTGGTTTAGATTGGTTAAAACCGGTTTGAATTAAATGAAAAGGGGACTTACCTTGGCCTAGAAAAGTTTTGGGCCGATGGCCGATGGATTTGTCGCGGTCGAGCGATTTGGTCGGCCAAATTTTGTTTGGCCGAGAGATTTCGGCCGAGGCCGATCGTATGTTTCCCGGATCGACCGGCACGGTCGGTCCGTTCCGATACGAAAATTTCGGCCGATCGCGGCCTAAATCTTTCCCGGTTCGTGCGTGTCGCGCGAACGGTTTCTGTCGCGCAATGGAGTGATCCGGCCGAGCACGGCTTATTCTTCCCGGCTCGACCGTAACGGTCGGCCAGAATGAGAATTGCTCGGCCAAAATCACTTTTGCGCGTCCGCGGCCAATGTTTTGGCGCGGATTGTGTTTTCACACCTTTTTCTCCTTCTATCCTATCTTAAAACAAAGAAAACACAAAAGCAAAACAAAAACTAAGAAATTTAAAGAAAGAAAAGTAAAAGTACCTCATGGGTTGCCTCCCATGCAGCGCTTGTTTTAAGTCTTTAGCTTGACTGTAAGGCTTGGCGCTCAGGAGAAGATGGAGACAAGAGGCATCTTTGATCCTCCAAGTCTTTTCTCCTTGCAATGAGTATCTGGTGGGTGATTCACAGCTGGATAGACAATCTCTCCATGAATGTCCCTTGGCACTACTGCCTTAGGAAAAAGCTTTAGAGTTCTTGTCACTCTCTCCTTGAATCCTTCTAGATTCTCATCAATAAGCTCCTCTGGGAATAGAAGCTTCATGTTGCGGCCAGACCTAGGTTTTCTAACCTTCCTTCTTGGCTTGGCCTCAACTTCAATCTTGGTTGATCCCTTGGGCGGTTTTGGTGTAGGGGCCTTAGTCTTACTCCTTGCTTGTTTGGCAAGCTGCTTGGGCTTAGGAATGGGATCTTCCTTGATTGTTTCTTCAGTTTCTCCTCCTTGGGGTGGCTTTAAAGTAGCTTTCTCCTCTTGGACCATGTCAACAAAAGAGTTCTTTGTTGAACACATAGGGAAGAACATACCCTTGTTCACCTTGTTGAAAGAGATTCTTTGATTGGGGAAATCAAATATGGCACCCACAGTAGACAGGAAAGGGGTTCCAAATATGAGAGGTCTATGGCTACTCTCTCTCATTTCCACAATCTGGAAATCAGTAGGATAGAGCAATTTCCAATCTGCACCATCACATTAGGCACAAAGCCATAGGGGTTTGTGAGAATGAATCAGCATAGTTGATGGAGATGGATGATGGCTCTATCTTGGTGAGGCCTATCTTGTCAGCTATCCTCTTAGACATGATGTTCACATTGGCTCCTGTGTCACACAAAGATTGCTCAAGAATGTTACCTTTGATGATACAAGGCACAACAAACTTTCCTGAGTTATCTGTCTTGGGGATAATCTTTGGGAAGAGTCTTCTCTTTCTAGCTCGATTGGACTCTCTCTCTGGGTAATTCTCTTCAGGCCAAATCATGCAATCAACAGTAGGTTTTGAAAGCATCCATTCTGGAACTTGGTCTTCAAATCTTTCTTCTATGGCGGCTGAGTTGCAAAAGGACTTCTTGGATTCAGCTTCCTGTCTCTTAACAGCTTCCATAGTTTGAGTGACTTGAGTCTCTAGTTTCTTCACATGAGTGGCAACAGCATCATACTTGGTGTTGAGATTGCTGAACAAAGTGTCCATCTTCTCATACATCTCTTTAGTGTTTCTCTTCTGGCCATCCATGATCTGTTGGAGGATTCCTTCAAATCTTCCACCTTGTTGGTTTGGAGGAGCTTGATTTGGTGAAGAAGCATATGGCTCCTTGGGCGGATATGATGTCTCTGCTCATATCCTTGCCTTGGCTGAAATTGACTTCCTTGAGATTGGTAAGGAGGTCTTTGTTGTTGTGGATACCTTGGAGGATACACTTGGTCTTGAGGATTCTCCACATTGGGGTTTCTATAAGACATGTTGGGGTTTGGGCGATAGCTTGGATTGTATCCCTTGTTCCCATAGTTTCCAATGTAGTTCACATCTTCTTCATTGGCTTCATTAGAGAAATCTCCCATGCATTCTCTTGATGGGTCTTCATTAGCATCACTCATCCCTTCTATTGCATTGATATGCTTGAGCTGTCCCTTA